>OZ007570.1:72760920-72815920 GCA_963931925.1 Onchidella celtica | reverse complement strand
ACACATCTGCTGGTGGCCGATTTCTGCAGTGGAAATGCAATAGCAATTATTGGGACATAACATAGTTTATCTACGTATACTGAACGTAGACACCATTTTGTTTTAATCAATATAATTATGGCATTGACAAGTTTGCCAAGGTGTGCAGTAGTCATCATGGATGATTCACAATAATTCTAAACTCAGACAGGAGATTTACACTGTCAAGAACAGATTTGATTCATAAATGTTTCCACTGAGTAAATTTTTGTGAGAGAGCAGTGAGTAATTTTTACAAACGTAATTATTGTGCGAGCCAGCATAACTTGGTCTCGTAAACAATTTGTTTTGAACAGTTTTTTTCCTAATAGATAGACAGAAGGTGTGGGGAAGGATAGACGGACAGCGTAGGTGTGCATGACTGAGCACTTTTTATATCTCGTGTTTTGAACTAGGTTTATTAGAGAGGGAAGGGGTGAGTAGGAATTAAATGTTATTGAGACGTCTGTTGACGTACAGAAAATCCGTGATCCAGAGTAAAAGCTCGGGGTTTTGAACATGTTAAGAATTGATATAACTCATATGACCTGCAAGTAGTTAGAGTGAATAAGTTAGTCTTTATAGAAAGCTGTAGTTTCATTAGTTAGATTCAGTTGCCTTTGAATTGATATTTATATTTATAATTATATTTGTTACATTAATTCCTGTAATTAAACTGCCCTACAGTTCTGCTAAAAATCAAAGCAATTGATTTATTTAGTTTTCAGAGTGCAAGTATTTTTTTTGTGTGTTCGTCGATTGTGAGAGCGGACCTCGAAAGAGTGTCAGTCGAATTATCCCCATCTAACCCACATCGCGACATACACAACAAAGTTTTGGTGAATGGTAACATAGGCTGGCATTTCTGTAGACGTATAACATCTAAAGCCAGAGATGTCAAATTGCACATTATATATATATATATTACCCTCTCTCTCTCTCTCTCCCCCTCTCCCACTCTCTCTCTCTCGCTCTCTCTCTCTCTCTCGCTCTCTCTCTCTCTCTCTCACTCTCTCTACCTATCTATCGACCTTCTCTCTCTTTCTCTGTGTGTCTTTTGTCACGAGTGGAGTGAGCGAGAGTCAAGGATTACGGGGGCATGGAAGTGTAGGACTGACTCACGGGATAGTGAGGCTGCTCACCTGTATTGACTTCTGTTAGTTAACGTTAAAGCGTGCATGTTGTGAGTGAAGTTGAGGCGCAGTAGAGGCAAAATCTGAATAGTCAGATCAATGCAAGTTAAGAGGTCCCAGGGGACAGACGTGAGATCAGAGGCAGTCGGGAGATTGTGATGTGTTTTCCAGTGATGACTGGTAGGTGGAACGATGATTGATAATTATGAGGATTGATGTATTATATTCGCCTATGACCATGATGTAAATAAGTATATGTGAGGAATGTGGAAGTCATTGATTACTGTGTATAGAAATGTGCGCCATGAGCGATAGATGTAAGTTAGGTTCATGGATTCGTAGCGAGAGTGAGTGCTGTGTGGTACGGTGGAGGTGTGTTACCGTAAGATGTGTGGTGAGTGAAAGGTGGACTATTGTGTGTACGCTTCATGGTTTGTAATGAGGGGTGAAGTGGTTAGAAATGGTATGGTATCATACCAATGTAATGTTCTTCTTGTAGGTGCCGGGGTCGGGCAGAGACGCCACTCGCGGTAAGCGAACTAGCACAGGGGATAGGCCAGCATAGGGCCGAAGGCTACGCATAGGCCAGTGGAGTGAAGCTGTCGAGCAGGACAGGAGGGGCGCATGAGTCGTGGCAGTCTGGCCACAGACAGGGATGTGTATATAATTGTTAATGTACTCTTAAGATGTACTACATGTGATAGTGATATACGACTGTGCTATTGTGAGATGTAATGTGAATTGAACTATTAACGTGCTATTGCCATGTTGAGGAGCTCTTGGAATGCTCAGCTGTTATTGCCATAGGAATGTGTAATTAAGACATTGAGTGGAGAGGCTGAAGCCGAAGTGTATTTAAAAGTAACTACCGGGTTGTGAACCCGAGGAAGAGTGCTTGAGGGGAAGAAGGCCGTTGGACGGCAGTTGATTAGAATAATATAATGTATGTCATTGCAATGTATCTTTATCTTTATGTTTAATAAATGTGTGAGTCTGATGGGTTGTTCTGTTAAGTGTTATACTTGTTCGTTCGTGATTGTCGTCTTGTTGTAACTATTACATCTCCCAGTCTGGCATTTGTGACATCTTTGTCTCTCCGTCTTCCTCCTCCTCTTCCCCTTGTCTTTCTCTTTCTCTTTCTTCCTCTCTCTCTCTCTCTCTCTCTCTGTCTCTCTCTCTCTCTCCCTGTCTCTGACCCTCCCTCCCACTACACACACACTGTATACTTTGACCATGGGGCCTAATGACTAGAGAAAAAAAAAACTTGTTGTTTTTTATTCAGGTTTTGGCAATGCTAAACTTTTCTTTTTCTGAGTGTCTGACAAAACACTGCAGTCTGTACTGAGTGCCTGACAAAACACTTCAGTCTGTACTGAGTGCCTTACAAAACACTGCAGTCTGTACTGAGTGCCTGACAAAACACTGCAGTCTGTACTGAGTGCCTGACAAAACACTGCAGTCTGTACTGAGTGCCTGACAAAACACTGCAGTCTGTACTGAGTGCCTGACAAAACACTTCAGTCTGTACTGAGTGTCTGACAAAACACTGCAGTCTGTACTGAGTGTCTGACAAAACACTTCAGTCTGTACTGAGTGCCTGACAAAACACTGCGGTCTGTACTGAGTGCCTGACAAAACACTGCAGTCTGTACTGTCTGCCTGACAAAACACTGCAGTCTATACTGAGTGCCTGACAAAACACTGCAGACTGTACTGAGTGCCTGACAAAACACTGCAGACTGTACTGAGTGTCTGACAAAACACTGCAGACTGTACTGAGTGCCTCACAACCAACACCGTTGCTGTCTTACGTACTGGGAGAACAATAGCTGCCATTATAGAAAGTATTCCATGAACAGCAGCAGATCTGGGACGCATCACACTGCAGGTTCCCACCACAGGTTTGGTCTGGTAAACATGGCTCATTATTCAATGGCACTGTGAGATTCATAAAGAACAGTTTATTATTATTTTTAAAAAAATACTCTTGGGAGTATTTCATTGTGGTGCAGTTTGACCACTTATTTCGCTTAACTCTGCGGCCTGAATAATAGTTTAAAACATTATAAAAATATTTTTCTTAGGTGTCAAATAATCTAACCCAATCGCTTTTGTGACAAACTATTGTGTTCATTGAAATTCAGAGAAAATATAAGGTTAGTACTCAGAAAAGCAAAGCGGGAGTGAAAGAAGGAAGAAAGAGAAATGATCAAAATGGGATTAGAACCCGCGACCTCTACTACGGCTGTCGCCTTGCCAAGAAGGAAACAAGCTTCTGCTAACTTCTATTAACGTGTTTTGATTGAAATTTCAGATATTTTTTTTAACCTTTATTGCGACGGCAAACTACCTTTTTTTTTTCGGGGAGGGGAGGGGATCCCTTCAATAAGCCTCGATAAGTCCAGTGCATGGGAGAATGTGTTTGACCAGCTTTCGGCTTGGACATTAATTTGATGGGACGGGGCGGGTAGAAAGGGAGAGGTGGAGAGAGAGGGGGTGGAGAAAGGGTGAAAAACAACGCCGATCAAAACAAGATTATATAGCTCTAGATCTAGTGGATAGAAATCCAGTGTACTGTGGCACCACGAAGACAGTCGAGTTGGTGTTTACCAAATAAAAAGCGTTATTCTATTCGGCAGTGGCTACGTTTACGGCAGCCGGTGAACACCAACTCACCATTTTTCTTTGTTCGGCTTAACTCCCGTTCGTACAGCAGCGCTTCCTCACTTCGTTTTTCTCTATTGGGGTATGAGCGTAATCTGCCGTAAACGTGGCCACTGCCTATTCTAAAATGTATGTTAAAAGAGGAAAGTGACATTTTTTTGTGCTTTCGCATTGCTGACTTTCCCCAGAGCAAATTCTATGTGGGTCTTTCTAGATTTTGGGACTTTTATTGAGTTTATTGAGTAAAAAAGAAAAAAAAATTGTTAGGGGTAATATTTAAATGACTGTTACTTTCTCTTTATTTGTGGCATTCCAAGTAACTGTCTGCCTTCTTCCATCAGTTATCGTCTCTTCCCTATTCTTTCCCTCTTCTGTCCGTTGGGTGCACATTATGACTTCAAAGACCACCCACCCCTTCCCTCTCCCCTTGTTTCTCTCTTCAAAGCACTCTGATATCGCAATCTGTTATGGGTCCTCGATTTCCAATTGGTTTAATAAACTGCTTCTACAATGTGTTTAGGTAGTGTCCTTGATAACTTGGGCATCTTATAATATTGTGAACGGTGTCTCTAGCAAATGTCATCAGTGCTGTTTTGTTGATCAGAGAATATTGTGAATGGAGGCAAGAGGAGGCAGTGCATGAAATCTTCACATGTTAACGTAAATTATGATTGACTCTGACGCGAACAAAGTAATCTGCAGAAACCTGGGAAAATGAAAAAGAGGGGGGGGGGAAGATATGGAGGGATAGTGTTGATATTCAGGGTACAGAGGGTCAAACTTACATCTGCATGTTGTTCCCTCGGATATATAGCCCTCGGCACACTTGCAGACACCACCAACACAGATCTCAGATTTAGCTGCACACTCAGTCCCTGAGGGAGAACATGAACCAAGAAGGGTAGCACCTTCAGCTGGCAGGTGGGGTATCTGTTGGCAAAAGATGGATCACTGGGTGGATAACTATGACAAATGAAATGAAGGAAAATTGCTAGAATTTTTATTTATTGAGAACAAGCCTGGTGCAAAAGTGAACTCTCGTCTCCAAATTTCTTATTCACAGTCAGAAAGAAAAAACAAAACCTACCCAACCAAGCATATTGATGAAATGTTCAAAGGACAGACCGAAAGGAACATGTGTATAGATAAAAGTTTGGTTAATAAATACATTTTGTTTTTTAGGTGCAGATACGGTTGCATAAGGTTTGTGGTTTTAGATTACCAAGTGAGATACTTATAGGTGGGGAATCTCATGCTCCCATATGACATGAAGGAAAGAAACAAACTTAGGGTGGACAATGCTGAGAAATGATATAAATTGCTCTCCAATGACTTAAAGAAAACATTTTCATTCTGTCTACAACAGTTTGCACATCGTCGGTTGTCAGACCATTCTGATTTCTCTGTCGTAACAAGTTCTGAAAATAAAAAACTTAAGCAGAAGCAGAAAAATGTGTAGCTCTTGTTTTGGCAAAGCAAAGGTTAGTGACAGAAAATCTATAGCAGCCAAGATTAAATGATAATAAGTCCATATCAGTAGCTGTTTGGATCTGGACGATATGGCAGAAGTAGACGCCAGTGAGCATTTGAAATATGTGCTAAAAGAGAAGATTGTGATGGGAAATCATTGAGTAAAGACAGTAAGAAGTCAGCGTCACCAAGGATGTCCATGACAACGTCTCTATTATCACAATATTCATTTAACCGTCTAGGAGCGTACAAAAAATAACTTTTAAAGACGGGAGAGAACATTATATTTAAGTCATATTATATTTCTCAAATATAAGGTGGTCTTTATACAACAAAGAACGATTTCAATTGCATATCCAATCCTTTAGCTTTTAGTTGCTTCCTTGAGATTTAGCCTCTGCACGTCTACCAAGTCGTATGAAGCAAATTACGAGAGAATTTCGGCCGCATAAAAGCTAACCCACAAATTTCGCTTCAATTACATTTTTTTTTATAAATGTGTAAAGTAACTGTTTACTCTTGATCGGGTAATGTAATC
The DNA here is from genome assembly GCA_963931925.1 of Onchidella celtica. Lineage (NCBI taxonomy): Eukaryota > Metazoa > Mollusca > Gastropoda > Systellommatophora > Onchidiidae > Onchidella > Onchidella celtica. The sequence continues at coordinate 72,810,097 of OZ007570.1, read as the reverse complement.
ACAATACTAATGTATATACAGAATATATCATTTGTTACTCTCTTAGACATTTTTAGTTTAGGGTTTATCGTCTCTGACAGCGTGCCGGCGCTATACAAACAAGTCGTGCTTAAAAGAAACATCCAACAGGCTAATAATTTCATTCACTATTCTAGCTAGGTTTAGACATCCGTGGGATTCTGATGCCCACACTGTGTGCACAATGCGCGCAAACGATTCATGTTATACAGCAATTTGCTTCAAGGGCAAAGAAGAAAATCTACTTTCTATAGGCCTGGCTACAGCTGTATGAATGACGTCTTGAATGTTCTGAAAAGGTGCAACAATACTCTTGAATGGTTAGCCGGTCTGAGCTGCACGTTTATTTCAACTATAATTTACACCAGACTTTTCTGCGACAGACTCCGTGTGTACATACAGTCGCTGTCTACATGATGAACGTGCCAAACAAAAAGTTTCCCATTTCAAAGAAATCATGAACATGAAACCCAGCAAGTATTTTTGAAGCAGGAGGGGGAAAATTCTGGACAAAATGATGTTATTGTCCTGAATTTCAGTAGTGGAAAACATTCAGCGAGGCAAATATTTTATGTATATAATATGTGTGTTTATTAAGTAAAAGACAGAAGTATCAGGTCCTGAGTTGTTATATAGCATGTTTTCCTCGCCCCATTTATCGTTCATACAGTGAACAACTGATTAATCTTAGTAAATCATTGTTATGTTACTTCTCTCGGGATAACTTTGCGTCCTTACATAACATTATGATGAAAGGGACTTTTTTTTAAAATCATTGTCCACATATCTCCACATATCAAAAAGTTTATCAAGGATTTTGTAGTAGATAATCCTTTACTGGGTGAGAAGAATGGAAAACCTCAGAGGAAAAATGGTATTATATGCTAGATATTGTGGTAAATTCTGGATCGCCCTTATGTAAGGCTTGAGTTTTCAGTTAGTACATACGGAATCGAATTAAGTCTTACAACAATTTTGAGTCTTACAACAATTTCAACATGAAGTTGCCAACCATCACCAGATATCAGTGAGAACATAGAATATACCACATTGAGAAAAAAAAAACAGAAACAAAAAAATCATTCTCACCGCCCCCCCCCCCCCCTCAACTACACCTTGAGCATAGTATTAAACAGTAAAGGTAGCAAGAAGTGATGAGAAAGAGTGTTTTGTGCCGTCCGCGGAAACATCCATTATAATCCCTGACTGTATCAGTGGCTTAAAACACTAAATATTGTTCAGACCATTTCAGTGTTAGAACAATGCCCTCTTTCACCTTCAGAGGACGAGCATGCAGTAGGCATTGTCATATCAAGCTTGGTAGATCACAGTAAGGGTCTACTTATTGCTTGTCTATAATTCCCTTATTGCAGTGTGGATTCATACTAATTACCTAGACATCAATATATGTACATGTGAGTGAAAGTTCTGGTGACCTTGCTGCTGCTCTGGGCGCACAATATCGTGATGTAAATTCAAATGACCCGAGGGAATCTTTTTTTCCTTCATCACGACTTCAATGAAACCTCAGGATTTTATAATTATTTGAAACAGAATTGGAACCAAACTTAGATAACACAAAACAGATATTAAAAGAAATTAATCCAGTTGCCTCCTTTTCACAAACTTCAGCGATACAGTGAAAAGCATTGATGTTAATGAGTATGTCTGCTGAACAACCAAAAGGATGATGAGGATTCAAGAAAGAAAGAATGTATAACATGTGCACTTACTGATAGCAACAGTATAACCAAATACAATGTCGACATAAACACCCACTGTTGGTTCTGTAAAGCCATGTCTTCTTATCAGCTCTTGCGTGGCTGATGTGGATTCACTAACAGTACAAAGCTGATGTCTGCGGCGATATGAAATGAAAGACGACGCTACTGGCCAAAATGTACCGCAATGGGACCTTAAATACTAATGCCTCATCCTGTATGACTACCGCTTATTTTTAACCTTGTCATGTACGGTAATTTATAACAGTTCGGGGCATAAGGGTCAGAACACATGTTGCGAATTCTGAACAACGCACATTAGCAATATACTGAAGAAGACTTGAAGTAACAGAAATTAAACAGTTTATTGACATTTAAACGACTGATTCGTGAGGAAACTTCTTTTCCTTCATGTGAGTGAATGAATGACTACCTGCCCCGCGTGAGTGATCTTTTAGATCTCCTCTACTTCCGCCCGAGCGAAGAAGTAAACAAATCAGATAATGGGATAAAATAAGCCAAACAGAGTTAGCCGAGGTGCCAATTTGGGAGATTTCTTCTGATATGCAACATACTCCCCACCTTGGACTACTAAAATGTACAGAGTCCAAAATAAACACAAATGACTCAAGGGTAAGTGCACATGAAGGCTATAAAACCTCCAATACTAAAATAATTCAAACTCACATTTGGGAAAGAGAAGCAACCACGACTGATTACGGTACATCAATATGTGTATTGAGTAATGTGGTGTCAAAGAGAATGTAGAATTTACATGTAGTGTAGAAATGCAATGTCTTGCAACTATAAACAATATTAAATCACTGCCAGTCACTCTTCCTTCACACACACGTCTATTTATATTCCGGAAGACTGCCGGCTTAACGTTTCTAAACATGAAAGCAAAGTGAATAAATCAAACAGTATGATTTCAAAGTAAATAATTAAATCAAATAAAACTAGAGAAAGTACCCTCTCAATCTGATTTCACGCACCCAGAGTGAAAACAAATCCAGCGTATCTATACCCCAAATGAATGGGAAATGTTTAGTCTTAACTGAAATGAATAATTCTTGCAACTTCAGAAACTTAACAAGAGACTGGATTTCTTCTCAAACCTGAGTCACGAATGGCAAGAAATTGACACTAATGAACAAAAAATTGCAAGCTGATGACGTTTCTTAAAATTAAACGATACTGATTTCTCAAAGCCTTACTGTTTTTCAACACAAGGTTGTATCAAAGTATACATGAATAACATAAAATTGTGGTATACTTCATAACATAGAACAATAACAATATATGTAACAAGTAACAATGGACTCATAGGAAATGCACCCTAGATCGCCCATATAAATGATTTTCTATAGCGATAATAAACTTTTTGATTTTACATTAATTTAGATTTAGATCTGGTAGAATTGGGTTGTGCCAGTTGGTCTAAGTTTTTGTAAGTCTAGATTCACCCTTACTCATATTGGAAAGCCTCTAGACACATTCTCATACAGGAACGAAAACCTCGCATCAGGGTCCTCCTCAAGCCGAGGAAATAGATAATGGTATTCACCAAACTCTTTTCTATTTCAGTTCAATGTGTGTGTGATTTTTCTACTTGTATTTTAGTTATGGTAACACTCTATCCAGCAGAATAAATTCTTCCTTGTCGGACATTTTGGGTTCTGCCACCTGTGACGTGCCAGTTTTCTTTTCGCTCACCATCAGCTATCCCAGCGCTGGTTTTCCCAGCGCAAGCAACCAGCGTTCTCTGTGTCCTTACCCTAACGCTGTGCATTTTTCATGGGTCTAGGAAGTAAGTGAAGTTTGCCTTATACTGACGAGATCAGGAAAAATAAATACGGTAAGAATATAAGTGTCGCGTGATGCACGCTTTTCGTCCCATACAAATAGGAGAAACTCACAGCTAAAGCCCATCTTGAAAAGAGAAACTAACAGGATATAAATCTTCGATGCTGTTTGTTGGCATTTGAAATGAAATAAGAGCTCTCCGGGAGGGATAAAAAGAGAATCAAAAGATCTGAATCATAAAAGGTTTAAAATGATGATAACAATATTCCATTTTTTTTAAAAACGCGCACGATTTTAACGACCTACTGCCGCTCATACAGTCCGGATGTGCGTGAAATTTTACAGGTGACTTACTTTTGACCAGTAAAAGGTTCTTTCTTACGTTTAGAGACAAGAAATCGTGAGGGCGTATTTTTGTGAGTTTGCTTTGCTTTGTATCGTATATTTCGCCCCCCCCCCAAACCCACCCCCTCCCCCGATCTTTTCTTTGCCATGACCACCAGTGTCATCAGTTCTTGCCGACTGAGTTGAATTATTCAAAAGTGGCTCTTTGCGCTAATGTGTTTGGTGTTGTTGTTTCAGCATTACTTAGAACCGTTCTCACCTCAGCACTTTTTCCTTTGTCGTAAATGAGATTGGGAGACAAGAAAAAGACGGCCTTCATTGGTGAGTCGTAACCAGTCAGAATCCGGTAAAACCGCCTAAGGCTAAAATGAGAGCACAGTCATTTACAAGTAGGGCCTTTGTCCTGTACAGTTCGTAGAGCGGGTGCAGTTATTAATACGAAAAATAATAATAGTATTGTCACGAGTGGAGTGAGTGCAATTAAGGGGATTGCTACAGAGCGGGTGTAGAGTAAGAAGGACTCACAGTAGACAGCAAGTTAAGCGTGCTGTTGTGAGTAGTGGGGGGGTCTGAATGAGGCGAAAGCGCTGTATAACTATCACTGCAAGTTAGAAGGTCCGACGGAGCGGACCTGTGAATAAGAGCCCAGCGGGCGGACATAAGTGAAAGCAGTCGGGAGACGGATGAGTGTTGTTCCAGTAATGACTGGTATGTAGAACGTTGATTGATTATTATGATTGATGTATTATATTATATTCGTCTATTACCATGATGTAAATAAGTATATGTGAGGAATGTGGAAGTCCTTGATATTGGATATAGCAATGTGCGCCATGAGCGATAGATGAAAGTGAGTTCATGGATTTGTAGCGCGAGTGAGTAGTGTGTACTCCGATGGAAGTGTGTTACCGTAAGATGTGTGGTGAGTGAAAGGTGAACTAGTGTGTGTACGCTTCATGGATTGTAAGGAGAGGTGGAGTGAATAGAAATGGTAGGGTATTATACCAATGTAATGTTATTCTTGTAGGTGTCGGGGACGGGCCGCAGAGCCACCTCGATGAGCACAGGGGATAGGCCAGCATAGGGCCGGAGGCCACACATGGGCCAGAAGTGAGGCTGTCAGTACAGGACAGTAGAGGCACATAAAGTCGTGGCAGTCAGGCCACGGACAGGGACGTAGATATGAGAGTGAATGAGATACTATATTGTTGCCATGTTGATAGGCTAGTGAACTGATACTATGTTGTTGCCATGTTGATGGCTATGGAAATAATAATGTGTTATTGCCCTGCTGAGGTGCTAGGGGAGTGCTAAGGTGTATGACAATAGGGAGGGGATATTGAGAGACTGCGGTGCCAGTAAATTATTAAGGTGCTATTAAGACCCTGAGGGGAGAGGCTGAGGCCGAAGTGCCTTGAGGAGTAACTACCGGATTGTGGATCCGAGGGAGAGTGTGTGTGAGAATAAGGCCGTTGTACGGCAGTCATTTCAATAATATAATGTATGTAATTGCGCTATTATATGTATAATTATGTTTAATAAATGTGTGAGTCTGATGGGCTGTTTTGTTAAGTGTTAAACTTGTTTGTTCGTGATTGTCGTCCTGTCATAAACTATTACATCTCCCAGTCGGGGATTTGTGACATTGGGGGCTCGTCCTGTTTACCTGTGGTCATTTTGACATTGTGTATTCGTTATATCTAGTTGTTTTTCTGTTGTGCTAGGAATTCATGCTGTTGTCCTTGTTAGTGGGATGAATGGAAATTTCAGGATGATATGATTTATGTATGTTTATGAATAATAATATGTATTGATGCATGTATTTTGATGAATATGTATTAATGTGTACTTAAATTTCTGCAGAGTGTGCGTGCCAGCCTGTAGAGGTCAAGCAGCCAGAGCTCCGAGGAAGGGGAGAAATTGAAATCTAGGGTCAAAGTTAAGTAAAAGTCAAAATTTTTGTGCCCTGGATTGTGGGCTGTTCCTTTAATCTGTCTTTTTCCCTGTTTTTGCTGTTTTTGTTGTCGTTATAGGTTATACGGGCGGTGGCGCGGGTTTGCTGTGTTGAACTTAGTTTATCCTTTTAAAAAGGTGTGGTAAACTTTGGAACTTCGTTCATCACAGTGAACAGTTCTGTAGGGACCTGTATTTTTGTTTAGATTGTAGCGTTCTATCTTCCTCGTTGTTTTAGGAAGACGATTCTCTTGTCCCTCTTTCTACCTATCTATAGATACGTTCTTTTTTTTCAGACTCTGTTCTTGTTCGTACCGTGTTGTGTAATCGGCGTAGCAGGTTGCATTTTTTTTCCATTATAGTTTTTTTTTGTAGAAGCTTTGTGCTAGTCCGGTTCGTTGTCCTTGACGTACTTTTGGTCCTTCTACTGTATTTCTTCATTCTTGTCGTTTCTAGTTTCTTTTATAATTAATAGTGCTAGGCATTTTTATAGATACAGAATTAGTTTTGCTGTAAAGGTAAATTTCTGAATTATATTCTGAACTGGGTATTGTTATATCTGGTGTGATCTCAGGTCTCTGGTCGTATCGTTAGTGATCATACCGACAGGTTGGTCGTCTTATAATAGATACCATAACCATAAATCTGTGAAATGGCGGAACTCCAACAACTAATGAAGTTGGGTAAGGAACTTGGCCTGGAGGGAGAGGAGCTACGCGGCTGGATTAAAGAACAGCAGGCAGAAATGCGCGATGAGCGTGCTAAGGATAGAGAGCGAGAAAAAGAGGCTCAAGAGCGACAGAGAGAAGAGGAAAGAGAGGCTAAGGCGCAGCAACAAGAAAGAGAGGCTAAGGATAAGGAACAGGAAAGGGAGTTTAAGTTAAAGGAGATAGAAGCTCAAGAACGGGAGCAGGAGATAAGGTTAAAGGAGATAGAAGCTCAAGAGCGGGAGACAGACGCGCGAGTAAGAATAGCGGAGTTGGAAATCAAAAAGAGTGCGCCAACAGAAACAGTTGAGCGGCAGGTACCCAATAGAGGTGGCGTTAGGATTAAGCTCCCTACGTTCGACGACCGGAAGGACGACATAGACGCCTTCCTTTACAGGTTCGAACTGAACGCACAATTGCAATGGGGGGAAAATAAGGAATTATGGGCCACGTACCTGGCATCGCTATTGCAGGGGCGAGCGTTAACCTACTTTAAAGAGCTACAGCGCGAAGACGTGCAAGACTACGATAAGCTGAAGGCTTTGCTGCTTCGCCGATTTGCGCGTACCGAGGAATATTTCCGGGAGCAGTTTAGGCGGGCACGTGCAGATACCAGGGAGGACTTTGCTGCCTTCGTCGCGAGACTAACGGAGTATTTCGCGAACTGGGTAGACTTGGCGCATGTGGGCACGGATTTTGCTAAACTGAAAGACTTAATGATCCGTGACCAGCTGTACGCGTCGTGCCACAAAGATCTGGTGGCTTTCCTGAAAGAGAACGAACCCGCGACGGTGCAGGAGGCGTCTAAGTTGGCGGAGGCATACCGTACGGCGCATCCGTCCAAACCAGTCGCCAGGGCGTACGTCCAAGATGCTGGGTACGTCGCCGTTGTCGAGGGGTCGCCGGCAGGACTTAGGGACAGGTCGCGTCAGCGTGGTGCCTATAGTGGGCAAGCCCAGGGGCAGCGTAGGGGCTATCACCAATCACCGGCATATGGATCCGGTAAGTTTGACCGAGCAGGAGGGCTAGGTCGCGGTAATGGCCGGGGGCGAGTTGTGACCTTTGCCGATGACCGACGGCATAGGGACTTTAGTTCCGGTCGCGATGGGTCACGGGGACCCAGGCCTAGGGCAGCACAGGGAGCGGAGTGTTGGACTTGCGGACGCGTGGGTCACTTTTCGCGCGAATGTAGGGCCGCGAAGTGTTGGAACTGCGGAAGAGCAGATCACATCAGCGTGAACTGCCCTGCAGGTAGGATAGCGGCGAACGTGGACAGTAGCTCCAGTCCATGTTCCCCAAATAAATTTCATCATGCGGCTGCGTGTGTTACATCGGACAACGGAGGCGGACAGTATTCTAAGTGTCCCAGTTGTGAGAAGTTATTATCTTCCGGTGTTTTACCTTGTGGGAGAAAGATCCCCGTTATAAATTCATGTCATACAGGAGGTGGTCTTAGGGTTTATCCGGGGTTTGTTGGGGACGAACCGGTCTCGGTTTTACGAGATACAGGATCTACCGTTGTGGGAGTGCATAGGGATTGCATTCGGGATTCACAGCTTACAGGTGAGACTGTCCCGTGCATCCAATTTTCGGGGGCCATTGAGAAATTACCCATGGCAAGAATAATGATAGATACACCTTTCCTTAGCGGGGAAGTCGAAGCAGTCGTTGGTTGTTTTCCAGGCGCCCAGCTCATCATTGGGAATGTATCACGGGTGGTTTCCCCTTCCGATGAGAACGTGCAAGCATGGTCGCAATCAAAAGGTATTGACTTTTGCGCCGCGGTCGAAACACGTCGACGGGTAGCGGATAAAGATAACATTAGACCTTTGGCGACGCCAGCGGTCAACCTAGATATCACGCCAGAGCGCTTGGCGAGATTACAAAGGGAGGACCCATCATTAAACCCATGTTTTGGGGAAGCGCGAACCGAGAAAACGAGGAGATATAAGAACGGGTCATCTTCTTTTTTTGTCCAGGGGGGCATTCTGTTCCGTATGTACGTCACAGTGGCTTCCGTTGAAAAGCAAGTCGTCGTGCCACGGTCGTTAATTACTACAGTATTGCGTCTGGCCCATGATGTTCCATTAGCGGGTCATAAGGGAAGTGCTAGAACCAAGCAGAGAGTTCTGAAAGATTTTTATTGGCCATCGATACATAGAGATGTACGGCTGTATTGTAAGACGTGCAGTGCGTGCCAAAAGACGACGCATAAGGGTCGTACACCCCAGACTCCTCTTCAAAAGATCCCCACGGTTTCGGAACCGTTTAAAAAGGTTTCGATAGACCTTGTTGATTTAAGAGAAAGACTATCTTCAGCGCGCACTATAGCAGAAGAAGCTTCTGGTACCGCTTTGAAAAGAGCAAAAGACTATAAAGATAGAGGTTCCAAACTGAGAATTTTTAAGCCAGGAGACAAGGTTCTGTTGTTGTTACCTACGGACCATAATAAGTTATTGATGACATGGAAAGGCCCTTATGTTATTGAGCGAGTTGTTTCAAAGGTAGATTACGCTATCCACATTGATGGAGCGAGTAAGGTTTTCCATGTTAATATGCTACAGAAATTTTATGAGAGACCACAGTATCTGTGTGCACAGACAAGACCAAAGGAGACTGTCTTCTCTACCGCTTGTACGGGGGTCGTAGACCAGTTGGACTGTGACGTAAGCGACACCGAGGCGCAGGAAGAGTTACAAATTCAATTGCCGGAGTTAACTCCGACACAAGGTTACAGGGACGTAAAAATTAACCCTGACCTTACGAGTTCAAGGAGTAGGGAACTTGAGACCCTGTTAGCGTCATTTCCGGATGTTGTTACGGATTTGCCGGGTCGCACTACAGTGATCGAGCACCAAATAAAGTTGACTTCGGATAAGCCAGTATTTCTTAGACCGTATCCGTTGCCTTTTTCTTCGAGAGATAGAGTCATAAAGGAAGTTGAGTCAATGTTGAAGTTAGATGTGATAGAACCATCAACATCGCCGTATTCATCACCCATCGTCCTCGTGAAAAAACTTGATGGATCGGTGCGGTTCTGTATCGATTTTCGAAGATTGAACACTATTACGGTAGGCGATAGGGAGCCTATCCCGTTTCAGGAGGAATTAATAGCTTCATTGGCCGGGTCCACGTGGTTTTCCAAGATAGATTTAACGAAAGGTTATTGGGAAATCCCGCTTACTGAGGAGTCTAAACAATACACGGCGTTCCAAACGCCCATTGGATTATTCCAATTTAAGGTCATGCCATTTGGGTTGGTAAACGCGCCAGCGACGTTTGCACGATTAATGAGATTAGTGTTGAAGGACATACCTAATGTCGTGTCATTCTTTGATGATATAGCATGCCATACGTCGACATGGTCTGAGCATATTCAGACACTAACAGTAATTTTTCAACGATTACGTCATTTTAGGTTAACGGCTAAACCCGCAAAGATGGATTTGGCATGTCCAGAGATAGTATTCTTAGGACATATTGTGGGTAGAGGTGTTCAGAGACCTGAAGAAACAAAAATTGACAAGTTAGTAGGGTTGCAAATCCCTAAAACAAAGAAACAAGTCAGAAGCTTAGTGGGAATTTTAAATTATTACAGAAAGTTCATTCCAAATTTTTCCTCCTTGTCATCTTCTCTTACTGACCTTACTAAGAAGGGACAACCCGATAAGGTCCAGTGGACGTCTGAATGTCAGACATCATTTGATAATTTGGTGACAGCATTATCATCGTCACCCATTCTGATATTACCCGATTTTCGATCTAATTTTATCCTCAGAACGGATGCGTCGGACTCTGGTGTCGGCGCTTGTCTTCTACAGGAGAAGAACGAATGTCTCCATCCTGTATGTTATGTCAGTAGGAAGTTATTGCAGAGAGAAAGAAAGTATTCTGTGATAGAGCGTGAGTGTCTTGCCATTGTCTGGTCCGTCCAGAAACTAGGACGTTATCTCATGGGACGAGAATTTTGTATCCAGACAGACCACAAACCACTGACATTTTTGTCGAAGAATCGTTCGTCCAGCCCACGCTTGTCTAGATGGGCATTGGCTTTGCAGCCGTATACCTTCGTTATTCAACCAATTCCAGGAACCAGCAATCATATCGCCGACTACCTTAGTCGAGCCTAGGGCAAGATTTCAGGAGCTTATACATCGGAGGACAGGAACATTGACAGGATCTGTGTGAATAAGTCGACTTTAAAATATTGACATTATAAATATGGTATGAAGAATGGTTGATAGGTTGATTGGCTTTTGATTCTGTATTAGGTATTGTGTTTAGTTAGCTATTGATGATGTGACACATATATGCATATTGCAGACCATATTGATCCCCATGTTTTCCCCCGATTCCGGTATTTTATATACTAGGGGAACTGCTAGGTCATTTTTTTTAGTGTACGTATTGCTCACGCTCACTCGTTGACAGTCATCTTGATGCGATTTGAAATTAATTGCATTAATTTTTTTGGGGTGGGGGATGATGTCACGAGTGGAGTGAGTGCAATTAAGGGGATTGCTACAGAGCGGGTGTAGAGTAAGAAGGACTCACAGTAGACAGCAAGTTAAGCGTGCTGTTGTGATTAGTGGGGGGGTCTGAATGAGGCGAAAGCGCTGTATAACTATCACTGCAAGTTAGAAGGTCCGACGGAGCGGACCTGTGAATAAGAGCCCAGCGGGCGGACATAAGTGAAAGCAGTCGGGAGACGGATGAGTGTTGTTCCAGTAATGACTGGTATGTAGAACGTTGATTGATTATTATGATTGATGTATTATATTATATTCGTCTATTACCATGATGTAAATAAGTATATGTGAGGAATGTGGAAGTCCTTGATATTGGATATAGCAATGTGCGCCATGAGCGATAGATGAAAGTGAGTTCATGGATTTGTAGCGCGAGTGAGTAGTGTGTACTCCGATGGAAGTGTGTTACCGTAAGATGTGTGGTGAGTGAAAGGTGAACTAGTGTGTGTACGCTTCATGGATTGTAAGGAGAGGTGGAGTGAATAGAAATGGTAGGGTATTATACCAATGTAATGTTATTCTTGTAGGTGTCGGGGACGGGCCGCAGAGCCACCTCGATGAGCACAGGGGATAGGCCAGCATAGGGCCGGAGGCCACACATGGGCCAGAAGTGAGGCTGTCAGTACAGGACAGTAGAGGCACATAAAGTCGTGGCAGTCAGGCCACGGACAGGGACGTAGATATGAGAGTGAATGAGATACTATATTGTTGCCATGTTGATAGGCTAGTGAACTGATACTATGTTGTTGCCATGTTGATGGCTATGGAAATAATAATGTGTTATTGCCCTGCTGAGGTGCTAGGGGAGTGCTAAGGTGTATGACAATAGGGAGGGGATATTGAGAGACTGCGGTGCCAGTAAATTATTAAGGTGCTATTAAGACCCTGAGGGGAGAGGCTGAGGCCGAAGTGCCTTGAGGAGTAACTACCGGATTGTGGATCCGAGGGAGAGTGTGTGTGAGAATAATGTATGTAATTGCGCTATTATATGTATAATTATGTTTAATAAATGTGTGAGTCTGATGGGCTGTTTTGTTAAGTGTTAAACTTGTTTGTTCGTGATTGTCGTCCTGTCATAAACTATTACATCTCCCAGTCGGGGATTTGTGACAAGTATTACATAGAAAACCCTAAAATCGGTGAACGTTGGATAAACTTTATTTCAGCTTCTAGAGCAGTTCCGGCGATAGTTGCAATAGTGCTTGTCTGAGACTTGTGTGGCATTGGGAACCCTTTTAATTTCTTCAGGCTCATAGCTGTGAAATGTGATTCTCATTCAGTTGTGTTCTTCAAAGCTTTTTGGTGCTTTTATGTTTGACCCTAGTCCGCTAAACTGACCTTAGTGTTCACATTCTTGTACAGAGTCATCTGACAGTTTATATCTAGGTCTAGGAGTTGGTTTTGGATGTGGTTTGTGAAAAACGGTGTGTGGCAAAACAATAAATACCTACAGCCGGTTAGCCGCAGATGACGATAAGGCTGTATTTGAACAGATTTTTTAAAGTACAATTAACATAGAAATACGCACGCTTGCTATCTGGGGGCTGCTTCGGCTATGTACATACAACAAAAGAACCCAAGGAGATGGATTATAAAAGAAAGCAACCAAAAAAAAAATGATCTGGCACTGAGAACAGTATTAAAAAAATGTTGGTCTGCTCGTCTATCACTCATCGCAGCTTGCATTCCTCTTGCCTTTTACCCACACTGTCATGCGCTGTATTTTATTGCTGGGTTGCCTTTCTTCATCTCTCTGGGGATTTTTTTTTTTTTTTTGTCACATTAGCTTTCTCTCATACTATTTTGTTATTATGAAGCCTATAATGCTGTTCCTTTTTTTTTTCACTGTCTCAATGCAGTTAGTTTTGGTTTCCGGGGGGAAACAGATGAATGGATATTACTTCGTCCATAAACTATCATAATTCTCTTTCTTCCGCTTTTTATTTCTGACTTTTCTGGCATGTTAGTATCCACAGTTTCGAGTTTCACCAAATGCGATGAAATTGTGTAATAGTTAAAACTCACTACACAACTGAGACAACGGTAAGGATGTCTTATACGTTTTTAAAAGATAAAATTGATTATTTTCTGACCTGGACGCATGTGATATGTCTACCACTCAACATAACAAAGGCATACTGGCAATGTGCGTTGGATACTTTTATGAAATTCTATGATAGCCGTGAAAATCTGTTCAAACATCTCAGTCTGGCACGTGTAATACTTTCAAGTTTTTCTGTTTATTGGGCAACTGGCGATTGAAAGAGAGTGGACAATACTAAGGAAATTCAACAAATCTTTGAGTAATATTCATGGAGTTAATTTGTTGGCATATTTCAGAAGAGACATTGCACCACATATTTACTCCCAAACTTTATTTTCTGAGTTCCCACCCCGAGCACTCTGTTTTTACAGACCCTAAATAAGCAGTGTTTAATGCTATCCACTGCTACTAATTTCGGTACAACTCACTCTTAAACGCGTTCATAAACTCCACACTCAAGTAAACAACAACAAAAAAGTTATTATAATGTATTTTTATTTATGTTTACAATCTAAATTTGGATTGTTTCACATTCCTTCAAAATAAACAGCCAAGAGCGCCAAAGCTCAGCATGAGCTCTTTGTCAAGATTTATCCTTACAAAAGCGAAGTAACGCTTATGCAGAAGACAACAAAATAAATCGAATTCACGTTTTGTGATTTCCAAGTTCACATTTTGTGCTGTCTCGTTGCGGATTGTCTTTCGTGTGTTTAATGCGCTGTTAATACTTGGTACACAATTGTGTCTTATATTTTGAAGCTGGTATGGGTATACACAAAACATTTCTTCAATGTAAATGTACACTTTTATGCGTGCAGGCAAGAAGATTCTGGCAGGTGGCTCCTTAACCCTCTTACCGCTTAGAGCTACGATCATGGCTTTTCCGGTCGACTGCGTTGAGCCCGTTCGTGACTTTGCATCGGGGGGCTGGAATCGGTTTGGCTAGTCGCTTGCTGTGAAAAATCTGGCAATGACTGTTAGTGTTTTTCATTTCTGAAGAGTTTTTACTTCCTTGTCTGTTAAAATCATCGCTGCAAACGCCACTAGGCCTACAAGTCATTTAGGTGATTTTTTTACATGAGCTGTAAGAGGGTTAACATTTCACAGCCGCCACTCTAAAATCAGTTGAAATTATGTGTGCAGTGCAATGTCTGTATACTATTGTGAACGTTGTACTTCGTAAGAATGAGATTCTGCAGGTCTATGTTTACATAGGTTACGTATATTTTTCTTTTTTTAAATAAACATCTGAGTATCTGTAATTATCAATGGTCGCATTGTGATCTGAGCATTAGTGGTAAGCTAGATTAAAGTTGTTAAGATTATCCATTTTTAGTTTAGTTGGTAGCTGGTGGCAACCATCGACAAGTCCTGAAATAATTATATAATAGCATTGATATGTATTGTTAATAAACAGACAGACAGACAGCAGACAGACAGGTAGGCAAGCAAACAGACAGACGCACGGACACACAGATAGATAGATAGATAGATAGATAGATAGATAGATAGATAGATAGATAGATAGATAGATAGATAGATAGATAGATAGATAGATAGATAGATAGATAGATAGATAGATAGATAGATAGATAGATAGATAGATAGATAGATAGATAGATAGATAGATAGATAGATAGATAGATAGATAGATAGATAGATAGATAGATAGACCTCTGTGAATTACAAAATTAATCATTTTGACGTAACTGTGTGTCCGCATCACTCGCAGGACATAATTATTTAATTTATGAGGATATTGAGGCTTTTTTTTTTCCACAGTGATACGTCATTCTCTCTTCAACCCTCCTTTGCTTGTCCACTTAATTAGACATCATTCCCTTCATGATTTCGGAGAAATAAAGAATATCAGTAGCAAGAAATGAATAATTTGATCACAACCAACCTTGAGATCAGCAATGAAAGACAGGTTCTTCTTGATGAGAACTGAAGTCACCTAACATCATACACTCAGTAGAATAAATGAGTCAAACCAGTATCAGTCGTGCAAAGTTTATTGTACAGCTAAATACAAAGATCAAACCCGGATGAATATTAAACTCGAATATCACGAAGGCAAACTTTACATAAAAATGCAGCCAAAATCTTACACAGTAGTGTTTGATGGGCTGTGTTTGAGTTGCAGTTAAATTTGACATGGTTAGGATACTCTAGAAAGCTGAATCTTGGATACTGAAGCATTGATTCGTGACGTGATTTGTTCACAGCTTGAACTTCTCATGCACATTGCATACAGACCGAAACTATGATGGATAGTATTGAATGTTTTTGTAGCAAATTTGCAGAGTTAATACTATTTTCTTTGACTGATGAGATGATATCCAGATAGTACTGTCACAGAAACGGTAAGGTCTGTTTGGTTCAAGTAGATTGCCAGATAATGTGATTACAAAGATGGTAAGGTTTGTTTTGGTTCAAGTAGATTGCCAGATAGTATGATCACAGAAATGGTAAGGTTTGTTTGGTTCAAGATGATTGCCAGATAGTGTGATCACCGACATAGTAAAGTTTGTTTGGTTCAATTAGATGGCCAGATAGTGTGATCTCAGAAATGGTAAGGTTTGTATGGTTCTTGTTTAATCTTGTACACCTTCAGTTTTATGGAAAGCAATTTGTACCCCGATTTTAGATTTACATTCAGACCCACTTTGCCAGCCTCAGGTTGAGAGTTCATGTAGTACTTAACAGTTAAATTCGACGATTGCCAGTACAGAAGTCTCAGTTATCTTCCAGGTATCAGGTTTTAAATTCTACCTTTATGATTATTGTTGTTTTGTTCTGTTGCTTCAAAATTTGATGCAGCGTTTTTGTTTTCTTTACTTTAGTTTCCATTTCATTTTTTTTTTAACCCATAGGTGAAATTTTGATTCCAATGCATAATATGCAATGATACCCAATGATGTACAAAATATTTGACGACTATACAAAACAAAAACATAAATGTGTTAATGAGATGCAGATAGGGCCAATGGTGATTCCCGATGCCAGAATACAAAACAATACTATTTGTAGGGATTAATTTACAAAGGAACAGACAACAATTTGACGTTTGCTCCATGTAACAACTTCAATGAATCTTAGAATTTCTCGTCACAGTCACACCAACAGCATTTTCTCTTTTCTTATCTGCTTTTTAAAGATATATCCAAATGGATTTCTGTCACATAGTCCAATGTTTTCCTAGTCGGGGAATACGCAGTCGTACGTATCAGTCGTTGTGCTGCTTGCGCCAATAATAGTGGATTCCATAGAAAGGCGGACTGGGACCCCTGGGGTATCTACAGAGAACATAAGGATAAAAAATAAAATTAACAAAAGCAAACACAGACAAGTGAAAGACTGGACATGTCATTTTACCATCTACTTGCAAACATCATACAGTTATTCTTTCTCTTTTGTTTCTTCATTCATCCTTGCCTTCTGGTTGTAAATTTTTTGTTTCTTCATTCATCCTTGCCTTCTAGTTTTAAATCTTTTGTTTCTTCATTCATCCTTGCCTTCTAGTTGTAAATCTTTTGTTTCTTCATTCATCCTTGCCTTCTAGTTGTAAATCTTTTGTTTCTTCATTCATCCTTGCCTTCTAGTTGTAAATCTTTTGTTTCTTCATTCATCCTTGCCTTCTAGTTGTAAATCTTTTGTTTCTTCATTCATCCTTGCCTTCTAGTTGTAAATCTTTTGTTTCTTCATTCATCCTTGCCTTCTAGTTGTAAATCTTTTGTTTCTTCATTCATCCTTGCCTTCTAGTTGTAAATCTTTTGTTTCTTCATTCATCCTTGCCTTCTAGTTGTAAATCTTTTGTTTCTTCATTCATCCTTGCCTTCTAGTTGTAAATCTTTTGTTTCTTCATTCATCCTTGCCTTCTAGTTGTAAATCTTTTGTTTCTTCATTCATCCTTGCCTTCTAGTTGTAAATCTTTTGTTTCTTCATTCATCCTTGCCTTCTAGTTGTAAATCTTTTGTTTCTTCATTCATCCTTGCCTTCTAGTTGTAAATCTTTTGTTTCTTCATTCATCCTTGCCTTCTAGTTGTAAATCTTTTGTTTCTTCATTCATCCTTGCCTTCTAGTTGTAAATCTTTTGTTTCTTCATTCATCCTTGCCTTCTAGTTGTAAATCTTTTGTTTCTTCATTCATCCTTGCCTTCTAGTTGTAAATCTTTTGTTTCTTCATTCATCCTTGCCTTCTAGTTGTAAATCTTTTGTTTCTTCATTCATCCTTGCCTTCTAGTTGTAAATCTTTTGTTTCTTCATTCATCCTTGCCTTCTAGTTGTAAATCTTTTGTTTCTTCATTCATCCTTGCCTTCTAGTTGTAAATCTTTTGTTTCTTCATTCATCCTTGCCTTCTAGTTGTAAATCTTTTGTTTCTTCATTCATCCTTGCCTTCTAGTTGTAAATCTTTTGTTTCTTCATTCATCCTTGCCTTCTAGTTGTAAATCTTTTGTTTCTTCATTCATCCTTGCCTTCTAGTTGTAAATCTTTTGTTTCTTCATTCATCCTTGCCTTCTAGTTGTAAATCTTTTGTTTTCGGAGGTTTCGCTGCTCTCGGCATTTGCACCTCGTTGTTTCTTGTTGTTCTTCTTTCTTTTTCTGTGTTGGTTTCTCTATGGCTTCCGACTTGTGGATTTCTTAGCCCTCAAAAGGGCTCCCATTTGGGTATTCTTGGTCTTGTTTTCTTTTTCTTGTTTCTGCTTCTTCTTCTTCTAGCCCTCAAAAGGGCTCCTAATCGGGTTGCCATCTTCTCTGTGTTTTAGGCTGGCGCCAAAGAAAAGACTGAGAGAAGAAAGAATTCCTATCATGGGGGGGGGGGGGGGGGAGGTAATGGGGGATCCTTACAATGCCTTCAGCCTCTCCCTTTCTTCATGTCCTTTGTCCCGTGTTCTCTGTGATCTCTATCTTTTCGCGTTCATTGTGACATTCAGCCTGTCACAACTGTCACTCCATCCATCCACCCACCCATCTTCCCATCATCTTCTTATCCATTTATAAAGTGTTCTGATCAACATCTTTTCAGTTCAGGGCAATATGAAAAGGTTCATTGACTATTGAATGCGTCGCAGAAACCTTGCCTTCGTCGTGGTACCAGCCTAAAAATACAATGACTAAATAGATAAGAAGGCAATATGGCCGCACGGTACTTCAAACAACTATCCTTTTGCATTCTAGATAATTCTGTATATCTTTGGTGCAGGCATTATAAATGCAGTGCATGAACTTTACCTGGCGGTTTATGCCTCCGCTTCCTCTTTACTACCAGCGTCACTACAGTAGAGACAACTATGACCAAAACCAAGAAACCGCAGCCTACGCCAATTGCCAAGGGTAGAGGTATGCTGTCAGATGACTCTGTGGAACAATGTGAGAGCTGGGTGAGACTTGGCAGGTTAGAACATAATCTTAAAACTAAATTTAGCTTACATATATATAATTTTCTTTTAAACTCTCCCCATTATTAGCAAGGCCTGGCGTTGCTCATACAGCTTAGATTTGCCTGAAATTTTACATTTGTACTCCTTTCGGCCTGCAGAAAGGATTCTATTTTTAGATTTGGAGACTTGAAATGGTGGGTACGTTTGCTTTGTGTCGCTAATTTCGTACTATGATCCTTTCTTTTCCATGAACGCCTGACCCATGACTTCATTACTCACTACCAGTTGATTTAAATTCGCAAGAAGGTCAATGCTGGAAGTCGGGGCGCCTGGTGTACTTTGTGTTATAAGTGTCACGATTAAGGTTGATGGCCTTGTACGCCACGAGTGTAGAGGGGTGTCACGATTAAGGTTGATGACCTTGTACGCCACGAGTATAGAGGGGGTAAACTTAGTAGGGGAGAAGGGGAGTTTAAAGTTGTTGTCGAGCATGAAAGATTAAATATCACGAGGAAGGTCGGTGGCCTTGTGCGCCACGCGTCTAAGGGGGGTGAGCTTAGCAGGGGAAAACACGGTTTTTAACATTGTTGACGAGCGTGAATAGATACACACGGCTCGCTTTAAACTAGTCGCGTGTGCAAAAACCTCGGGAGTATAAGTAGAGGAGAAGCTCGACACACGTGGTTCCCAAGTTATTCATTCCTAAAGGAAGACGCAGCGAGAAGTGGTCCGGGCGACAGGTGGAAGGTCGTGCCATGGGGACCAGGGGTGTTAAGTATTTGAGGGATCTATGTGGATCCCAAGTTATTCATTCCTATAGGAAGACGCAGAATTTATCGGTCCGGGCGACAAGTGGAAGGTCGTGCCAGTGGGGACCAGAAGTGTTAGGTGTGTGAGGGATCCATGATGTTCACATTTATTTCCCAATAAGAAGAATTTATCGGTCCGGGCGACCAGTGGAAGGTCGTGCCATGGGGACCAGAAGTTGAGGAGTTCTGATGATAGGATGGGAACCCATCAGAAGCTCGTGAATCTACGATGGCGGGTGTGAACCGTCGGTGTGCTGTGTGTTTGCAAGTTGAAGAGTCTTGAGGACGGGATGTCGAGAACCCCTCAAGGAACAAGTAATCTACGATGGCGGGTGTGAACTGTGTGTTCTTATTTGTGTGAAGCCAGGGGCGTCTGTTTCCCCTTTTATCGTCGAAGTTAGAGATCTAGAAAGGATCGTGTGAACTCTGGAGACGTGAAACTGCATCAACGAGGAGGGCAGCTGTTGACAGAGACTATTAAGTATATGTAGTTAAGTTTATGGACAGAGGGATTAGATCTAGATGTGAAACGGGGAATAGAGAACAGCCATGATCCCCAAGAGTAAATTTGAAATATTTCTGTTTTTATGATTATGTATGTGATTATCATGAGTTTAATGTTTTGACATAAGTGTTGTCATGCATTTATAATTAAATATCGTTTAATTTAAATCTCACTCCATGTGTCCGTTGATCGCTGGTCTGCTTGCTTGGCTTGTTAGCTGGGTTTGAAAGGTAAATAAGTTAGGTCCTCTGTAGCATCTGCAAGCTATCCCTTGCCCTCCCCCGTTTTCTTCGTACACTGGTGAGCATGTGTTCATTTCTTCTTTCATTTTATTGTTGACGACCGCCAGAGTGTACTGTACTCCGTGACCTGACCTTCTTTTCTAGTGAGTAGTTTTTTTCCTCGCTCGCTTGTTGTCATTGTTTTGACTCGTTCAGTAAATATTAGTATGTTCCCGAACATTCGATAACATTGTGGAGACGGATGTTTACGCCAGATTTGGCCTTGGGTGATGTAACCTGATGACGTATTGATGCGTGATTGGTTAGTTTGTGCGAGGGCAAAGGTAACGTTTATTTCGGGAACTTTCTGTAGGAATGTTTATATATATAGACCTGTGTGAGTGGTTGGTCGGTGAGTAAGTGAGTTTCCTTTTGTGTGGCGTAGATATTTAGTTTCGCTGGTGTCTTCCTAGTAATTTATTGTTCACTATACAGTTATTAAACTTTAGTATTATTTAATCTATCGTCGGATCTCGTGTTTATTTATTTTACAGCTGTAATAGTTTCGTTTTCTAAAGGGTTGTAGTTAGATCAACTAACTCCCCCCTACTATAACGTGCTAGAACAACCTCAGCTGTTACATATTGGGGGCTCGTCCGGGATCCGACCATATTCGAGCGGACCAGATCAAAATTACTAGATTTATTTACATAGTTTATTGTAGGAATATCATCGACAAGCTATCTACAACATGTCAGAGGCTATTGGAAGGCTTAGCCAGGAAGCAGACGCCTTGGAGCTCACTGGGAAGGAGAGACAGAACTACATCCGTGAAGGCCTAAAGGAGGAAAGAATGGAGCAACTGAAGATAGAGGCTCGGGAGAAGGAGATGAACCACGAGCTGGAGATGGAGAGGATCCGCCATCAGCGTGGAGGCGAGTCGACGCAGGGGACCAGCGACCACGCCAGTTCTAAGAGACCCAAGCTACCTGCATTTCAGGACAAGAAGGACGATCTGGATAGCTGGTTGCTGCGGTTTGAGAGGTTTGCTGAGACAGCTGAATGGCCCAGATCCACCTGGACGACATCACTGTCTGCCCTGCTGACCGGGAGAGCTTTGGAGTGCTTCTGCAGACTACCGATCGACGAAGCCAAGGACTACGACAAGGTCAAGGAAGCGTTGCAGAAGAGGTACAACCTGTCAGAGGACGGATACAGACTCATGTTCAGACAAGGTAAGCCTGAAGATGGAGAAGATGTTGGAATGTTTTTGACCAGGATCAAGACCTATTTAGAGAGGTGGATAAAGCTGTCGAAGACGGAGGAGACCTACGAAGGAGTGAGAGATCTGTTCGTCAGAGAGCAATTCATGGATGCCTGCCCACCAGACCTTGCAACCCATGTGAGGGAGAGGAAACCAAAGACGCTACAGGACATCGCAGATTCAGCGGAGGCGTACCTGGTAGCGAGGAACCGGACGCTCAGCGGGAGCGCCAGACTGCAGAGCCGGCCAGTGCGACAGAGGCCCAACGGAGACAGAAGCCCACAGGTCTGCCATAGGTGCCAGAGGCCGGGACACAAGGCGACGGAGTGTCGTGCAAAGTTATACGACAAAGGTGAGTTGAAATGTTACCTTTGTGGAAAGCCAGGCCACGTTCGGAGGATGTGTCCAGCCCAGAAGGATATGGGACGAGGCAAGCCGAACAAGGCGGCGGCGGCCGTAGTTATAGCGGCGGACGAGTCGTCAAGACAAGATGTGACGACGGCTGACACCAGCATCAACGTTCAAGCGGTAATGAAGGACGGGAAGCTACAGTTAGCGGTGCCTGTTACTTGCGGAGGATGCAGTGACGGAAGGACCGTGGAGAAACTGAAGTTACCAGTGATGAAGGGCTTGATTGGAAATCGAGCGGTAGATGTCCTAAGAGATACCGGCTGTGAAGGTGTAGTGGTGCGGCGAGCACTGATGGACGACGGACAGCTCACCGGTGGGAAGAAACTTATCGCGAGGATCGATAACTCCTTGCTAGCGGCGGAGGAAGCCGTTATCGACGTGAAGACGCCTTACCTGACGGGCAAAGTGACGGCGCTGTGTCTCCCGGAGACCATCTGCGACCTAGTAGTCGGGAACGTGGACGGAGCGAAGGACCCGTACGACCCTGATACTGAGGTGATGGTAGGAGCGGTGACCACGAGGGCCCAGGAGAAGAGGAAGGACCGGTCTACGTCGCTGAAGGTGCCGAGGGCAGAACGGCACGCGGGAGTGGATAGAGAGGAACTTATCCGACTCCAAGAAGAAGACGAAGTCATTAGGAGGTTAGAGCAGAAGAAGATCCCAACTAATAGAGGCAATAAATCTGTTCATTTTGAGAAACATGGAGGAGTACTGTACCGGATCTGCAAGGACCTGAGACAGGCGACGGTTATAAGGCAAGTGGTACTACCCGAGAAACTGAGAGAGTATGTACTGAGTGTAGCCCACGACTCGATCGTCGGAGGACACCTCGGCGTGAAGAAAACCAAAGACAGAGTTATGAGCAATTTTTATTGGCCTGGAATTGAAGGTGACGTCGCGAGATACTGCCGCTCATGCGACATATGCCAGAGGACGGTGAACAAAGGAGCGACCCCAAAGGTGCACCTGCAGAGTATGCCAGTAGTGGACGTACCATTTAGGCGAGTGGCCGTGGACTTAGTAGGACCTATCGACCCCCCAAGTGAAGGTGGACATCGGTATATCCTGGTGTACATAGACTACGCTACTCGCTACCCTGAAGCCACACCCTTGAAGAAGATCGACGCAGAAACGGTAGCAGAAGCCTTAGTGAACATCTACAGCCGTTTGGGTGTGCCCGAAGAGATCTTGTCGGACCAAGGGACCCAGTTTATGTCAGATGTCATGAAGGAAACGAATAGACTACTGGGAATTCGACAGTCGACCACTACAGTCTACCACCCTATGTGCAACGGGTTGGTGGAGCGATTTAACGGCACACTGAAGAAGACCTTAAGGCGACTGTGCGCAGAGCAACCCAAGCAGTGGCACAGATACATCAACCCGCTGCTCTTCGCATATCGTGAAGTTCCTCAAGAGTCGACCAAGTTTGCCCCATTCGAGTTGCTGTATGGGAGAACTGTGAGAGGACCGATGCACATCTTACGTCAACTATGGACCAAGGACGTAGAGGAGCCGGAAACGAAGACCAGTTACCAGTACGTCATGGAACTACGTGAGAGGCTGGAGGACACATGGAAGTTAGCGACGGAAGAACTCTCCAAGGCTCAAGGTAGACAGAAGACCTACTACGACCGGAAGGCGAGAGAGAGGAAGTTCCGCCCCGGAGATGAAGTGTTGGTGCTACTGCCGACGAACACTAACAAGCTCCTAGTCCAATGGAAGGGACCATATAAGGTAGTCTCAGTTGTCGGTGTTAACGACTATAGAGTCAAGATGGGTGCAAAAGAAAAGACCTTGCACGCCAACCTCCTCAAGAGATACATTCCAAGGACGTCAAAAGCAGCAGCAGTGGCAATGGAACCGAGACCTATTGTGACCGAGATGTGTGGGATGGACAACAGTAGGAGAGATATCACGCCTGGACATGTCAACGCCATAAAGGACGGCGGCGGTGATAGTGCTGAGACTGTACTGGCAGAGGACGACATGATGGACAAGAGTCAACCCGTGGAGTCAGCTGGCATGACAATCATCGAGGACTGCGACCTGGAAGGCGACAACGGTGGAACGACGGAGGACCTTGCCGACCTAGGAAGCTGGGACCAGAAGGAAAGCTACAGAGATGTCCAGTATGGAACGCAACTGACATCGGAACAACGTCAAGAACTCTGCGATGTGGTGAAGAATTACCAGCACGTCTTCACCAATCTCCCTGGATGCTGTCAGTTGGGTGAACATCGCATCGACCTGACGACAGAAGTACCAGTTCGTCAACGACCATACCCGGTGCCCTACGCTATGCGCGACTCATTGAAGGAGGAGCTTAGCACCATGGAACGGCTGGGCATCATTTGGAGGAGCTCATCAGCTTATGCTTCACCTATTGTTGTCGTCAAGAAGAAGGACGGATCCAACCGAGTCTGCATCGACTACAGGAGGTTAAACAAGATCACAGTATTCGACCCTCATCCGACAGCAGCGCCATCGGAAGTGTTTCAGAGTCTATCGAGAGGAAAATTATTCTCTCGGATTGACCTGAGCAAGGGATACTGGCAAGTGAAAGTTCGAGAGCAAGACATTCCCAAGACGGCGTTCGTCACCATGGGCGAACACTATGAATTCATTCGGATGCCTTTTGGGATGATGAACTCAGGAGCCACGCTGAACAGCATCGTAAAGCCATTGATCCGTGGAATGAACAATGTGACAGCATATGTGGACGACCTGCTGATTCATACAGAGACATTCGACGAGCATGTGAAGACTCTCAAGGACTTACTACAGAGGATGGACCAAGCTGGATTAACTGCAAGACCATCGAAGTGTCTGATTGGAACGTCTGAAGTAGACTTTGTTGGACACTTAGTGGGAGAAGGTATGATTGGCCTGTTAGAAGAGAATGTATGTAAGGTACGAGACGCACCCAGACCCACCACTAAGAAGGAAGTGAAAGCATTCTTAGGATTAGTGGGATATTACCATGAATTTATTCCTAACTTTTCAGCGATTGCATCACCATTGTCTGATTTACTTAGAAAGGGTCAGCCCAATATAGTTCAGTGGGATGAAACGCAGGAGAAAGCGTACACCTGTTTGAAGAATGTCATTATCTCCAAACCCGTGTTATGTTTGCCAGATTTTTCCAAAGACTTTGTCTTAGCAACTGATGCATCAGATCGCGGATTAGGCGCTAGTCTTATGCAGGAACACGAGGGAAAGTTGTACTCTGTGGCATATGCTAGTCGTAAGCTATTGCCTCGTGAGACAAAATATTCGGTCTCAGAGCGCGAATGTTTAGCTATTGTTTGGGCTGTAAAAAAGTTTACTTTGTATTTGTATGGAAAGGAGTTTGTGCTCCAAACTGATCATCGGTCATTAGAGTTTTTGAACTCTGCCAAGTTTGACAGTCCAAAGTTATTACGATGGAGTTTATTTTTACAGTCTTATCGATTCAGGATTCACTACGTAAAAGGCAGAGAAAATGTCTGTGCCGATTTCCTGAGCAGGGTATTTTAAAGTAGTACACTATCAGTGAAATGCATTGTAACCCATACTTTTGCCCACTAGATGAATTTCTAGGACGGCAGTATTGTACTGTAATTGGGGACATAGTTCATCTGTGACTGAATATTGAATTGATGGCTGATAGAGAGACATGATGTGTTAGTCACATTTTGATTTTATGCTATGTCATATTAGTTACCAATGGAACTTGGTGTAAATTTTGGAAAATGTAACCCAAATGGGGACTGCGAGCAAGCAGTGTTTGTGTTATATTGCAATGTTGTAACTTGTTTTGACCTAATATGATGAAGAAAGACCCTGATCAGTGGTCGGTATGTATTGGTATTTTTGGCCATTGTACGTATGAGTTATACATTTTGGAGATAACCATGTTATGTACAACAAGTTATATGCTATGATTCGTGCACGAAGCATTGTGTAAACGATGGGCCATCGTTTCACCTTATATGATTTGTAATAATATCATTGACCATTGTTTCACCACAGTGGTGGCGTTGTGTTATTTTGACTAGTAGGCCTAATGTTTACTATTGGGAAGCAATGACGGTATTGTATTAGTTATGGTATTAGTGATGCAAAGTACACTGCATTGTATTGTATTTGTGATGACATTCGGGAAGACACTGAAATTGTTATTAATTGTAATAGAATTAGCAACTACCTTTGTGAGATTGGGAGTGCTATAAGATTATTTCAAGATATTGCAGACGCTGAATAATGTTTTGGAGTTGAAAAATATTCAACTTAAATTGGGGAGTTGTGTAGCATCTGCAAGCTATCCCTTGCCCTCCCCCGTTTTCTTCGTACACTGGTGAGCATGTGTTCATTTCTTCTTTCATTTTATTGTTGACGACCGCCAGAGTGTACTGTACTCCGTGACCTGACCTTCTTTTCTAGTGAGTAGTTTTTTTCCTCGCTCGCTTGTTGTCAGTGTTTTGACTCGTTCAGTAAATATTAGTATGTTCCCGAACATTCGATAACATTGTGGAGACGGATGTTTACGCCAGATTTGGCCTTGGGTGATGTAACCTGATGACGTATTGATGCGTGATTGGTTAGTTTGTGCGAGGGCAAAGGTAACGTTTATTTCGGGAACTTTCTGTAGGAATGTTTATATATATAGACCTGTGTGAGTGGTTGGTCGGTGAGTAAGTGAGTTTCCTTTTGTGTGGCGTAGATATTTAGTTTCGCTGGTGTCTTCCTAGTAATTTATTGTTCACTATACAGTTATTAAACTTTAGTATTATTTAATCTATCGTCGGATCTCGTGTTTATTTATTTTACAGCTGTAATAGTTTCGTTTTCTAAAGGGTTGTAGTTAGATCAACTAACTCCCCCCTACTATAACGTGCTAGAACAACCTCAGCTGTTACATACTCATCACACACGTGGTCGTGACCATCTTCACGCACGTGATCGTGACAGGGGGTAAACTTAGTAGGGGAGAAGGGGATTTTAAAGTTGTTGACGAGCATGAAAGGTTACTATCACGAGTAAGGTCGGTGTTGCTGTTGCTGCTGCTGTTGTTGTTGCTGTTGCTGTTGCTGTTGTCGTTGTTGCTGCTGCTGCTGTTGTTCTTGTTGTGGCTGTTGCTGTTGTTGTTGTTGCTGCTGTTGTTCTTGTTGTTGCTGTTGCTGTTGCTGTTGTTGTGCTGTTGCTGTTGTTGTTGTTTTGTAGTGGAGAAAGAGGACAACTCACTATTTTTCTCTAGTCGGCTTTACTTAGAAATGTTCACACCGCAGCACATATCTGTTTCCTAAATGAGCTCGGGACACGCACACACACACACACACACACACAAACCCTCAGCCTCATTAGTGATCACTGGCAAAGCCAATCAGAATCCAGTAAATAATGCGCTCGTGACTAAATTTGACCATAGACATTTCCAAAGCCTTGGAAACGATGGGCGCCGGGCCTACTTTTTGTCATCTGTTACATAATCTCCGCAGCCCCCCGCCCCTCTCTCCCCAGTCTCCCCCCCCCCTCCCCCACTCCTTTCCATTTCTTCTTAATCGCTTAATCCCTCACGTGGTTGGTACTGGTAAGAGAAGGTGAGGGGTGAAATCTAACTTTTTGTGCTGTCTCCTCTATGTCTGAAGTGGCAACTTTTGTCTATTTGCTGTGGCAGAACAGATCATAAACGCGCAAGGGGAATGCAATAAGACGTATCTAAGAGCAAACAGATAAACAACAACAACAACATAAACCGAAAAGAAAGGGTAAAGTGAAGCAGATCTATTACAATCACCAGGAACTGAAGTCAGTATAACAAACATTTTACCCTGGGCAGCGCCGGGATCATGACTGGTAAAATAGTATATCTTACGGCGATTTTGCTTTCTTTTGTACAGTTTTTATCTAAATGAATGGAGGGGCCCCTAAATGTTTCTAGTACAAAATAGATTTTTTGCGTACATCAAAGTGATCATTTTGGGGATTTTAGAGACATCATCATCATATAATAATGGAGCTTGGGCCCACCTTTGTTCCCGCAAAGGTTTTTTTACTACGCAACGTAGAGAAATGAAACTTGGCACATGTATGTAAAATTTATTAAGCCTGTACGTGTCGAGCTCATTTTTTCCCGAAACTCTTTACTTTTCCCAGAAATTCAGTTATAATTATCAGTTATCAATTCATGATTGCGAATACGACGTGATAATGTACTTCCGTCAATTTCGTCATTTCCGCCTCTTACCGGAAATGTAAACTAGAGTTCACGATCCAGCCACGCCAAGAAAACTTTGATAGTGACACCGGGTATAGTGTTATACAGATGAGGTGAGTGCCATTCATTCATACCAAGAAAACTGTGCGTAAATATTTAGATCATTTTTTACGAACACATGAGCCCATGAAAAATGCTCGGTGCGCACTACTGTGCACTGTGTACTACTGTAATACTATCCTATCTATCTATTGATCGCCCATTTTATGTGGATGACCCAAAGTGTCTCGACATCAATGTCTTTGTGCTGATTCCTTTCGGTCTGGAGTGGTGAGCTTTGTTTTTTACCATTCGAAGAATGGGGCAGTTACTAGTTTAAATAATTAAAATAACAACAACGACAACAAAAGATAATTTTACTGAAAACCATCAGATTTCAAGTGTTCCCGCTCAGGCAGGATCACTCTAGAACAGAAAGGAATAAGAAGAAAGTTTTTAAAGGCACAAAGTCATACGATTAGCTGTTCTGGTTGTCCATTGTAGTTGTGCGAGCAGCGCCTCTTATGTCTGAAGAGTCCCGTGAGTGGCTGCTTTTTTGGTGCTGTTGGAGGATGTGAGTTAAGTAGTGGCTGATCGTACGGTCCGACCTTCTGCATTTCTGTGGGCTTCCTTCTCTCCTGCTGAATTAGCTGTTCTTCTTCAAAACTTTGCAGACTCCACAGCATTTCTCGTCAGCAGGCGTTTCTGACTTTTGCTGAGGTTTCATGTCTACGTTGGAGACTTTCAAATCACGTTTGCGTACATCTTTGTATCGTAGTTTTGGCCGTCCTGGTGGCCTTTCCCTTGTAGCGAGCTATATCCATAAAGGATTGTCTCTTTCGGTTTTGCCACCTTCCGTACGGCGCTCGTGACCAGCCAGCCGAGGTATCTCTACTTGAAAAGTAGGACATGGATGAAATGTTTGCTTGGGCTCGAATTTCCTTGCTGTGCACTTTATCTTTCCAACACATGCAGAGTATACAGCGAAGCAGGGGCGAGGCTTCCTCATAATCAAATAATCAGTGATTACCCTTCGAATATTAATTCTAGAATTACTACGCTTTTCAGATCGAGCCCAACTCCAAGTCCATTTAGTCAGTTCAGCATTCTGTTCTATCTCGCTATTTTGGGTTTGTTGTTATAGTCTAACACCCCTCATCGAAAAACATCTTTGTAGGGACCTACACCATATGAACTGGTCCAAAATCAGTGATTAACAAAGACGAAGAAGACTTGACTACACCCAGAAGCTAGCTTGAGCATAGCCTGTATTCGCCGAAGTGGCGCCGCAGACAGCAAAATAGGGGGGGGGGGGGGGAATAGGATCATATTCAAAGTTTGACCCGATTTCACGTATCTATGCACGTTTTTCACTATGCGGTCGATTTCATCCCAATCGAAAAGTAAAGAGTAGAGTGAAAGAGTTTGTGTGGATTCTGTTTGTTTGTTTGAGGTAATCTAAGAATAATTTACTCTGCGCACAGCAAGAGCTATCAAAGCATAATAATGTACAGTTTAGATCTAGATATAACTGTGATCAAAATCAGTAGAACGTATTATGAACATCAATTCACTTGATAGGTCGCTCGAACCTATACCGCAATGGCAGATAGCCACTTCTCCGAGATCGCTACACGTTGTTGTGTCACAGAGATGCCAGTTAAGCACTTTCTGCCATTTAATATTAATGGGTCTTTTTCGAGAAACTTTATGAGATGGTAGAATAACAAAATCTCTGGCTATGAATATGACAATGAAAACTTGCCGTTTAAATTATATTTTAAAAAATGGATGACAAATATGAGTCTATAAGTCTGTTAGTATGAATGAATGCTATATTCAGATTAGTTTGGCTTGTAAATTGCTGCATTCCTGTCCTGTTGACAAGAATAGTCCGCTCTTTAGATTTTGCAGTGCCCAGCAACCGTTTCATTGTTTTAGTCCCTGCATTTATAATTAAGTAAATATGATGTAGCGATACGTCCTATTATAGGATCTTACTAGCTTAAACTCTGATTACCCTCTGCAGAGGGCCACGCTTTGCCCCTGCAGCGAATACAAAGCATATGAAAAGCATGGAGTCTCCTTTCCTATTGTGCCTTAAGTGTCCATGTTTCACTGACATTAAGGTGCATGCTTACCATACGGCCCTGTACATGTGCTTTCTGGTGTGCTCCGTGAGTTTATTGTTTGTCCATACCTTTTTTGAGCAGTTTCGCTAGGATAGCAAAGGCTTTTACATTCCTTCTATTAAGCTTTGTCTCCAGAGATAATTGTCCGAGATAACCAAGCCAAAGCATGTGAAATCATTTACATGCAAGTATGTACATACAGATTTTTGGTTTTATCAAGCACATTGGAACATAGCATATTGAGGAGCAAACACTCTCACAAGAGAAGTTTTTTTCATGCAGTTGAAAAATATCCATAGAACACGAACATTTTGACAGGTGGCGGCAAAAAACACTCATATGAACTTAATATTTGTAACAGGCTACAAAATCAGTTTCCAAATTTAAGTGTACTCACCCTCGTCAACAGTGATTGCCGTGTAATGAAGATAAGCATCATAAGAGCACTCATGGAAGTGGTAATTAGACCATTCATTTCTGGGCACGCAGACTGTGCAGATGACATTTTGTTGTCCTGTGAATTCGTTAGCAAAACTTTGGTAGTGATATTTAGTCTGCAGATAAAGAGAATATTTATTAACCATGGTTAGGTCGTTTCTGAGAGAAGGAAATGAATGGCTAGGGTTTATTCAAATAAATAAAAAGATAAAATTGAAAGACTTTATTTATAGTCTTCCAGTGGTATCACATTAAAGGAGAGACACTAATTATGAAACTGACATAGGGAGGCTGATCTTTTGAGAGGGGTGGCAGCTTGGAGTTTTCAATATTTCAATATGTTTACCTAAGAGACCTAACTTCAAGAAGGGGTAAAGAAGAGGCTCTGCACAATCTACACAAAGGTGAAAAACAACTTTCTGCATTCATCTGTATTGAAAATAAATGGTTCGCACATTCTGTAATAATTCTATTCACCAGTCGAATGAAAGTTTATTTATGTTTACCTCATTGTTGATAGAACAATAGCAGTAGAAGTCTATATTGGACTTTCTGGGAGAGTAAATGGAGCAGGATATGCTGACTTCTATCTCATCAGTCACACTGTTGTTCACCACAGATATCTCATCAGGGCAGTTAACAGTAGGCGGTTCTGGTAAGTATAGGAGAAGAATGAATGAATGTTTACTAGTACCACATTCCTGCTTGGAGGGCTTGGAGAGAATATTGTGGGGCGTTAAAGAAATGTGCAGTTTTCATCGATTATAATAGGAAAATTCCAATCACTTGTTTCATCCAAAGAAAATGTTCCCATTGGTTTAGTACCAAACAGTACTTCTCACATAAAGAGTAATGTGAGTTTTATTATATTTAACCAATCACGTCATGACGTTTATGCAAGAGCACGTGCCAGTCATTCCCATTGTTTTCTCTTTGTTTGTTTGCCAATGGAAATGTGATAAAGACCGGCATGCACTTCCCAACCTGACATGTCACTCTCATTCAGTCCAGAGATTCAGTCCCTTCGGGTCGACCCACAGACTAATAAATAACCAGACTGGAAACACAAGCTTCGGGCTGTGTCGTTTTTTACGGAAGTTAATGAGATGCGGCCGCATAACCAACGTGGCCGCCGCTCGGGAAATTCCGATTTTAGTTCTATCTGCATTAGAAATTTCTTTTTATTTGTCAAGATTGGTTGTACATGTATTGATAATGCATTGTCTTGCCTATCCTTTCATTTTATTGTCTACAGCTGCCTTTTTTTTATTGTTATAAATTATGACCGTCTGGACTTTTAACGACCGCTGCATTGTAACTGTGCTGAAGCGTCGGTCGCAACCGTAAATCTAATGTGGCGAATGGTTCATGACCTTTCGCTGTTTTGTGACGTCACACAATGGGATCATCCAGTCTGTTTAATTTATTAGTCTGTGGGTCGACCTGAACAGGTTTTGGGTAACGTGTTTGGATACGCCGTGGTGGGGAGCCGTTGGCCGCCAGCGGTGGTGATACGATGAGGCCGCATGCACGAACTGTGCGTAACTGGTTACACAGTGGTGTAGGCCTTGCGCGTCGATGTAAAACGTTACCCGGTATGCATAAACTTTGCATGGGTTACACCCACATGTAAAGGGTTCGTAATATTACACGTTCTCAGAGAACGACTAAATCAGCTATGCAATGCGTAACTAGCTTGGGAAAGAGCCATCTACCAGAGAGAAAGAAAGTGATTAATATTTTATTCCAAGCCACTATTTCAGGGGTCAAGGAAAAAAACTGAATTTTTTATCTTCGTCGATTTCTCATTTTTATTTCGATCGGTGTTATTTTCTTGTCCCACGGATTGGCCGATACAAATTCTGTGCATGCGCACTGCCAGTTTTTTCTATAGCACTATATATGGCCTTTAGCGTCTTTACAGACGGTCTTAGCAGCTAGAATATTCACTTTCACTTTGACTGACAGCTTCTCTCGTGGCTTATTCTACCAATGTTTGACCCGAGAGTGCGATGGCAGTGATTGCAGGTCAGTCTTTTGGGTTCACTTTGGCGAGTGTTTTCATTCCGCCTCTGTCGTTTTGTCAGGTATGTTTCTTTTGCCTTGAAGTCTATTGCGAGCGTGCCACTGCGCAATTTTTGTCTCCATCTGCTTCGATCATTTGCAAGGTTCTCCCATTCATTGGGGTCGATGTTGAATGCTTTCATCGTGACCTTGCAAGTGTCTTTGAATCGCAGATGTGGCCTACCTCTGGGTCGGTTGCCAGTAGCAAGTTCCCGGTAGAGAATTTGTCTGGGGATGCGATCATTTTCCATACGGTGGAGATGTCCAAGCCACCGCAGTCTTTTTTTGCCTAGGAGAGCCTGAGTTGATGGAATGTTGGCTCGGCTCAGAACTTCGATATTTGAGATCCTGTCTTGCCACTTGATCTTGAGAATTTTGCGTAGGCAGCGCAGGTGGAAGGAGCTGAGGGATCTTTCATGTTTGGAGTAGGTGGTCCATGTCTCTGAGCCATACAGCAGGGTGCTTAGGACGCAAGTTTGGTACACGAGTACCTTTGTTTTGATGGTCAGCTTGCTATTGTTCCACACCCTTTTTGAGAGTTTGCCAAAAGCTGTGGCTATAGCACTAAGGGGCAATTAATACATAGGTAGAAGTAGGTGTATCTTTAGTTCATGCTTACTATCTACATTTGAATTTACAACAAGGTGGCCGTACGCACTACTAAGCCTGCAATGTGGGCGTATTTACACCAAGTTCATGCATACGTCCACTGCCGATCGTTCGTCTGGTGCTACCTGGAGCCAGACCTTAATTTGTCTTCTTTATAGGGGCTCTGACCAAAAAGCGTATGATAGAATTATCTCACATAAAGTGGGGACAGAAATCTTAAAAACCGTTAACGCAATTCTGTGTAGGCTTCCTTGTCAACATTGCATTTAGCTTGAAGGTAGATTGACGCCAAGATAGCATGTAAGCAATATGGCAAAAACAAGAGAAATCCAATGGTAGAGCAACTTTCTGTAATTTGGTTAGCAAATCGGCTTCGATAGCAGTTAAAATGTTCCAGTTCTTTTGTGTGTATGCATGTATGTGTTACCGGCAAAGTATTAAATTCAGGCCTAGACATTCTATAGAATACCCAGACAAAATATGGCAAAGTATGAAATAGAGTTGTTATTTTGATTTGTTACATGTATGCATAGCCATTATATAGAATGACGAGCATCGTCTAGGCAATGTATCAAATACTAATCATGAAAAAGTTTCTTTCTATTGTTTAATTGAAAAAAAAAATTGAAAATCAAACAAGAACTACAAAAAAAGTACAAGATGCTAAGATTACATTAAATGTGTTGATTCAATTGTTGCAGATGAACTGTTAAGCAGAGTATGAAAACACAATCATGGAATAATATCTAGCAATATACGAGTATGAAGCTAACACGTGCGACAGCTTACTATAATGAATTAAATAAGATATTGATTCACTTGTTGCAGGTGACTTAGCTGTTTAAGTAACAATACTATCGTGAAACAAAATTTTTGTTGTTTTTTTGTCTATCCTTTTTTAAATGGACACACGTCATATCTAGTGCAATATGAATCTAAAAAACACGAAACCCTGTTACATTTATTTTGAAAATAAAGTACTGAGCAGTAGCACAGGTGAATTACCAAAGATGAGAATGAAATTACAATCAGAAAGTGTTTCTTTGTCTCTTTCTTTTTGAATTGAAGAGTCGCATCCAGCAAAACATGAAACTAAAACTTGCGAAACTCACTGGTGGAAACATTTTATACAGTGCCTCATTTCATACTTTATCGATAACATATGCAATGAAAGGATTCTGGCAGAAAATCATTGGTGTGTGATGAAATAGCCAGTTTGTCAGATGATTTTATACAGGCAAAATTTAAAAAACAAGTACCGCGTCATGGTTTTAGTTAGAATTTTGTATGTAAAATAAGATCAAGTGATCATTCTGTTTGCATTTATTTTGCAACCTGGTTTTTAACTTTATCTAAAAGAGAAAAAAAGCATTTCTAAAAACACACACTATGTATATGGTAGCTTATATGACCATATTCTCTATTTTAGAAATTCTGGAAATGACAACTTTACTGCGAAGGCAGTTGGAGTGAGGCATGGTGGGCAGCCCATGAGACCACATCATTGTTATTGATAGATCGGCGCTCCAGAAATATTTGTAAGTATATATTGTACGTTTGAAGTAATCTGCGTTGACATCTGGGATTTTGAACCCCAATAGGTTAGAAGCAAAATTGTCCTATGCAAGGAAAGGCGCAGGTCGCAGATATGCTCGTATACTTTGATGGACGTCGGAGAATAGTCTTCGTTTTATTTGCTCTCTGATCTCGAATATCGCGACTGGCTGATCTTCATCTTCACTTTCTGTTAGTCCAGGCA
This sequence comes from Onchidella celtica, assembly GCA_963931925.1. NCBI lineage: Eukaryota > Metazoa > Mollusca > Gastropoda > Systellommatophora > Onchidiidae > Onchidella > Onchidella celtica. Next base: position 72,775,140 of record OZ007570.1, on the reverse strand, counting down.
AAATGTACAAAATTCTATCGCCTTCCATCGTCTTTGCATCTACCTAGAGGTGAGGATCAGGTACACAGATAATGTTTTTTTTTTCTTTTTGGTCGATCTTGTAAAGTTAAAATAAATAGAGTTAACTTTGGCGAGTTTTCTAGTTCTGAATGCCATCAGCGGCTATGCGTTGTACTGAGAGACCAACCTGCTTTGGTCAGTGATTGTCAGGGAGATTGCTCCCTTCTGGCACCCAATGTTTCTATCAAAAGTGGCATGACAGTTGTTGTTTTGTTTGGGGGGGGGGGGGTATTTTTTTTAGAATTTACATAGGTATCATATGTGCCGTTTTCATGTGATTAGGTTCCACAGAGTTGTGAGTATATGCCACTGTGAACTCTAGGGTGTCTCGGTGCACCAAAAAAAAACGGCAAGGTTTCGACAGAAAAGTTTGATAAAGATGCGCACTTGTTGTTTACTAGTCATGAGGGTTGTAACTAATTGTCTGCATTGGCTACCCTAAACCATTTATAGATATCACAAGAGACATATACAATGCATCAACATTCCAAGTAATGACCGCCCGTGCAATAACGCAACCCATCAATCGTAGTAGAGGAATTATCCAAGGCTGCCCTTGGTCAGTGATAGCCTTCGAACAGGGCATAGATAAATGGCTTCGATGGATAGAGCACTCTTACGACCTAGTGCACATCCCAAACCCCGTTCAAGGCTATGTAGATGATGTCAACTTCACTGCAACGACAGAAGAAGCCCGAAAGGAAATGGCATTAAAAACTAACTCTTTTTTAAACACCAGCGGAATGGAAATTAAACACCGCAAATGTGCCATTTTACATGGACAAAAAACGGGAAACAACTGGAAGAGAAACACAACAACAGGATATAACCAGATAACAGTACAAGGCAGCCCATTGCCCATGTATGAAAAAGAACAATGTTATACGTATCTAGGATACGACTTCAACATCTCAAATAGTGCCGATAAACAGCAAGTGACGTCACTGATTAGAGACTACGAAAAGTCACTCAATAACATTGACAAAATGCTGTTACCATCAAGCGCAAAAATTGAGGCTGTCAACATAATGTGCAACCAAAAGATGAACTTCTATTATCCAAACCTCACCTTCACGGAAAAGGATATAAATCACCTTGAAGATCTTATTGCCAATATGGTCAGGGAATGGCTAAATCTTAACAACTCTGCCACTAGAGCCTTCATGTTTACACCAAAGTCACACGGAGGACTAGGAATACTCAGCCCACGTGTAATGTACTATTCGAAACACCTGGCACTCTACCTGTCGGTATTGAACAGCGACGACCCACAGGTTAGAGAAACAGCGAGAAAATCATTAAAGTTGTACATGTACCAACGCAAGGTTGCAAACACGACTGGTGAAACGTCTTTCGCGATATATAAAACAAATGAAAAAGGTATAATCAGGAAAGAGTCTAAAGTAAACTGGACGAAACCAACATGGGTACATTTGAACGAAATGTGTGCTAGAATGAACCTAAAGCTACATGACAGAAACAACAAAAATGCCTTCGAACTCCACATAGATGAAGAGATATCAACCGTCATCGAATATGCCACACGATTTTATGCGGCGTACAAAAAACTTCAGCTAAACGAAATCACCGAAAGTTGGAAAGCCAAGAAATCGCAGGGACGTATTGTACGGGAATCCCCCAATACCGATCACTCTCTCTCCAACTCATTCTGGACAAACCACAACAGTCCGGACAAAATAAGAAGTTTTATCACTAAGGGACGATTACAATTACTTCCATGTGAAAGCTTAATGAGTCTTTACTATCCTAATGTGTATTCCAAAATATGTAAACTTTGTAACCATCCTACAGAAACTGCCTCACATATTTTAAATGGATGCACAAAATTCAAGACCATGTATCAGAAGAGACACAACAGAATTGTTAACTTTATAACAAACAAAATTAAAGGAAACAGCATCAACAATAAAATTGTCCTTATGGATACGCCCCTCACGCCAGCAATTTTTCAGTCTAGTAATACATCCTTCAACCACTCACAAAACAGACCGGATATCACAGTCATAGACCCAGATAATAAGGCAGTAAAGCTTGTTGAAATATCTATCCCATTCGATGCCTTCATTGACAGGTGCTATCAGTCGAAATTTAATAAATACTATCCCTTGTGTCTGGAAATTAATTCACTAGGATATCATTGTGAAATAATTCTTTTGATCTTTGGTTCATTAGGTCACATCCACAAGAGAGTAAAAAGTGGACTATGTAGACTTGGCCTCAGTAAAATTGAAGCAAAATTTATAGCAAAATACTGCAGTGTTAGCAGTGGCATAGGCTCTTTTAACGTCTGGAAGCTGAGAGCAAGAAAGTAGGACAGAGGTAGTTTAGCATAAAGTGAAATAATATTGTATCAACTCTAATATTTTACCAGAGAAGAAGATTTGGAGGGCAAGAATGAAAGGGACCATAGCATGTATTTCCGCTTCTGTACAATGTGAAATATTGTTTTTCCAATAAGATATTGTACGGGTACATTTGACATGTATTTCATGGAAATAAACAAATTTGATATGTGTACCGGGAAGGGAGAGGGTGGTTGCAGATTTTTACCACGAAAAAAGCCACAGAAACAAGCAACAATACAGGATCAGTTAATTTCTAGGTTTTACGAAACTGTCCTCTTCCAAATATGAAGAAGCATTAATATTTGCCAAGTAATTTACAAGATAAAAAGCAAAAAACAATTCTGAGACAGTTCGGAAAAAGCCCATCTGATACGGGAGACTTGGTCAGTTGACATTGTTCGGCCCACACGTTACAGTGCAGTAGTGTGAACCATTACATTTAACCCTGCACTTCTTATTCATTCCTTTTTCATTCCTTTCAAGTCTTTATTTTTCGATCTCCAACAGGACCTCAAGAGACACAACTCTGACACAGATGACAACATCATATCAACATTTAAAACTTGACATCTGATTAGTAAATATACAGTTCAACCAGTGAGGAATTTAGAAGTCTGAAAATTATAGTACCTGAGAAGTTGGGTGGTGGGGGAGGGAGCGGGGAAGGGTTGGAGGGACCTTCGGGGATGGAGCTGAACACAAGGGGAAAACCCAATAAGTGTTTGACAAGTGTGATGGTTTTATCTTCATTCATTTATCGCTACAGTAACCATGTCTGACGATACTTCCTTACCAGCAGACGAAGATATATTGAAGTCAAAACCACTGCAGTGAGCAAATTTTTAATGTTTACATCAATTGTCCATCGTTTAATGCGGTTTTATATGGCGCACGAAATGGAAGATTATCTGGTTATCTAGATCTGTATAATAATCGTTTGTTTCCATGTTCTATGAATAACTTTGAACTGGGGCCCCTGGGCCAAAGACTGTATTTAAACACTGAAAAGTGTGAGATCTTTAACAGTTTGGGGTACGATCGAAAATAAAAGCCTACGGTAGCTGTCTATCGAAATAAAGTTTCACAAAGTTTGAATTGGACCACCTGTCCTGTCACTTTGTGTTTGCCTTTCTGAAATTAATGGTTTGATAGATGTACGAAAAATTTTAGTTACCGGCATAATGTGCTTTTATTATGTGTGTCTTGTCTTGTGAAATGGGAAAAGAGTGTACTAATTATCAAATTGTTGTAATAAACCTGGTGTAAGCTGGTTTAGAATTTTGAGGACGACCGGAAAATATACTTCAGAACATGCTTGTTGAGATGTCCGTGATAATTTCAGTCGTGCATTTTGTAAGATTCGATTCAGCAATAACAACATCATGAAATATCTATAAATGACAGAAAAATGGAGATTATTAATATGTTTGATACAATGAGTTTGCTTACACCTGGCATGAACATATATGCTTCCAGTACAATTTGTGACACCGGCCAAAGATTTGTGTCCACACCCTCCGCCGCATTCAAAACAACTTCAACGATATAACGCTCGCCTTCCAACATTTCATAAGGGTCCGTACATGCCGACTTCAGTTTATGCGTACGTGTCACTCTGATGCTCTGAGTAAATCCACCTAAAAGAGTGACAGGAAAAAGGTGATCAATATTTACAAATTATTATTAAAGAAAAGAACTATTTGAAAATGTATGCCAAAATAAAGTGTAGCTGTGAATGGTTATGGACACTATGAATGCATTATAAGCGGAGATGACATCTGCTGAAGTCACTGTGGTCATCAAGACAGCTTAATGCCCGAAATGGTGAAATGAATAATTAATGGAATGCAGATTTGAGCTGGAAATGGTTGAAGGGGTCGGAAGACAGAGAAATGGGGTAGTAGGAAAAAAGAGATGACGTCAGACAAAAGTGGGTGCCTTTGTTGCTTATGTTCTCCGTGTACGTGCTTCTCGTATAAAAGCAGATATCAAAAACATAAGCATCAAAGAGGAACTGGGGGTTGGGGGAGGGGGGGGGTGAATGTGTTTAGTCTGATGGAAAGACTCGTTACTACCAAGTCTGTTTGAGACCGCTTACTTGGACGGTTGGCGATAATTTTAAATGCTCAATGGGAATATATCCTATGGTCAAATCAAAATCCTTGCAGTCAGACTAGCGTACATTTTGGCTTTAGGGTATCAATGTGTGTGATCTAACAACACACAGACATTCCATAATCAAAACTACTCAAATCTCCGGATAGAGTAAACAAAAAAAAGGGGGGGGGGAGGGCAATAAAATGACGCCATTTTGCTTTCTTTGTCAAGCTGACGGTACTGAAACTCATACTAAATAATGTATAAGATTCCTCCATGCAAGCGACAATAAGCCAGAGTTTCGTTCTGGACCAGATATCTCATGCCACAGTCATCAGACATCCACGTTTTCAATTCAGCGGTCCCCGTACAAGTGACATCAAAACTTAACATGCCCACTAAGTGGGGTCTATATTTTGCATTCTTGCACAGAAGCGACAGCATTGTGCTCATTTATAGACCGACTAGGAGTCTCTGAAAGGTGAAACTCAAATGCACGTGAAAGATTTCATACGCACGTGAAGGACATAATCCCTATCCTTTTCGGTTTTCTTCAGAAGCTGCACCAAGGTCAATGACAACCTGTCTGGAAATTCAAGTGTGCAGAAACTAGAAAAACAAAGCGTCATAAATACTGCGACATGGAGGTCACACTGAGGTCAACTGGAAGAAACTGCTGCACCAAGATCAATGTCAACCTGTCTGGAAATTCAAGTGTGCAGAAACTAGAAAAACAAAACGTCATAAATACTGCGACATGGAGGTCACACTGAGGTCAACTGGAAGAAACTGCTGTACCAAGATCAATGTCAACCTGTCTGGAAATTCAAGTGTGCAGAAACTAGAAAAACAAAACGTCATAAATACTGCGACATGGAGGCCACACTGAGGTCAACTGGAAGAAACTGCTGCACCAAGATCAATGACAACCTGTCTTGAAATTCAAGTGTGCAGAAACTAGAAAAACAAAACGTCATAAATACTGCGACATGGAGACCACACTGAGGTCAACTGGAAGAAACTGCTGCAGTTAGGAATCTACTTTGCTTTTCTACTTTAAACTTGCTTTAAACTTCATATTTGGTTTGGTCTTGCTGAAAGCAGGGGATAGTGGACGGTTCATGTCCATCTTGGATGTGAGATAGTAAACAGACAACAATGATTATTGTATGACTCCAGCATCTGTATAACATAGGGGAAATGAATCAGCAACAATTCATTATTGACTTTTATTGCTGTTGTTTCTTATACATCTGCTGTGCCGCGATACATATACCTGGGTACTGGCGTACATAGTTTGTAGCCTAATCTCGAGATAGATGCACCCATTGCTATAAGTTTTGAAGAACCTATTCGAAACAAGACTGAATGGCATGACACAACGGACCATCTTAACGAATTGATTTTGTTGTTTGGGTAGCCACAAAAAAGGGCATCTCAATTCACGCGACAGAACAGTTTAATTAAGGATTTGTTTCACAGTAGTATCTGAAACACTTAGCCAATAGGTTTTAGACGATAAATCTTGAGGTCTGAATGTAGCACACATGATTAGTTCAAAGGGTCTTACTCAGTATTTGCCAGTAGAACTAAAATGGGTTTTGTGCGTATATATTCGAAATCAACTTGTAATCAGCTTTACGGACGCTACATAATAAAACGCACATTCCATTGTGTATTTGTTTCTGTTTTCTTTAGTAAGTTCAGTAAATGTGCCATAAAACTTGCAGCATTTCCCAGTCCCGTGACAAATTTCATAACAATATACTGATGAAACCGGTGTCAAATGAAATTCGGTATCAATAGCTCAAAATATCCTATCTGTACTTCGGGGCCGCACTATTGCCACGAGTAAAATGTAACCTTGTGCTACTCTCGTGCAGCAGTCCTTTTTTCTAAATTTCTCTAAAAGCTGTGTTAATTGAGGAAACCATCATCTGGCAGATTTTGCGCGTCGCCTCTTTATGTTGTTATTAAGAAATGTGGTTGTTTCAATGCACACAATAAATTTAAACATGTTACTACAACTGTAGAAAGGGGAGTCACTGTGGTCAGATGCGAGATATTATTCTTCCATGACAAGCAGTGTAAGAGATGTTCTGTTGAGAGTTGTCTGACTTTTGTTGAATCTAACCACATTTCCAGAATACCAAAATTCCGCCAGCCATCACAATCGTCAGGACCAATTAGCGGTCACAAAAATGCGCAAATAAATGAAATAATACCCTGTGGAATTCGTTTTACGCTCATTTTTAAGGCAACGCTACTCTACATAAAACGCCCATGTACGGGTAACTTGGATTTTGCTGAAATTGTTGGGGGCGCATAGCCTGATTACAAAGCCAAATAGAGAAAATACTGAGTTGTATGCTCTGTTCAGCAATGGCTCATAATGGCATAAATACCATACTCGCCCCTTACAACAACCTTGATACTGACAACTCACTCACCTGCAATAAACAGCCCAGACAGAAGGAAGGAGAGAAACACGGACGAGGACAACATTTTCAGCAATAATTTTTCAAATTCACTAGACATTGTGGACCGTAGGCCGAGAAACGTCTTTGTCCGGGATGTTTTGTTGATTTGTGGTAAACAAAGATGTTAAAATCTGCCTTGCCCAGGAATGTATAACGCTGCTGGCCGCTGCCCAGAAGACACGCAGATATTAGACATGTGCGACCATTAACTTAACGATCCTTCAGGGTTCACATCAATTTTTCCTCTAAGTCTACAGTTTGAGGGTGTCTTGTATTCATTCTAATATCATATTATACAGCTTTTCTATTCCCTCTGTTGTGCTATATCGTTGCTGTTGACCAAATGCAAGGTCGTCTAAACCAGGATGTCTACAGCTGCAAGAAATCTTCCCCTCCTCGACCACGTTTTATTTAAACAGGAATAAAGTAAATGTTTATACAGATAACTCGTTCATGCTTGTGTTGACATTTCGAATTACACTTTCTCCGGATATACAATATGAGCTCTTTTCCTTCACCCTCTTGTCCATGTATTTTATAGACAGTATAATTAAACACAACGTAGACACAGACACGCCCTGTTGGTACTGAATAGCCATGACTCCTTATCAACTCCTACGTGACTGATGTGGATGACTGTCTATTCAAAGACAGACGACTCTGGGGCTTTTAAATAATACCAATGCCTCGTCCTGTACCAGTTACTTTTACCATTGTGACGTGTAAAATATTCATCACAATTTGCCGCATAACGCTGTGGACTCTCCACGCAACTAGGATGCAAGTGAAGTTTACCTTAGAAAATTGAGTAGCTCAGCAAATATAATTATAGCTAAGACTGGGAATGTCGGGTGGTGCATGCTTTTCATCCAGTACACATAGGACAAACTCACAACTGGCATACCCCTTAACAAGAATGGCAGGATATAAATCGTCCATGTTGTATGTTGACATTTAAAATGAACTAACAGCTCTCCAGAAAGGATAAAAAGAGAATGAAAAGGCCTGAATTATAAAGCTGTTTAATTGCAAGCATTGTAATACAGAATACTTGCCTGCCGCAGAATACCTGATGATGTACCAAAGAATTTGTTGTTGGTTTTTTCCCTTTCAGATTCTCTGCAATAAATCATTTAACAACGACATCGCTTCTCAAGAGACAGGTATAATATCCTAGACGATTTCCAGATCAACTCGTATGATGCTCTGAAGTGCAGACTCTTCATGCAATAATTATGGCTGGTTTCATTTCAAACCAGGAAAAGGTCAAGATGACATAGACAAGACTCCAGGCAATAGATCTTTTCAGTGTCACAGACATTCATGCAATTCATAGTCCTGATATGCCAACATGGAAGATTAGGATACTCATTGTATTTTATTTACAAAATGTTTTTCACATACAGTTTAATGTAATACAAGGAAACCAAAAAATCTAAGGTTAAAAGATGTCTAAGCTAAGTGAAGTGTGAAAGCCCATCAATCACAAGGAATCAATAAAAATTTCCAAAGCTGAAAGTTGAAGAAAGATGAGAAATTTGACTTGGGCAAGCACAAAAAAAAAAAAAAACCGCTTCAACACTACGTGGATTGACATTTGAAATGAAGTGATGAACACAATCAATCTCAATCTCTCTCTCTCTCTCTCTCTCTCTCTCTGTCTCTCTGTCTCTGTCTCTCTCTCTCTCTCTCTCTCTCTCTCTCTCTCTCTCTCTCTCTCTCTCTCTCTCTCTCTCTCTCTCTCTCTCTCTCCCTTTCTCTGTCTCTCTCCATGGTGCAATTTTTTTTTTTTTAATGAAGTGACCTTCACATTTAATTCAGTAGAACACTGTCCTACAATGTCCAAATTTCCCCTAGAATGCTAGACACAACTATTGTCAAAATTGATCAAAAAGAAAAAGTGGTATGTTTTTGACAATTTTGACATTGCTTAAAGCCTTGCTGCGATCCCACAGTTTTTTCTGTGGTTTTCATAATATTTAGACACAACTATCGTGTTGACCTGATAAAGTCAAATAAATTTTGTAAATAACAAGGCCACACTTAGTACAATGCCATAAAATGTTGATAAATTTGACCAGACTTTTTCTTTCTCTTTAATTTTTTTGACAATTTTGACATTGCTTAAAGCCTTGCTGCGATCCCACAGTTTTTTCTGTGGTTTTCATAATATTTAGACACAACTATCGTGTTGACCTGATAAAGTCAAATAAATTTTGTAAATAACAAGGCCACACTTAGTACAATGCCATAAAATGTTGATAAATTTGACCAGACTTTTTCTTTCTCTTTAATTTTTTTAACTATTAATTTAATTTTCTTTCTTCATTCATTTCTTGTTTAAATATTTTGTTTAAAAACAAACATGATGGCAAAGAAGGTTCATATCATCAAATATAAATTTGACAGAAGTTGAAAAAAAAATCATTAGAGCAACTGATCAGTCTGTCTCTTTGACCTCCACCAACCTCTCCACCTCTCTATCTGCCTGTCATGTTTTCATCTCTTCCACCTCTATTCCCATTTACCAGCGTATTTTTATGATAAAGCTGTATAGATCTTAAATCTACATGAACGTACATTTCATAACTGTTGCTATAAAACAATAAATAAAATTATTAGCAAGCTCACATGTAAAATATATATATAGAATAATGATTAAAGTCAGGTAGCCGAGTTTATCAATATATCAGTAGCATTTTCTACCTCTGTACAGAAACTAATAACTGTAAAAAAAAAAAATTTTAATGAATCTTACTTTGCGTAATTTATCAAATCAAGCTCTAAGTCATGTACCGGTACATACTTCTAGAAATTCCCACCGTCTTGAACAGAATCTGATTTTCTATTTGTACCCTTAAGTTAGCAAAAAAAGGTGCATTATTGGGTCAAGAAATGTTCCTAATGATTAAGTGCTAATTTAAATAATGCGTAAAAACCGCCATCGGACCTGGGCCTTCCTTCCTTGTCATCCCTTTTTTATGTTGGAATGTCTGGTCACGTCCAGGCAGGGAAACTCAGCCTCTGAGGGTGACCCAATGGGTCATGGGATTGTTTGGCATAGCATAGTTCTGCACAACTCGCTGCCTTAAAGCATGCTAAGGTGACAAGATTGAAATATATACAAGGGCTCAGAACTTTTAGTGAGGGAGAAGACTGCTTTGTCCAAAACTTTGCCTGCTTATAGTTATAAGTACTTAATCACCTAACTGATCGTCAGTGAACTGCATACGGCATAGCTTTTTTCCAGGTTAGTCATGCCCACATTGAAAGGAAGGTGAAGGGGAGTTTGTTTGTTTGTTTTTTTGTTCTTTTTTCCTATCATTTGTTTTCTATTTCAATCTTTTGTAAGACCAAAATATTATATGAAATAGCACGCTTCTTTTTTTCTTATCACAGCTGAATTACCCGAACCATTTGCACAGATCTGGCCTCCCTAAATCTGGATAAAATTTTGTGTTTGATTGTAATTTTGTCTGTTTATTCTCAATTATTTTTATGGGATAGAATTTCATGAGACCCATTTTTCTCTACTGCAAAGACTTTTTTGTTCAGAATTTGATACATACGGACAGTGTCGTCTTAAAAAGGATTTGAGTAAACTGATTGACTCTCTGATCACTGGTGATGGCCGATATTTGAGTACGTGTTGGGTTGCTCATCAATCGCCTTCATTTCAATAGCAGTTTCATAAAGTCCTTCCTCCTCCGTCTGCTGTTGAGCTTGGCTTGCCGTGGCAGTGCCGTTTCCTTCCATGTTATTGTAGACATTCATTTCATGACTGGAAACCGTTGGCTCATTCACATCATTATTGTAGACGTTTGTATTCTCTCCTGCTCTCTCTTGTCCCTGCTCAAGCCCCTGATTCACATACTGACACTGCTTTGAGTTACCTAAGTAGGAAACCGAAAAATGAAACGAAAATATTATATTATCTAAGGAGGAAACCGAAAAACGAAACGAAAATATTATATTATCCAATTACAAATTTAATCAGAACCCATAATGTTTACACAGCATTTTGCATCCTGGTTAACATCCAATATCAGAGTTCTGGTTGTTTTGCTTTCATAACTTTCAATTTTCAATTACCAAGATTGTTTCAGTACCTGTTGTATCTTTTCTTCCCTTTGTGTTTTCTATTTTTATGTGGTCAGTCTAATTTCTTCTAGCGCCCTATTCTCTTTTTTGTTCAGTGTCTGTAGGGTGTTTTTTTACCACTGCCCCTGGTGACCTGAGGTTGTGTGACTCCCAAGTAGCCAACACGAATGGCTATTCTTTGATTTTTGTTTTTTAAGGGATATGGTATAACAAATTGTAAAGACTCTGTTTGTCCACCACACTGTCATAAACGCTGGGTTCTTTTTCAGAAAGAGAAAATGTAGCTTTGGGGATTACCAGATCAGGGCAGTGAGGGGTCAGTGTAGGTTTACTGTGATGCATTTCTTCATTTCTTATCTTCTATGGTGACTCTGGCGGAAATGGAAACCAAATTCTGGTTTTCCAACCCTGGACACATCGTAGTCTGTCACTGTTTATTCTGCTGGACGTCTATTCGTTTTAAACGTCAGTTTGGCAGGAAGAGATTTTTGTAAGAAGTGGTGACTATTTATAATGGAAAAAACACATAGCATGTTAAATGCTCAAACTGTCCGGTAAATGTACCTGTTGAAATAGATGTAAAACTAGAAGGGAAACACATGCCTGACAGGCGATAATCAAACAACGTCTCTCTGCCAGCATGTTCGCCACCTGGGACTGTCTCTTTGGCAAAACCTGTGCCCAAATCCTGTATTAATGGGGTTAAAAATGCACTTCCCACGTACACATTCCGCGTATACCTGTCACAAAGTCTTCAATAGGCAAAGGCAAAGTCCACTTTACATTTTTTCATAATTTATATTATATAAAACTACTATTAACAATTAGTATTACAATGAATTTACATGCCATATTGTCTGTCACGTTAGACAGACTTTAAATCCAAGTAAAATCTCCATCTCTAACAGTTTATCCAGTCCTCACCTCCGGTGTTGACCTCCTCATATGGATGAAAATCTCTCTGATCCGGAGCTATGCCAGAATATGACGTGTCCTTTTTGCCACAGCACGGCTTGGATTTCGTTCTCTTCCTGTGCCACACAACCACCACCACAACCACAACAACACCAACTAGTGCAGCACAGCCAAGACCAATTCCTAGACCTAATACAAGGCTGGAATTATCTGAGGGAACTGGAAAACACAATGGAGTGGGGAAAGTAGGAAAATTAAGTAAACGGTGTGAATGGCAAATACGTAGGCATGAAAGTTAAATCATTCCTGTAATCGTCAGCTCATTACTATGCTTTAGTTGTGTTCATTTATAATTGTTAAATTGAGAAAATCGGTGCCAGCATCATTTGAACTACGATTTTGTACAGGACCAGGTAAATGACCAGGTTGTGGACACATGATTATCAGCTTCGGTTGCTGGAATGGGATATGAGACTGCAATCTACTTGTACTGTGACAGGTCCATGAAACGTTTTGTGTCAGTTCTTGGTCATAAAATCTTCTCTGGCTCAGGTGAACTTGAATTTTGTCAATCGCTGAAATGATTTCTACCTGTAACTTTGTTCACATCTTCGCTAAACATAGAGGGATCTGAATTCATTAGGCATACGTACCATCTCCCAAACAAGTTGACAAAAAAAAATATTGAACGGGTTATTCTTTGCTCTGTATTGTATCAGCACAAATGAAATGTACCAGCTAACTGAGTTTGTCTGGCTTCCTAAGTCCTGCATGCTCTTTTGCCACTAGAAAAGTATTATATTATTAATTTATGTTTATCGCTGAACCACAACCTCAGCATTTCATGACACACACAAAAGAAAATGTATACCATAACCTTTGGACAGAATTTTCAGGTGAGATCCTTGTATCTAATTCATTGACCTAGACATTCTTGTGGTTTGATGTGCAGTGAGAGCAGTTAGGCATTTACAAAAGCGGTAAACCCCTTTGTCTATCTTGATACATGTATTACCTTCAGTCTGGAAGACGACATCCGAATTTTCCATATCGCATCCGACAGAGTTGCAAACGAAGACAGAGATGCTATAAAAAGAGAAGTGAATGGGTATCGTCAAATAAAATGTAACAGTTCATTTATCTATTAATTCAGTGCAATTACTCTTTTCAACCTGCTTCCTTTCATTCATAGGACCAGGTTATTGTATGCGTTTGAAATCTATATCTTGAAATGCAGTGACACTTTGTCTAATAATGTATGGCATTTATATAGCGCATATCCATTTAAAAATGCTCTATGCGCTTTAACCAGAATTATGATATACTATTGTCATCCTATTGCTCACCTTATTTCCTTATCCCCAGGTACAGGACCATTACAGTACGTTGTGGCATTATCTGAACTGCAACTGGAATCTGCACCAACAGTATACAGGAGGGCACGTGTATCTGTGGGCAGATCAGTAGGCACAAGAAGGTGGCGTGGATAGTGATAATAGAATTGACAAACGATTTACGTGGTTCTTATCAATCGATATTTCACATCTTCTCCTACCCTAAACCAATCATATAATTAATGATCTTATTTTCAATAGACCTGGCTTCAGAAAAGGTAAAACTACGCAGGCCCACAAATATACTTACAAATGTAATTATGTCGTTTTTGTGGGGTGACTACAAAGACACATTTACCGGAGTGGGTACACTACAATGACTCCAGGTGAATACAAAATACGAAATAAGTCTTAAATACAAATGGCGATTCAGTAGTCTGTTAGTTCTTCTATACAATAGGACAAAATATTTTCATAAACTTCAGAAAATCTGTGGGATCGACAGTACTTTCCATTACCTGCGTGAATTTTTAGTTTTTTAGTAAACTTGGGGTTTTGAGTCTTTTAACTTTTTTTTTCACTACATTTTGATTTTAATTCAATTTGGCAACTGGCATTTTATTGGCACCCTTGCCAGATGCTGCTGTGAACAGCATAACATCTTTCAGAACACCAGATTACCATTCTGTACTAAACTGATCATGAATGATGTCCAAACTTTAGTCAATACTCACTATTGAGATTTGACATCCAGTTGTCTGGAGTTGTGCGATATGGCTGTAGAAATCCTCCAATTTTTGCCTGTCCCCATGTGGGCAGATTTCTGTAGTCATCCAGCGAGCGCTTTTTTCTCCCTAATAATACAAA
>OZ007570.1:72585920-72755920 GCA_963931925.1 Onchidella celtica | reverse complement strand
TTGTTGTTGTTGTTGTTGTTGTTGTTGTTGCTGTTGATGCTGTTGTTGTTTTGGGGAGGGGGTGGGTCTTTTAGGCATGAGTAGCGCCTTTTTTTTTTTGTTCAATTTGTTTTTTGATCGTCTAATTGTGTACAGATAATTGTAGGAATGACATTCTGGCTTTTCGGACAGTTTGAAATTTAACATAATTGTGCATTGACTTTTAGCCAACTAGGGAAGCAGATATGGTTTATGTCATAGCAGCCTCTGGCCGATTTACCTATATGACTTAATTCTGACAGAAGGAACCCGTCGGATATTTTGTTTTGTAATCCATTTGTGAAGAGAGTGATTTGCAGTGACTGTACTCTTGAAACATATTATCACTCTCTTGGCATGTGGCACAATGTCCACAGAATCATTTGATGAAATACAAATTATGATAATAAAAACTGTACTGATAACAATGATAATCTCTGTGATCGGAACCCATCCACATGATAAGACCACATGAAATTTTAATTCACGCCATTTGATGCAACAGGTCCCTACAAAGTAATAAACAATTGCTGTATACCTTTCTTCTTTCTTCATGCCAATTCTGGTGTCTGATCTAATTCATAACTCCATATCGCTCTCTGGCCTACCATTTATATACCGTACATAAAACTGCATTATGCGGAAAAGATCACTGAGAATACGTTACTTAGATCACTGAGGGTACCCGATACGTTTCTAAGATCACTAAAAGCACTTTTCTAAGATCACTGAGAATACAGTCATTTCTAATATCACTGAGAATATAATTCTGAGATCACTGAGCGTTCGTTTCCAAGACCTTATTTGATAATGCATCTTCACCCACCATTCAGAAGCTATAGTCAGAAGTCTGACTCAGACACATGGTTATTGTAGCAGGAGATCCAGTGAAAGTCTGACTCAGACACATGGTTATTGTAGCAGGAGATCCAGTGATAACACATTCAACATTAGAAACATCTCTCCTGTTTATAAAATAAAAGATATAATAAGATGCAACGAATATCTGAGGACACAACAATCCTTGCTTATCTACACAGGTAAGAAAACTTCTGCAATGATAAGATTTAATTTAGATGATACTCGGCTCAATTTTGACTTTCTTCTCAGGGCAGTAAATGGTCGTTTTGTATTGTTTCTGCATCGAGCAAATGTTAGTGAATGGTTTACCACCTGTCAGCAATACCTGCCATTGAAGGACTTGCCTGGGATGTTCGCTGTTTTAACTATTACAAACTCTCCAGAGTTGAGATTTTTCTCTTCTGACACCGAAACATCATAAGACGTGGGACCAGTGAATTCTCCTGGGCTCCATGTAATCCTGAGAATGATCATTCTTCCAGAGAGGGTGGAACTCATTTCAATCTTCTGCACAGCATTGGCAGCTGGGTAACACAGAAATGTACAAATTTAACAAAAGACATTTCATTTCTGACATCATTATACTTTCGGAAAGAGGGGCTAATGGCAAATACAGATGAGATGCACATACATGTACTTATGAAGAAATGTAATCTCGGTTTTGTACTCAATCATGGGCGACGTCTGGGTGAGGATGTCAGAGTTACCATGAAAAATATTTATGTCATCTTTTGCCAGACCTGATCTGTCTTGACTTTTCTTTATGGTGGTTTTTATACTAAGTCAGTGATAACAACAACAGATCACCTGCAACCTGTGTAGTCAAAGAGGTTTGCTGGGGAGTGCCGGGTCCTTCCTCATCTTCAGCAAGAACACTGACTGTGTAGAGAGTGTAAGGTTTCAGCTGTGGCAAGGTCGGTTTGTATGTGGTACTGGCATTGTTTAACTGGGCAAAACTGTACTGTTTGTGTTCATTCACTGAGCAGGAGCTGGGGGTCGACTGTAACAGTACAATGTAAAATTACAATGGCTCTGCCCAAAATGCAGAACTGCTGATAGGAAAGTTACTAGATTAGCATCACAATATCAGAGTTCAGAGTGGAACTACAAACTTAAGCCTTACAAAATAATGTTTTTTCCAAGTCATGAGAACTGTCAACGGTGGTCTGGAGAGGCTTTACGCAGTTACTGACAGAATCAGCGGTTCACACAATATAAAACAGTATTTGGTGACTGTCCCGAGGAAAGCACCCACATACACCAAGCTTTGTGTGAACTTCATTATGTATACTGATAGTGTCATTGTAACTGCTGGAGGTCACGGGTGGTTTTTTGGCAGGTTTTTACATCCTAAGACGCCCAACAGATAGTTGGTGAGGCTCGGCATGGGGCAGTCTCGGTGTGCCATAATCAAATTTACAACCCCCTCATTTTTTACTGCTAAGAAAATTTTGCTCCCTTCGGATCATCTATTCGCTATTTACCTCGGCCTCTCTGTCCATGCAACTTTTACACTTTGTCGCATTCAGTTAGGTGTTGGTCGGGACATGAACAGAACTAACATAAACAGCTACTTTAGACCGGTCCTCTATAGTTTGGAGACCTTTATTATCGTTGTGGCATCAGGACTAACAACGGGCGCTTCTTTTCAAGACGCGGGAAAGTGGGAAGAGCTCACCCTAGGTTTTGTATAGACCAGGCGCAAGTAGAAAACTAACAAACATTTTCAGTGACAGATCTCATTTCCTCTTTGCTTTTCAAACAGCAACTAAAACATAAAATACGAAAGAGACAACTAACAGGGTGTCACAGTACTAACAGTATTGTCTAAACATTACCATATTTAACAGGTTAGTCTGACTCGCTAATGGGGTACCAAAAAAAAAATTTAGTGAGCTCGGGAAAAAAAAGGACAGTCCTTGGTGTCCCTGATAGATTTATTTAACACAAAAGTATGATGCACTGTTAGTATAATTATTCATGTTAATGATCTTCGTTTCAGAACAACATGAATTGTTTATGTAGCTATCAGACAGAAAATGACAACTTTGACACTAATTGCACAAGAAGCGGTCGCCAGCGGGCAGGCAGATGGATTATTAGTAATAGCGAAATCGACATTCGAACAAATTATCAAACATCTGGTGATCCTTTTTTACATGGAGGTTTGAGGAATTACATACTTAAAATAAAACTTTGCAGCTTGACGTCTGGGACAGACAACTAAAATAGCCGCAAAGTTATTTAGCTGAATGAGAGAGAAAACATCCTTTATGATAAGCAATGACACAGCTCAATTCAAACTGAAGAATTTCTTGTTTGAATGGTAATTTCGAGACCTTAAGTTTTTGTAATATTGTCTGAACTATCTGTAAGACATTGGTATTTCAAAAACATTGACACTCCTAACATCACTGCCAGCTAGGATGCTATGGGAATTCAGAGTTAACCATACTTTGCAAGATTCATTTTCCAACTTCAGATATCTACAGTCCTAATTTATTTTTTTATTTTTTTATTTTTTGATTTTGTTAAAATTTTAGTGCCTTTTCCATAACATTGCTCCATATGCTTTAACAATGTATGGCCTGATTTACTCTAGGTATGAATATGAAATTGTCCCATATATGGCCAGTTGGTCACGGGGACGCCAAACTTACAATGATCTGCCCATGGACACAATCAGGGCACGTTTCCCTCATCACATACAGACAGCGGTTATTTTGTGTGACTTCCACTCGATATCCTGTGATGTTGCCATTAGGGCTGCGCGGAGTCGTCCACGTGATTACTGCACTGTCCTCTGTGATTGTTGTGACATTCAGGAACTGGACTGGTCCCGGTCCTGGTCAGACACATGTGTACATGGACAATCATGTCAGCAAGAAGAAATGCTATAGCTCGCCAGTGTCAGGTGACAAAGACATCGTGCTATATTACTTTCTATATGGCTCCTTTGCTAACCTATACCAATTTGAATGCTGCATCGGACTTTTATGTGTCAAGATATTGCAGGTTTGCAACAAGACTGGAACAGATATCAACCCCAACTTTGTCTTTCATGTATTGCAGTGTTTCTTTTCTTTTCACAACAGAATTTGTCAAAAAAGTAATAGAAAAAAAAAAAAAAGAAGAAGGAAAGAGAACAACAGAAAATACTTAGAGAAAATTTTCACTCCTAATGCAACGCAGAATTGAAATTTACTCCCACCCTCCCATTTCTCTCCTGCTCTTTCCTGAAAAAAGCCTGAATAAAAGATATAATAAGATGCAACGAATAATCTGAGGGCACAACAATCCTTGCTTATCCACACAGATAAGAAAACTTCTGCAATGATAAAAGTTAATTTATTATTATTATCTTGAACGTGCTATGTGCCCTTGGGTGCCAAGATTAATCAGTGGCACATGCGTAGTTCTGTTTAGCAAAATTGTGGAATGAAAATAATATTTATAGTTAACTTAACTGTTGTCTGTTAATATGGCAGCAGTAGCGATCATTGCATGTGGAAACAGCTTCCCCTTTTTTCTCTCTTTCTTTCCAAGTGTAAGGAAAACTGAACTGGAGAGTCGTTTGAATCATGACAAAAAAAGCTTTTTTTTTTTTAATCTTCATGACATTACATGTACATTCTCATGCTAAGATGAGGCAAAATAGCGCTGCATATGTGATCATGGTGTGAAACATGATGAGATGGGGTGATTTCAGATACAATACTGTGGCAATGGTGCGGGAGGTTGGGGGAAGGGGGAGGTGTGAAATCTCATATTGTCTGCGATATATACAGACCTATGTGCAAAATATTCATATAACACAGCGTTAAAATCTCCTGATCCCAACAGATTTGAGCCTAAAGGGACATGCTGGGGGGGGGGGGGGAAGAGAAGCGATAGGCATGGCAGCAAGTAGGGCTGACTTATCTATAAATGTATCTTTTACGTCATTGAGTATGAAATGATGTTGCTTTATCGTGAGCCATAAATGCATAAATAACATACAATACGACAGGCAGGATAGGACATTTGTCCAGTATAACAAGTATGTTCTTTCACCTTTGGATCCTGTCTTGAACGTACTCCTTACAGGTTCACTAGGGTCTTGTGGAAAGTTCCCATTATAAGCTGTCAATATGTAACTGTAGGTACGGTCAGGTACCAGCTTGTATAGGTATACTTGTATGGGCTGAGATGTTCTACCGCCTGGTATTGTTGCTGCCTCATTGCCCGTCACCGACAAAGTATATTTAGCCACATTCCCAGTAGAGCCTTGAAAAGTGACTTGGTAAATAAAGTATGTCTCGTTAGGTTGGCTGCTGCGAACTGGGGTTCCTACAGTTCCTGGTTTGGCTGGTTCTGTCAGATCAAACAACATCATAACAGCTGAAGTATGGAGAAAGGCTGGACTTTATTAAACATATCACTGACTGACCGTACACAGCGCAGACAATCGATGGCTTCTTTCTTCATCCAATTCTGATGACATTACAGTAATTGGTAGAGATTACAAAAACAATTGCATATTTATACGTGAAAAATTCCAACTACATTTGTCAGCGAAAGTTTGACTATTTTAAAGCTATTTTTTATCATGCTATATCAAACAACAAAAACTTTGCAAAACTGGTCCCTCGTACATGCCTCGGCCGATAGCACCGCTATTAAACATTTATATTATAAACCAAATCATACATAATCATTGAATACATACATACACACAAACGTACACACACATGCACGGCAGGCAGACACACACACTCTCATGCACACATACATACACACACATACACACATTATGTAGGTATGCCGGTAAAGGATGGCATGATTTGTCAGTACAGGCAAATAGAGAGATGTTCAGTCACGTGACTTTCAGTGCATTTTATCGTACACCAGAAATGGTGGAATGGATCCGCTGTGACAGTCCGGGTGTACTTGAGACACATGATCCACTCTGTGTGCTGCACAACAACACATGTTAGTGTAGCGGCTACCCAGCGCCAAAGGTAAAAAATGTCAATCCAATCTTTATTAAATGCCAGGGGTTTGGTTGTTGTTTATTACCTTCTCTTTGTATATTCTTTCCTTTCTAGTTTTAAGTTTGCACCACATAGAGATTTAAATTACATGTTGACAATACAATAAAAGATTGTATTTGTTTCTTACATTCTGCTAACCAGCACCTGTCACAAATATCAGAGACTGAAAGTATAAAATGCAATTTTTAAAAAATGTATAATGAAGAAGAAAAAACGCACTTGTCCAATCATTGACTGACAAAGGAGGGGCAGATTTCTCTGAGTAGTATGTGTCCGCTGCTAGAGAGGAAATGATCTGAAAGCTGTACTGTGTGCCCGGGGTAAGACCAGAAACTGTTCCTCCTGTCTGATTGGCCGGCACTTCTCGATTGTTGTACTTGATGGTATAGGTGACGTCATTTCTCCTAGGATTCCCAGAGTTCCAGTTAAAGACAATACGTGTTGTTTCTGTGGTAGGATTGACTGATGTCACTCTCAGGCTAGTTACTTGAAAAATAAAAGCATGGCAGCATAGTAGAACCTCTGTGGCTCCATGACATGTATAATAAATTACATCCGAAACGGTTGTTTGAAATCAGACAATGATCGCTAAGATATGAAAGTATTTAAATGTTTATTACACGTTTTTACTTATTCAAGTGATAAACGTATGTACCCAGAACACTTCTCACCAGAGACCCAGTAAAAGTAAAAGCCCCGATGGTAGCTCATCCAACGGGAGACAGAACAAAATCAATACATACTTTTTACTGTAGAGACCAGTTTTGTCGCAGAAGTAAAAGAAAAAAGAAAAGCGTCTGAGATATCCTATTTCCTAAAGTGAAGCATGACTGCTTAGTTGCAATACATTTAAACATAATAATCTGTGCTGATTAAACATTAACCATAGTTATTCTTACAAGACATGCATGATCCACTAGTAGGCCTGTAGTAATTCTGACTACACAAACATCGTTTTGAATTGTCAGGGTCATCAACACATGCTGTATTTGTTTCATCACAGACAACATTTGTGGCCTGAGTAATGTTACACTGCTGACTGTAAGAAAATTCTGAAATGAAAATACACATTTTATTAACAAAAAAAATAAGACAAATGGCATCACAGTCTTAAATCTGCAGGATGAAATCAGACACGTGTACTTTGTTTCGTGTGTACCACCCGAGACACAGAATACCGAAACGAACCATTCTTTTTCCCACGATATGTCCACAAATTGCGCGGCTATTAATGCGGTGAGTACTATTGTTTTTCATTCAATTATGAAGCGACGTGGTGCGAATTGTTGCAATGTTGACATCGATAATACGCTCGCAAGACGATGGACGAAATGTGACGACCTGATTCTTGTCTGTACCCTGTGACTTGGGTACCACTCTGCACTATCTAACATCTGTCAACAAAGAATAATTTTTTGGTTGTTGTTCTTAATTCCGTTTAACTTCCTCCTCGTTTCTTTACTTCCTTGGGCGTAGGTTGTTCAGTGCTACATTATGTCAGGTGCATTACTGAACGAGTGTTTTTGGCATCTTTATCCTGTGATTTTACTAGACCCCTAATAATAAAGTGTCTTTAAAAAATGTAACACACCTTGAAAATGTATTCAACACAATGTGAATGTCAGCGCTTGTGTGGCCTTAAGCATGTCACTGAGATTCTGGTCAGTTTCAAGACAGAAATACATTACTTAATTTTTTGTTCATAGTTTCCATTTCTGGCTACATGAGACTCTCTTTGACTGTTAGCTCGTTTTACTTCTCCTTTGCCTTGAGGTTTTATTGTCTCGTTTCTGTAACACTGAAAGCCGGATTGGTAATGAAAGTGGGTCACATTAATTTAGTTGGCTGCAGCGAACTGGGTTTTGTACAGTTCCTGGTCTAGCTGATTCTGTCCGGTCAAACAATATCACAACAGTTGAGGTATGGTGAAAGGCTGGACGTTATTAAACCTATCACTGACTGACCCTACAAATAATGCCATCCTTCAACCAACTCTTATGACACAATAGTGATTGTTACAGATAACGAATGCGATTGCACATTATGTTTAGGGATACGGAATTTTTGGCTAGTTTTGTCTGCGAAAGTTTGGATATTTTTAAGCCATTTTTCATCGTTTTTCATCAAGCTACAAGAACTTCACTAACTAGTCTCACATCCATGCCTCTGTCTATAGCATTGCCAATAAAGATGTATATTGAACAAATCGTGTATAAATATTGAATGGACTCGAGCGCACAATCACACACATACACATACATTATATAGGTATGCCGATTAAGGACGGGATGATTCCTCTGTAAAGGCAAATAGTGTTCAATTAAGTGACTTTCAATGCATTTATTGTTCACTCGTTAGCGTATAATGATGGAATAAACTGTGGCACTGTGACAGGGGGTTACTTGGGTCACATGGTCCACTCTGCTGACACCTGTCACGCATATGAAAGACTGAAAATAAAAATGCAGTTAAAAATTTACAACCAATAAGAAAAAAAACACACTTGTCCAAATTCCATTGACTGGCTCTATGGCAAATTTCTCTGAATAATATGTGCCCGCTGGTAGAGAGGAAATGATCTGAAAGTTGTACTGTGTGCCTGGGGTAAGACCAGAAACTGTTCCTCCTGTCTGGTTGGCCTTGGCCACTCCATTGTTGTACATTACGGTATAAGTGACGTCATTTCTCCCAGGATTCCCAGAGTTCCAGTTAAAGACAATACGTGCTGTTTCTCTGGTAGTCCTGACTGATGTCACTCTCAGGCTGTTTACTTGAGGAGAAAAAAAAAGCATAACAACATAATAAGACCTCCATGGCTCCATGGCAGCTATAGTAAATTACACCCGTTTACGGTTTATTGGAGAAAGACAGTGGTTGCTAAAGTATGAAAGGGGACACCTTGGTCGAGAGGCAAGGTGCTCGCCCCTCAAACCGATGGCTGGGTTCGATTCCCGGTCGGTGCAGGCATGTTGGAATTTTTGGATCTTTCTCATATTTTTCAGTCCCTGATCCTATGGTAGGCACATCGAGCACCTAGTCTTCTCGGATAAGGATGAAAAACTTGGAATGCCCGTGCACGTTGCGCATGTTAAAGATACCCTGGCAGTTGAAACGAAAAAGCAGGCCGGAGAGACGAAAAAAAAAATACCACCCCCCCCCCACCCCCCACATACACACAAAACCGCCGGCCGGCGCTGCACTGTATCGACGACGTGTCTGCTCCAGTTGTAACTGGGCTGCAATGACACTAACGCAAATTTCCCAAGTAGGATTAAAGAAGTGTACAAAATACAAAACACAAGAATACAAAATATGCAGTATTTAAAAGTCTATTAAGCGTATTAATTTAATGATTCAACACCCTTCAATCTCCTCTGGTTCAAATGAACAGGTTGTGCCCCTCTATCCTTTAAATTATTTCAGACATGAGACTGTGACGTGACAGAAAGTCGTTGGTGCAACATTTTGTCCAGCCCCACATTTGGTATATTTTATGGGTACGACTGAAAATTGAGATTTTCCTTAATGATATTTCTACCAATTTTTCCATCATAATTTCTAAACATAATTTGACCACTGATTTCCTCTAGTTATTTCATATGTTAGAGAGGGAAACCAAATTTACATTCAGACCGTCACCTTCTGTCACGGTCTGGAGCTTATTATCACCTGAACTTTTTAACATTTAACTTTCACTGTAAATAGATGTTTATCTGAGAAACACAATATCAGTATGGACTTTGATAAAAGGGATCAAAAATAAAGATGTCCTACAGTGGTTACAAGCTCCACCATCGGTCCTGTAGTAGTCCTGACCACACAAGCAGCGATTTGTGTTGTCCTTAGCGGCAATACAAACTGTATTCGCTTCAGCACATACATTGTTACTGGACTGTGCTGAGTTGCATAGCTGTGAATATGCAATCTCTGAAAGGAATCAACAATAATGATCAGTACAAAATAAACCCAACAAAGGTTGGCCATTATTTAACAAAGTTGAACTGTTACTTAAAGTTGTCTTGAAGCTTGAAGTTCAAGCCGTACTTCTATATAATGCTATACATTATTATTATTATTATTATTATATCAACAATCTAACACGATTGATGAAAAAAGAACAGACTTCACGATCTCACCACCGTCTATGATACATCTGATAATCATAGACTATGTGACCTGACATCGCATATTATAACAAACTGTCACACTTTACTTGTCTGACACTTGTGTTGTGAACTGTCAAAGAACTTGTCAGATGTACAGCCACACTTGTTAGATAGACAGCCGAGAGTTGACCGACACTGAGTGTTCCCTGCACAGTCAGCACCAAAGTCTTTCCCTGAAATACAAGAAGAAACATGGAATAGATGACGAAAGATATGCAGACTGGTAAGAATCAAATAATCATTAAACAAAAATCACACGAAAACTTCATTCACTGTGCAATGATAATCGTCAGGAAAAGAGTGCCGTACGTCCCGATCACTCAATTAAGATACCCGAAGAGTACACTAAACCTATCCCGTAACCATTTCAACCAGAAAACAAAGATTTAGAATTGGAGATGGTGACAGGATTAGGAATAGAATTTGGGTATCTTGACTGCTTGTTCGGGACGTTTGGAACTCTTTTCATCACTCATAATATAATACTTTCAGTGGATCGTCTTAAAAGTGTGTAACAAGTAGTGCTATACTCTCAAGGCTCGCTGTCAAATGCTTTTTTTTTTTTACTCAAATCTTTTATTGTTCGATTTTATCTGTTCAATTTTCCTTTTTGTGTGTGTGTTTGTGTTGTTGTTTTTTTCCTTGAAAAAGGCTGTTGCCGAAATATCGGCCATTTTCTGTCTTCTTTTTTACTTTGCTTTTCATTGTATCGTTTGGGTATTATTTCTTACACGAGGCTTTGCTACAGGCAACTTTTTCTTTTTGCCAAATTTTGAATTTGCATATAGCCTTGCTGCAATCCCACAGTTTTTCTGAAGTTTTTATATTTCGTCAAAGTGGGCTAAGTGTAATCACAGCTTTCATTCAATGCCATAGGGGCTGGGCTGGGTTGCATGGCTGTAAATATGCAATCTCGGAAAGAAAGCAACGATAAAAATCATTGCACACCGAACCCAACAAAGGTATTTTGTTTAACGAAATTAAACTTACGGCTGCATTGAAAGCTCGAAGTTTAAGCAGTGCTAGTGTAGGTCTACTTAAGCAGCTTAATGTCACACGTCCAATAAACTTATGTCAGACTTCATCGTGAACTGTCTCACCACCATCTATTATTCATCTGATAATCATAATACTATGTGACCTGACATAACATATTATGACAAACTGTGACACTTTACTTGTCTGACACTTGTGTTGTGAACTATTAAAGAACTGGTCAGGTGTACAGCCACACTTGTTAGATAGACAACTGAGAGTTGACCGACACTGAGCGTTCACTGCACAGGCAGCACCAGAGTCTTGAATACAGGAAGAAATTCGGAAAAGATAAAAAGGTACACAATTTATCTGAAACAAACAATCATGAAACAAAAACTTCTTCATTTATGACATAATGATAACCGCCCGTTTTACAATAGTACAAATGGGTAAATTCATAAATATTTTGCAATTTGTAGTCACTAATATGAGACGTGCATCTTTAACTACAAACCAGGACTCGCAAATAAGTAGACGCATTTATTTAATATTCTATATTCTAATTTTTTTTAATTGTTCGACTGTTTTAACAGTTCAATTTTCTATTTCTTTTTCTGTTGTTTTTTTGTGTTTTGTTGTTTTGGTTTTTTTTGTTTTCTTTTCTTTTCTTTTCTTTCTTGGCGAAGATTTTTGCCGAAATATTGGCATTTTCTCTCTTCCCTTTTTCTTTTGCGTTTATTGTATTGTTTGGATATTATTTCTTACGCGAGGCTTTGCAACATACAACTTTGTCTTTTTGTCCATTTTTCACTTTGCTTTAAGCCTTGCTGCGACCCCAGTTTTTCTGTGGTATTATAATAGTATGTTCTTGACACTCGCTGACAAATATTCCTTGCTTGATAATCGCACTAACCCCACATAGTCAGGCGCAAAATACTTGCACGTATAACTAAAGTTATCATGCAATGCCTATGAAGGTATCATACCTCAAAGAAAGAGTGGTAGATCAGAAAGGTACGTAAACTAGTACTGAATATGGCGCTGACGAGAACACATTACTCTGAACTTACTGTTTTCACACCTAGAACTGCCGTAATATTGGTCTGTCCCACACTGGCATGTCTTTGTCGCCGCATCGCACTGAAGACTGGGTCCACAACCGGGTGATGTTTGACATTGTTCACCATGCCCGGGTACTGGGGAAAATGTACTATCATTATAAGGACTTTTGCTCTTGACATTGTACATATACCGGTAGTTTAGTTTTTTTAAAACAATTATCAGCTACGTTTTTTTGCGATTAAGGGCACATGGTACCAAATCATTGACTACTTGATGACAAATTACAAACTATTAAGGAAGGGACCATTCATAAAATACGTAGGTCCATTTGGAACATTCCTCCTCCCCCCCCCCCCCCCACCTCCCATATGTAGGTTTCAAGACCGTATGCTTGGCGCACTGCTGATTGAATATGGTGCCTGTCCACGATAAGGCCTGGATGTTCTGAAGATCCGGTTGGGATTTTTCCATGGACTATTTCTTATTTCATCAGAAACAGTTGTTGTGGGGGGTGGGGGTGGGGGGAGGGGGGGTTGTTGTTGTTTTGTTTTGTTTTTGTAGAATTCAACAACTTATCTCTCCTTCTCTATACATGCAGTATTTTCAATTCATTACCATAACAGACAATTTACGTACATTTTCCACAAATGACCCCCCACCCTTCCATATCGTCGGGTATTTTTTGTTGTATGACATTTTGTGCCTTTTTGTCTTTGGAAATAATGAGGATCGAAACTTTGAAGAATTATGTAAAAATCAGAGGACAACATTACGTCACAAACACACATCTCGAAAAGTTTTCAACCGATTGGAATGACGTCACTTATACAAACGAAATTAGGAGTGAGAGAACCATTTTCATGACAAAACCTCAAAATCCGCAAACTGCATACAGCAATAATAATATGGTAAATACCCCACGATATATTCTTTTCATATGCTATGGAGGGGGGAGGGGCCCCCCTCCCCACACACACACACACACACACATACACTCTGAAGACACGTGCTTTATGAATGGCCCCAAAACAAAATTGCATACGCCTTTTTTCGGTGTAAGTTTGTGAACAACTACAATGCAAATGACTGAAACGCCTGAGGTTACAAGAAAAAAGGATGAGAATAACGAGAATTGTAATAACAGATTGATCGATATAGAAACACTAGGTCAGCTAGTATAGTCATCACAACAAAAAGAACACTCTCAAACACAGCCAAGCCAACTTACATTTGCACACGGCACTGTCTGTTATGTAACCAGCCGCACACTGACAGGTGTTGGCATTACAAATCTCCGAGCCACTGGCGCAAATGCTGGGATCTGTTGTACAGTTCCCACCCACGGCAGCATCTGTTGGTTGAATCTGCGCCTGTCAGTAATGAATACAACGAATGACTACAGATCCATTTAATAGTCACAATACCAAACGACTAAGCAATGAAAATGCTTCCATTTTTGTTTTACAAGAACTAAAGATACTAGATACTATAAGAAGGGACAGCCACAGATTGGGGCGTTATTGCGTTCACAGGTTTCATGCACGCCACCTAGCGGCGAATGGTTGGTGGCATAAACAAAGGAGTACTTTGAAGAGCCGAGTAGAGGCCCATTGCGTATGACGTCACAGAGTGTTTTTGTTTTGTACTTCCGACACCAAAAATGGCGGGTGGATCAGCTGACGAGTGTAATTTCGAGATTTGTCTAAGCGGTTAAAATGCCTGCTGGTTGCATTGCAGTTGACTGTTATGACAGGGGTGGGAAGGATAAAGCCAAGCTGGTCAGATTCCCTACCATCCGTGTGAACAAGGGAGAGGAAGTGAAAGAATTGACCGAACGTCTTCCATGTGCCTGAACACACGTGTCATTGTTTACTATAGTTAACTTTTTCTTAGCTCGCCTCCGATTGGTTCGCGACGCCTGAAGTGCTCGCCGTGCAAATTAGCTAACGAATCAAAATCAATGGTACCATCGCCATGGCGAGGCGTCGGTCGTGACAGCTAAAATGGCCAATATCCGCAATGGGCCTAGAAAACATACTGAGTGGTGTTCAGTTCTACCCCTAGGCCTTGATTAAAATAGGTTACTTTTTATAAACTTAAATCACCCTAAGAAACTCTGACCTTTTTTTTTTATTGTCAATTATCGAAGCTGTAACTACATTGTAATGTTAACTTATCATTGTACCAGAGACACAGGATATCGAGATGAATCAACTCGCCAAATTCCGTCCGTGGATTTGCGCGCGTGTCATCGATGTCAAGAATATAACAATGCCCACCACACAACTTCGTAACTGAACGAAAATGGCCAGTTTCCACCTGATTTGGGGGTAAGCCAGACCAAGGCATCATACTGTATCATCACTACTCACAATCCGCACCACAACCCAGCTGGATGGTTGCTGGAGGATCACCAAGGGTAAGCCAGACCAAGACTGGGGTGTGGTGACACGCCACCTAATTATTATGCATCACACTAAAACACTACTAACAAGCCACACCGTGACCCAGCTGAGGACAGACGTTATAGACCCATTGCGAATGACGTCACAGAGTGTTTTTGTTTTGTACTTCCGACACCAAAAATGGTGGCCGGTGGATCAGCTGACGAGTGCAATTTCGAGATTTGTCTAAGCGGTTAAAATGCCTGCTGGTTGCATTGCAGTTGACTGTTATGTCAGGGGTGGAAAGGATGGATCCAAGCTGGTCAGATTCCCTACCATCCGTGTAAACAAGGGAAAGGAAGTGAAAGAATTGATTGATCGTCTCCCATGTGCGTGAACACACGTGTCATTGTTTACTATAGTGAACTTATTTTTACATCGCCTCCGATTGGTCCCCGACGCCTGAAGTGCTCGCAGTGCAAATCAGCTAACGAATCAAAATCAATGCCATGGTTCTGCGTCAGTCCTGACAACTAAAATGGCCGTTATCCGCAATGGACCTACAGAGCAGTGCGGTATAATAATCACCAGTCACTAGATTGGTTTCAGTTCGCCGGATTCAAAGGAATATATTTGACTATTTGAATAAAGGCCCCCCCCCCTTCTCTCTCTCTCTCTCTCTCACACACACACACACACACACACACACACACAGACACACACACATCAGGTTTTTCTGCGAGTTGTTGATTTTTTAATGTCACTAGTTCTAAATTCTAATTGCCTCTGGAAATGAGTTTGAATAAACTGCTGGTCGGCACCATAACACCATTTTGCACCTTTTTTTTATTATTTTTGTTGTTGTTGTTGTCTTATTTTGTGTCAGTTTTCAGCTCTGGGGTCAATTAAAAATGAAAATAAAAATCTAAAGGTAAAAGGCCCTTATTGTGAAGTATGTCTATGGATCTGTAATAATGAATTTTTGTAGATGAAAATCTGTTAAATCAACTTGTAGATTCTAACATTGTGGCTGACAGCGAGCTGGCGGTCATACGCTATACATTGTACATTGTACTTCCGGGGGATCTTCAATCCGGAGTAAGAAGCTGTTTTGTGTGAGCTGTGTACGACCCAGATGGAGTCGACGAAGGACAATTTTATTTCTCCGATTTTTCTGAGAGAGCTGAGTCCACTGTACAAGTTGGTCTTTGACAGAGTCTAGTTTGTCCCTTGTTTCTACATCCCATCTTTCCTACCATCTCAATTTGATGCGACCCATCGGCGCAGCTATGCTTTGTTTTCTATACAAGAGTAAAGTGTACGAAGTGCTAAATCTGCGCGCTAGGCATGGGCAGACTCTATGTCGAGGCGTGCTTTTTTTTTTTTTTGGAGGAGTCAAGAAGAGATTGTCCCATCATATCACTCTCTATTGTCCTTGGATTGGAAGAACACACTACACATCTATGATCACGGAGACCCTCTTCAACCAGCTTTTCTTTTCCTGAACACAAGACACACCTAATGTCACACGCACAGAGATCACCAACAACCAGCTTGACAGTAATGCCACTCCGTTTTTCTCGGATTTCAAAAGAGAACAGAAAATAGCACCAATGTCATTCCATTGACTGCTACTAGTGCTGCCGTGTCTCAGCGTTTACGTCATCACGGGCCTCCCGCGGTACTAGACCTATTAAGTGTTGATTTCGAGCGCACGCCCATGGGTGGAGATGGCTTTAGCTGATATTTAACCGCCACAAATAGAGATAAAACATCTGTTACAGAACAAGATAAAACTTTCGCCTCCTCCAACAACAACATTCTCTTCATTTTCCGCGAGAAATTCAATGAGATTCCCAGCGTTACCCGGGCTAAGCCGGCTTCTGCCCTCCCTCCCTCCCTCTCTCTTCCCCTGTCCCTCTGCTTCCCCTCTATCACAAAGTCTCATTCACTGTCCTATGGCGACCGTGTTTGCGAGACTTGTAAATTGTAGTGAACAGCAATATATCACATGCTAATGGCTTGATGGCCTTCCGTTCTAATTCTAAAAAATGAATAGAAAAAAAAAAAAAATATATATATATATATTGGAAAAATAGACTCTTTAATAGGTAATCGTAAGTGATAGTGTGCTGATCAGAGAACATGTATAACTGTAACCTGTACTCAATGTGCAAATTTTGAAACGTGCATCTTTTGCAATTTGGCTATTTTGACATGACACTTTGACAGACAGAAGAACAGTAGTGCGGACATACAGAATTTGAATTTTGATAGTATTGAATACAGAATGAATGAAAGTAGCAGGTTATAAGTCAGGGATTGCTTCCAATGGATTGCCAGGGTGTACCGAGAAAGAGATCTGATTTAGAGGGTAATAAATACAAGTTACAACCAACAAAGATCACAATAATAATTACAGATTGTCCAAGACAGTCGATTAAAAGAACTAAAAAAGATATGAATAATGCTACTATCAGGCGGCACTGTGCCACTTTACGTTTGTCTAGGGGTTTCACGGCGCCTTGCCACGATAAGAGCTATTTTGAGCCTTTCCTGAGGTTTTTGGGTGTTTTTTTAGGTTTGATATTCAGATCTACATCAAATCAAATTTTACAAGAAAAACCGTTTAAAGTTCCATATAGAATTGATTACATTGGTAAAGTTCTCAAAAATAGTTTCGTTAGATCCGGAAGGAATTTTGTTAATGTGTATCAAAGTCTTGAAGTCAATGTTGTTGAGCTTAATCTCTTTCAGGAAGGACAAGATAACAAAGTGTACGAGTACAGACAACTGTGTGTATTTGCTGACCATCGCTAGTCTTCACAGATTACATACATAAATATAATAAATAAAACTTTATTATGATTTTCCATTTGGTGGTCTAGAGGCAAGGTGCTCGGCCCGTGCAGGCATGTTGGAAGTTTGGGATTTTTCTCATATTTTCCTGTCCCTCATCCTATTGGGGGATAGGATCGAGTACCTAGCCTTCTCGGATAAGGACTAAAAAATTCGGAGGGCCCGTGTGCACGTTGCGCACGTTAAAGACACCTTGGCAGTTGAAAATCGAAAAGGGCCGGCCGGACAGGCCGCTGCCCGGGCAAAATTAAATAAAATTCATCTCTACGTTTCCGTCGCCCTCCCGCTCACCCCCCCCCCAAAAAAAAAACTACCCGCCCGCCGGCGCTGCACTGTGGCGACGACGTGCCCGCTCCAGTTATAACTGGGCTGCAATGGCAAAAAGGCAAATTTCCCAAATGGGATTAAAGAGTTATACAAAATACAAAAAAAATACAAAATTTCATTCTTCTAAAAATGTTATGGTGGTGAAGTGAAGCCCACAGTAGACTGTGCAACGTCGTAACTAGTGTAAAATCTGATTGTCATAATACCATCATATTGATAACTGCCACATAATACGAGTAATAACTTCATTTTCCTGCCAGATGGTCCAATGTTAACACAGAAAATCCGGGATGTTGTCTGACAGCAGTCCATTCTTTATTAAAACCAGTAGTAAAAACCATTGCTGGCATAAATAACATCGAACTCTAGACACATATTTAAAGATCTATACTAATGAAAACAGCCATGTATTTCTTACCGACAAAGCCAGGACTAAAACAGCCAAACTCACTAATTCCCTTTTGCCTGGCATGGACGGTTTGTCTCCAGCCATTATGTAAGCCCTGTCCGCCACGGTAAACCTTCAGGCTGTAGAATGAACCATAATGGCCAACAAAGATTGTCACTGTTGTTTATAAATAGAATAATCCGCTTGCGTCACCACAGCATTTATAGCACAATGCAGATAAAAGACAGAAGGACCCCAGAATGGCTATGACAATAAAGCTGTTCCCACCCAACCATACACATTGGAATACAAGGGATGGGGTGGGGAGTAAGAGAGAAATCTTGCGTTATCTTTTTACTTCCGCGTTCAACAGTAGATTAAACAGCGTCTTTTTACCCAGATACGGTAACAAACATTTCAGCGGTCCTGTTACCTGTGGACGCAATATGATAAATGAACAACTTCTCGGTTTAGTATTGATAAGAGCATAATTGAATCCTACGCTATTCACTGTGCGATACTGCCAAGGCATTGAGCATCTTCTGCCACCTGAAAAAAATTCAGCTACGTTGGGCAGGACATGTTGTCAGAATGCCCGACTCCAGACTCCCTAAGCAAATCTTCTCCTCTGAGCTCTCCAATGGAACGAGGAATGTTGGGGCCCCAAAGAGACGTTACAAAGACACTCTCAAGCAACCACTGAAGGCCTTTGCCATTGATGTGAGTGAGTGGGAAAAGCTCTCGCTTGATCGTGCAAATTGGAGGGCGGCCCTTACCAGAGGCAGCAAAGCATGGGAAGCTGACAGAGTCCAGCAGGCTATCAAAAAAAGAGAACGGCGCAAGAAAAGGCCCAGTGGTACTGAACCAACAGAGCACTCTTGTCATTTATGCGGAAGGGTCTGCAGGGCAAAAATAGGACTTATCAGTCACATGAGAAGCCATAAGTCATGAAAGAACAGTCTTTCCATTCTGTCCTCTGTGTCCTTTAGTTCTCTTTATTGTCCATGTGTTGAAATTCTCAACAATTTCTGTTCTTTATTCCTCTGGTGTTGTTAAGGTCATCATCATACCTGATGGACGAACTATTATTATTATTATTACTGCACAATGCACTGACACTCTCAGCCTTCCTTCCACAGATAGCCGCAGTAGCGCATTAGTTACTATAAGTTGTCTCTTTTTCTTTCACATTTTTCCTCTTCTCTCTTGCCCGTCCTCATAACTGACTTGTCCTGCCTTCGCTTTCTCTCTCTCTCTCTCCCTCTCTCTCTTTCTCTCTCTCTCTCTCTCTCTCTCGCTCGCTCGCTCTCTCTCTCTCTCTTTCTCTCTCTCTCGTTCTCCCCCTCACACTGACTCATCCTTCTCTCTCTCTCTCATCTCACCTTCACACCACTTCCATTGACGACCGTATTCTTTTTCTTTTTTTTTTGCACTCTCTTTCTCTCTTTTCATCTTTCACTCTGTCTGTTTGTCTATCTCGCTCCCTCTCTCTCTCTCTCTCTCTCTCTCTGTCTCGCGCTTTCTCTCCTTCTCCTTCCTCTCTCTAACTCGTCCATCTGATCTTTGCTCTTTTTGTATCTCAATTTTGTACCCATAGGACAAAATAGCAGGTAAATATTGGCAAACGCAAGAAAGACAGAAAGGAAGAAAGAATGAATGAAAGAAAGAGAGAAAAAAGAAAGACGGAAAGGAAGAAGGAAAGTAAGACAGAGAGAAAGGTCATCGAAAGAGCATGAAGTTCGAACGATAAAACTTAGTAAATACAAAATACTTGATCAAATGAATTCAGCTGTAAGTTTGTTGTTGTTGTTGTTGTTGTTGTATTTTTGGCTTTTTTTTTTTTTTTTTTGTTAACTGGCTGTATTAAACGAACACAGAAAATACACTGCACCAGCACTGCACATTGCAGAGATTTCAATGGTATCTGGTTGTACACATGAGATAACCTAGTTATCGTTGAGCTTTATTTAGAGCTAATAGTAATAGATTGTGGAATTTATCGTTTGAGCCTCCATAACAAATCAGCTTGATAAATAGCACGAGAAACTGTTGTTGCATTCGGCCTCTCAGTGCGCAGAATCCATTGTCGATTAATATGTTCCCTCTAAGATACAATCACTGAATTCTAAAAGCTCCGGAATCCAAGCCAGACAAACTTCAGAACGTGTTTAAAAAAAAATAATGCAAAAAAAAAGGTGCAATAGGTGCAAGTAAATATTAATATACGTCATTTTTGTGTTGTTTTTTAATTAAGGCTGGCCTTTCAAGCAGACATTGCCGCAATTTACCTAGTGCTCTTTCAGTTTAGGCGAGTTTGTGAACTACATGTATATTCTATTCTATCCATTACTAGGAAAACTCCGTGTCTTCAGGGTCTCTTTTTTAACTGATTATCAGGTGATCTGTAGAGCATACCAAACCTCTTGGGTCTAACAATGCAACGAAATAATGAAACCCTTCTACCAGAAGTAAATAACCTTTCGAGTTTCTCAAGACAAAATAAAATGCCGTGCAACTGTGTTACATGCGGGTGATTGGTGGGCCCTTCTGCCCTATCATTATACGATATGCTGTCCATTGTCTTGCTTCTTCCGGCCCAGCACACCGTGGCTATTATTGAGTCGATATGTTGTCTCCAAACCCAAACTCAAACCGTATTGCCTAGAAGTCAGACAACTTACCCTATATACATGTATATACCCTAGAATTTCACTGTTCGTTTGTTTGATCAGTTACATTTTTTTAAAAAAAGGTACATGTGAGGCCTACTTACTATCTAAAGATTTTACGTTTTCAGCAGATACAAAAAAAAGTTGAAAACAAAAATTTAAGCCACATGCCCTTTCATCCCGTCATCTCTGAAATTGCTTTTCCAGAATTTCTTTTGGTCTGATGGTCTATGTAAAAGGTACATACATGTACATGTATGATGATCTCAGCCTCGTCAGTCCATATCTCGTCTTCTGAAATTGATTTGTATAATTCTTAATACATGTAATTACTTTCTTCTCTATTCCTTATTTGTCCGGTCAATTACAATACATGTACATGTATTTTACAAATTAAATATAGGCCTACTTACCGTACGTTCCAATAGTTTGCATAAAATACTTAACATGGCTATTTCTAATTCTAACCTTTCTTCCTTTGTTTTCAAGATTACGGTACAAGCACGTGTTTTTCAAGACTTAAAAACTACGACAATATCATCTCAGCGGGAATGAAATTACATGTATATGAGCTGACAGGCTTGAAAAGGAACTTGTTTGTCCGCTACTGTTATAAATCATCTGATGAATGCCCAGAACAAACACAGCCTCCTCCACACTTCTCCCTTCCTGTACCCAGGTTTTCTTGTTGTCGCTGTTTTTCCACCTTTCCTTTCTCTGGTATGAAAAAGAGAATGAATACAATGTATGTTCTGAGAGAGGAATGAAGCAGATCCTTAAACATGCGACGCCATTGTTATGCATGTACCTCCCCCCCCCCCCCCCCCCTCCCCAAAATAATCAGACCAGGACATAACAATTAACATTGCCGACACACATCATAGATTCTTACGTGTCCGGGTATGCTGGCAAACATCAATTTTAAGAAGTTGATTTCATAAAATGCACGCAGACATTGTACCCACAGTACTTGTACATGACTTGTGTAACATAACTCATGTCCTGTAGTAGGATTAGCTAATATAATGTTGTCCTAATGAGCTGAGTGATATGAAGAAACACTAGTTCTGCTTGAAAGTTCGGCATGCCATATATACTTCTACCATGAAATACACGTACGCAAATGATGACTTCTGTTAGTGTTTATTACAGTGTACTTGTATTTGATTACTAACCAGCATGGGCAATTCATGACAACAGCGGACGTTGCCACATTCAGCAAAACTCCTGTGACAGAGACATCGTACCTACTACCTTATGATATTATTATTAATGCAGATCATTTATAGCACCTAATCCAAACGAGTTCGCTCTAGGCGCTTTACAGAAAGTCTTGTTCCCTCGATTTGCATCTCTCTCACTCTCTTTTCCTTTCTCTCACCCTCTCTCTCACTCTCTCTACTCCTCTCTATCTCCGAGCAAATTGTAACGCTGCCTGTTAGGCGCAGTCCACAACTCACAACAGTTCACAACTCACAACTTGTATTCTAAAGTATTATAATAATATTTG
Source organism: Onchidella celtica (assembly GCA_963931925.1). Classification (NCBI taxonomy): domain Eukaryota; kingdom Metazoa; phylum Mollusca; class Gastropoda; order Systellommatophora; family Onchidiidae; genus Onchidella; species Onchidella celtica. Next base: position 72,733,665 of record OZ007570.1, on the reverse strand, counting down.
AATATACTATATATAAAATATTTATTTAATAATGAATTATAATTTTTTGTTGGTGATGTGGGGCGGTGGGGTGGGTGGTAGGGATAAATTTTAATCTATTAATTTTAATTTCAATTTTGCCCGGCATTATTACATACATGTACTTGTATTACTATCAGTGTCATGATATATTATATACAACCAACCACGTGGAACCTTTCTGAAAGAGCCAACCAGGAAGTGGAATCACTAGAAACGTGATATTGCCAAGGACTGGCACTTGTTCAATATCTGTCGAGGAGAAAGTACATTCGACAACGGACATATCCGGTTTGAGTGAAGCTACGACAGTTTTCAGTCTTCTACCTTCTTGTTTGTAAAACTAAAACCAAAATAATCCTAAGAGTCCGGTCCCTGTATTGGCTGCACGCGTTTCCCAAGTACGGCTTATTATTACATGTATGTACTTTATTAGGCCCCGATTACATTGGGCGACACCGATACATAATATGTCACCCCACTCCTCATGTCACCAATTTACATATATGTACATGTAGATGTCATGTCACACCCTCACGAACACAGAGTATTGTGGCCAATTTGAACAGTACGCATGCAGACAAGATGGATTCCCCTGAAGACGATACCTTGCTGCGATGTTGTATTAATTTTAAGTAGAAACAAAAGAAGGAGGAGGAAACGCCAGATGTGGTGCAGACATTTCTTGTTGAGAAATACAAAAAGGGAATTTCACCGAACCTTTTGTTCACTGATGAATAGACAGGATGAGATGCTTTTCTTCAATTACAATAATAAATACATGTACACTGCATTAAAGTATTAAGAATGCCCTACTACTACTACTACCACTATATGACGTAGGCTCCCCTACAGCGAACTGAAGACAATTGTGCGTCCAGACTCACAGCCCATCTATAGGATCTACCTGCGCAGTCCACTTGCCTCCTATTCCTAACTTTTTCAAAACACGTTTTGAAAAAAGTGGACGCATGCACACTTTCTTGATCCGTGTTGTCCCATGCATTGCCGGTGTCGCGTTTGACGTGTCGATCTATGTAGCCATCACTACTACATGTATAAATAACTACATGTATTGTTACTACTGTTTAATCACGCGTCTCGTGTCGCCCATTGTAATCAGGACCTTACTGACTGATACATGTATTAGTGATAAAGGATGGCAAGAACACTTCGAATTCGTTTTTCTTCTATTCTACCAATTTACCACCAACGGATGATGGTTTCTGGGACATACGAAGGTCTTACCAACAGACAATAACTTGTGATTAACCTCCAAGAATTGTAGGAATGATAACATGTAAATGTTTGTACATGTATAAGAATTGCAGTGTGAAGAATTTATGGCAGCCGTTTATAATACATGTAATAAGGTCTACATGTTACCACTGCCACAACCACAGTCACCGCTCAGGGTCCTTCTCCTTCTTCAAGTGCCGGATCTGGAACAGATATCGACGATCATGGTTCGCCACTCATTCCTCCACCCAGATGCTCTCAAAGAGCCCATATTGTCCTGGTTTTTCCCTGTCGCCCATCTGTTCAAATTCTCTAGATATGTTATTCTTTGTCTACCTCTGCTTTTTTTTTCTTTTTGCCCTCTATTTTTCCAGTTAGAGCAAGGAGTTCAAGACCTTTGTGTTGATTCGGGTGTCCCACGAACTGCAAAAATTTGTCTTCTCCTGTTTTTATTAAATATTACTTATTAGTGATTGCTCCGTGTTGACGTCTTTCATCACCATTTCATTCGATTTCTTTTCCTTCCATGAAATATTTCAGTCTCCTTATAAACCACATTTCCATTGCCTCTGGCGTCCTTTCCATGTCCTTAATTAATGTCCAGCATTCACATCCGTGCAGGAGGGTTGACCACACATAGCTCTTCAAAACCCTCGTTTTTGTTGACATTGAGATGTTTCTGTTCTTTAGGATCGAGCTCATTTTATTAAAGCTATCTTTAGCCATCGCTATTCTTCTTTGTATAAATTCTGTTGTACATTTGCCATCGGGTGTAATTGTAATCCTAAATATTTAACCTTTTGAACTTGTTTAATCGTCTCACTTTTACTTATAATATGAGATTACAGATAGGGTTTATCGCCTTTTTAGATATTGTCATGCATACTGTTTTCTTGATGTTTAAGAATAACCCCAAACTTTCACTTTCGGTCACCATAGTATCCAGAAGCAATTGAAGGTCTCATTCTAAACCTGCCATTAAGTCAGTGTCGTCAGCATATCTAATAATAATATTATATTAATTTTTTTCTCCATTTGCTTTTTAAGACCTGGAATTTCTTCTATATTTTTAAGGATTGTTTCACTGTATAATTATGTTTAAGAGATCCGGTGACATGACGCATCCTTGCCCGACTTCTCTCTTGATGTTTTTGTATTCACTGTATTCTCCCTCAGTTCGCACCACAGCAGTCCGGTCCCAGTAGAGATTTCTAATTAATAATCCCTTTCCAACCATGTCCAGTTCTTCCAGAATTTTAAATAATTCTTCACGTTTAACTTTATCGAAAGCTTTTGAATAGTCAGTGAAGCATAGGTCATAGGTACAGCTCCTTCCGCTCTGGGTTAGGGAAAAAAAAAACAGGAAGAACCGCAGCTCTTTCTCCTTGCTCTTGAGTTTGTGGAAACAAACATTACCTCGTCCATGCTTGAACTAGATAAACTATTCTGTTTTCGTCCAGTCCCACGACAACATGCATCGTGTCCTTGCTGACAACAGACTTACATTACCCATGAACACAGTACTCACAAGTACAAACGTAGGCAAACCAGTTGTGGAAAAATATCTGAAGTCCACACTCACTCAGAGAAATTTGTAAAAAATATTTATTTAAAAATTGGACCATTGAAACAACATATATAATATTCAATTCAGGGCAACAACATGATCAGTAAAACAATAAACGGCCCTAATACTGAGAACAATGACTGTATTAGAAGTCCATACAAACATACACGCTGTTGTCTTATAATGGAATGAAAGGCAGACAGGCTTGGTGGTAAACAGATCAGTCCTTTAGATTTACTCAAACATTAGCATTAGGAATAATCTCACACATTCTCTTATTTAACACGGCATCGATTTTTAATGATATACGCATAGCTTACATACACACACATACCCACACATTCAAGCCTGACTAGCTAGCCCAAACATCACATAAAGAAGCTATGACAAAAGTTGACTAGATCCAATCTCCTCTGATTTTTCTCTATTTACGCTTCAGGGATGTCGTCCATCAGTACACTACAAAAGCCGGAATAACCCGAGAGAATACCGCCGGTATGGGTAACTGTTGTGTAACTTGCCTACAGTTACAGTGAAACCAATCAACCTACAATGGAACATGAGACTTGGAATGCTATGGCAAAAAAAAAAAGGGAAAAACTATGATCAGAAAACTGAAGAAAAAAAAAAAACTTTCCTACAGTAGCTCTTACTTTTTGCCTCAACAAGCCTAGTTAAATACATGTAACTACAATTATATGAAACCTCGACAAACCTTGTTAATTTAATTTATACACGCAGCTACAATCGCGAGTTGCTCTCTGCGTGCCTGGACGAGCTTAGTTAATTAAAACTTCAACTGTGAGTAGCTCTCTTAAATTGCGCCCCATCAAGCCTACTTCATGCAGCTACAATTGTGACTAGTTCTCTTACTTTGTGCCCCAGAAGCCTTGTTGGCTTAAATGCATCCTATCTTGTGGCACTGATAACAGACCATCAAAACTGTGTGTATCACAAGGATGTTTTGATATTCCGTTACTACTCAGACCTATAGTCTTAACTGTTGTTGTTTTTAACTCTCCTATGCCACTCCTGTAAATCGAATATTCCCATGATAGTCCATACATTAAGATCTGTAGAAATGCTGTGTAAAACTCGCAACACAGATGCTGAAAAGACACCGCTGTAACATAAACAATAAGCCAAAGTGCACAGCTAAATAGAAGAAAAAAAAACATTTTCAGAGATTGTTAGGAAGAGCAAAAAGAGCCCAAGTCTCCAACTCAACAAATGTTCATTCTGCTCTGCAATGAAAAACAAAAAAACCAGTTAACAAATGACTCCACAAAAGTTGTTCACATTACAACCACAAATAAAGGTAGACAGCAAATTGTCAAACTCTGAGATCTGCCCAAGTCGAGCCTGACATAGACAATTCCTAGGTTAATTCAACAACAGGTCATTCACTGATTACTGTGATAAGAAAAATCGGCTCAAGATCCAAAAATATTTGTACTTTGATATAAAATGACAATTAAAATAAAAAAAACATACACACACAAAAACAATAAAACACTGGATTCTGGCGTGTACAAAGAGTAAATACAATGTACATGTATATGGAATGACAGGAAATTCACAGCAGAGTATCATAAAACTTGATTTATCAATGTGCCCCTTTTTTTTTTTCTTAGACTGTAAAAAAGTGGAAGCTATAGATTCTGCTGTTGGAAGGGGTTTTTGATGCTTCCATTGCTGTCCACACATGCTCCAGGTCTCAACTGCAACAGTCAATGACAAAACAAGAAAAACAACATGGGATAATATCAAACCAACCATTTAATGGTAAATTTGTAAGAAATAAAATTGATTAAGGAATGACAAAACATGCCTACAAGTCAGTCAATGATAAAAGCAAAAAAAAATTAAAACACAACGAAACAATATCTTCAAACGACATCATGACAAACATCAAATTGCCAATGAGCTCTGTAGTCCCTGGACTGCAAAAAGTACACCTATAGTGTGAAAATTTCTCACAAATCAAGAAAAACACACCATAACATTTGCTAAACATGTTGGTCACACAGAGAGTTCAATAGAAAATGCAAAATACTGTACATCACATATAGAACAATCCCCAGCCAATTGTAAAGCCAGGGTTACTGAGGACCCAGTAACAGACAATTACAATGCATATATATATATTATATAGATGTGTGAGAGTGCATGAGAAAACCCACAATAAGTCGACAGAGCTGATTTTGAGAAAAACGGCTTTGAAGTGAAAATATGGGTCCGACACAAACTTCCAATTTGGCTGTTGTTTAGGGGACCGTGGCATTTTACAGGGTAAACTGTAGACGAGCAGTGAACACTACTCACTATGATCTCTATAAAGGCTTTGTAATTAGAATACGGTCTCCTAACGATCCAAAAACTTCCAACTTGGCTGTTGTTTAGGGGACCGTGGCATGTTACAGGGTAAACTGTAGATGAGCAGTGAATACTACTCAGTATGATCTCTATAACGGCCTAGTTATTAGACTACGGTCTCCTAACAGCAATCACTCCAATATTAATGGGTCAATTAGCTATTGCCCCTTTTAGGATTAAATGTCGATTTCTCAAAATCTTGTTTTAGGGGGGTTACTGACTTCATGTACAGAACTCGAAATTCATGTTTGCGACTTATTGTGGGTTTTCTCACGCACACTCACATGTATGAAAGCCCACTGAAGTTTAAACCTTCTTCATAAAATTTTGATCATTGTTCACAGTTTGAAAGTCATCTCTACAAGCCAGGCTCTGCTCAGCCACTGACCAGATACAAAAAATATGTTGCTTTTGTTAAATTCTCTTTTATCTCTATGACATGAGAACAAGAATTCCAGACATGATGGCAAATATTCAGCTGATTTTATCTGTGAGGATAAGACATGCATGCATAGTTCATGGGCAGGATGAACCTGAAAAATCCACTGGAAGAGATTGAAAAATTTAGTTATTAAATAAATAGGTGGGTGGGTGGGATTTTCATCATTTTTTGGTCTTGCAGGAAAATCAAAACCAGGTATGAAATTCCCGTTCTGTGATGAAAATTTTCCTAGCCAATGCAAATTTTCTATTCTATTTTGACTGATTGATCCCTCCCCCTCCTTTGGAAAAAAAAAACAAGAAGAAACAAAGAGTCTAGAAAGCTGTAAACACATACGTGCACACACACTTGACACACACACATACTCTCTCTCATCACAATCAATGTGCACGTTTTCTTCTTTTCTAAACTGAACATAAAGGCCTGTTTACACTGGTAGGTTTTAGGAATAGAAAAAAGGAATGGGGGACTGTGTGGGAAGAACTCTCCTGGCTTTCCGTCTTTTGTTTTCCGATTTCCCCCTTCGAAACATGACCACAACAAACGATGAGCATCGTTTCTCATTCAGAAAACGGACCAGTGTAAACAAACAGCCCTTTCGGAGGGGGAAATCGGAAAACAAAAGACGGAAAGCCAGGAGAATTCTTCCCACACTGTCCCCCATTCCTTTTTTCTATTCCTAAAACCTACCAGTGTAAACAGGCCTTAACTACCAATTAGTGAACACAGAAGGAGATTTCCAGAAGTAGAAGCATCTACATGTAACTGGCCATGGAACATATATGGGTCAATGCCAAAAAGCTCTCTTTTTCACATATGCCTTTCTGTGATCGTGTTATTTCAGTCATTTTTGCTCCGATTTGTGTTTTCTTTGTGCATGGTTATTCAAAATTGATCCAACAACCTGCATGAGCAAGATGATCACAGTTGTTTCTCTCGTTTTTTTCGAATTTGAATTTGATTTTGGAAAATGACTGATTTTTTACATTTTCAAAATGGACACATTGTATGGAACCTCAGAAAAACCAAAATAGAAGGGTATTTTGCTTTATCTGTGGATTCTGGCAGGTATGTTTTGTTTAGAGTGATAAATCAAGATGACAATACTGAACAAAAAAAGTTTCTGCATGGGCTTAGAAAGTAATAATTGCTAGTTTAAAAAAAGTGGCTGGACGTTACTTATGGTGTCACACTTTTAATGAAAAAATGAGAGCTTACTGTGAAATACCTCAAAGTAATAGCAGGTTAACCATGTGTTCCAATAACATGTTATCATTCAAATAATGGGAATTGTTGCCTTTGGCTGGTCAGTTTACAGCTGCAAAGGCTTCACAAAGAAAGTTTGAGAAATCATGTATTTTGTAGTCACACCGTAACGTCCAGCCACATTGCAAGGATACAGTCATTTTATTTCCCCCGTCCATCTAAACAGGTCTTTTGTAGTTTGTATGTAGTCTTTCTCATATGGGGAGCACAGGATAGTGTTTTCAATATGAAGAAATGCAACAACAAATCTCCAGAGAAATTGAAATTTTTGTCGTCACACTATATTTAATAGTAACGTCCGACACGTTCCTCTATCTGTTTGTAATGACCAACATTTTTTTGGTCTCTTTTTTGTCTAATTCTTGCTCTGATAAGTTTATTTGCAACATGTTCCCTAAAAATGCACTTTCCCAGTCCCAGCAATGAACACAGGATGAACAATGAGAAATCTGGCACTGTGACTGGCCACCATCACTAGAGTTTCTATAATCATGATGGCATTATCCTTGATTTTACTGCACTTAAAATCAAATTATCTTGGCTGTCAATGGTAACTCAAGTACTATGTCCATTGTATTGTCACTGTATATTTAACAATTACATACTTGCTTAAAAATGGGGATTTACATTACTTTTCATGGTTTGTCATCCTGTAACGTCCAGCACAAAATAAAGAAATAGAGTCATCTAATTTTTGTAGTCCCAATAATAAATCCAAATTACCTTGGCTGCCATTGCTAACTAAAATATTATGTCCATTGTATGGTCACTGTATATTTAACACGTAAATATTTGCTTAAGAATGGGGAATTTCATTACTTTTCATGGTTTGTCATCCTGTAACGTCCAACACAGAATAAAGAAATAAAGTCATCTAATTTTTGTAGTCCCATCCAAATTATCTCGGCTATCAATGCAAACTGAAGTATCATGTCCATTGTATTGTCAACTGTATTTAACCATTAAATACTTGCTTAAAAATGGGGAATTACATTACTTTTCAATGTTTGTCATCCTGTAACGTCCAACACAAAATAAACAAATAAAGTTATCTAATTTTTATAGTAGCATTTATAAATCAAAATTAACCGCTAAAATTAGTAAATTTAAATCAAGTCTCGATGGGAGCAGTAGCACATGATAAAATCTGTCCTCATTAACAACACTGTAAAAACTTTAATTTTGCCTGTGGCGGACGTTACTGTGACTACAAAAGAGCAGCATTTTTTATGCATTAAGTGCACTCTTTTATACATCATTGAAACTTTTGGCTAACAGTAATGATTTTAACTCTCAATTACAGGTGAAATGTGCATTCTTTGCCATATTAGTGACTTTATTGCTACTTTTCTGTCATCACAGTAATGTCCGACACGTTTCACTTTCATGTGAAAATCATCCCATTTCACCAAATTAAGAACACTTACAGTCATAAAACTTATAAAATCTAAAACAAAGATGGTTATAGTGTCACAGAATGTGTCTCTTTTCCCCTTTGTGTGTTGTACATTTTTCAGTCCCTCTGTCCATGTTTCTATTAGAGCTTTTTGGCACTGACCCATATACTATAGTCAATATTGCCACAGACAGTCCAATCAAGCCACACACATATCTACACCTGCCTTACACATACATCTTCAGACAGTGAACAAGTGAGCCTGGCACAACATATAACACTGATGTACACAAATCAAATAACAACAGCCAAATGGTGAAAGACTGGTGATGCTTGTGATTAACACAACACACAATTTGTGGGTAAATATATAAATATCTCCTGAAATTGTTGAATAAAACAGGTGAAAAGCACCATAAATAAATGAAACATTGGTAATAATATATTTTTCTTCTATGTAATAGGTCAACTCTGTTCAAATCCCATTTTGCCATACAGATCACCAAACCTTCCTATCACAACCACTACAATATTCCTGCTGTGAATCCTGAATTTGGAACTAGTGACAATTGCAAGAAACTGTTGTCACAGAGCTGTGCTTGACCTCCATGTACTTGGTTCAAGTGTAGTCCACCTAGTACACTCTCACATGACAGTCACCATTGTGCATTTGGGCAATAAAATTTAACATTTTGGCAGTGTCGAAGTTCAACTTCATTGCTCATCTGATGGTTCTCAAAGATTAGATACATGAAGTAAAGTAGTGGAGAAGCAAACAAAAGCATTCAGTAAATTAGAAGCACAGCTCGGGACAACTGAACTACCAGGTAGGCTTAGGCCAAACGGAAAAGCTGGGTCAGGCAATAGGACATGCTACCTCTGGACCAACTAACACCGGGGTGTCGCTCATCATCCAGAATCAACCTGTTAGTCCCACCATCTCTTTGGTGCAGCTGACCAGTGACATACAATGGGACTTTAAGAGATTTCCTTGCCTGTGTCCCAATTCCAAACAACCTCAAGGTAAATGATTCCTCTTATTGAAATCAAACAAGAATGCACAGGAACATTAAAGTTATATCTAAATGTGCTGGTTTTGCAGAGACTGGTTTGACAGTTTTATCACAGATAACAAAATGTTTAGATAATTTGAGAAAAGTACAGCTTCGCTTTGACCAGCATCGCTGCAAAACAAGATAGAAACAGAATTGGCAGCCAATTTCATTTGAATTATGTTTGGGTTTGGCATAATTATGTTTGAATAGAGGTGAACTCATCTCTGTCATGTGAAAGTGTACCCTGGCCAGGACAGGCAATTTGGTTGGTTCATTTTCAATTAAATAAATTATGTAAGGACACATCTGCTTGGATTAGGTTCGTAAATAGTGCAAGCAAACTAGTCTTGTATTGTGACTCAAAATAAATTTTATAAAAAACTAGAAAACAAATCACAGATAGTCAATTCATTTTTCAAAAACAATGAACATTTTTCCAAAGAACGGGAAGATAAAAATGCAAATGATAATGATGTTCTGAACTCATGATGGCCCCAGTAATATGATATTCCTGAGGCTGCAGACTGATGCACAGTACTACCATAGTGAAGCATCCCAATGACCAACTCAACTGTTGTTCTCTTCTTTCCATGATTCTCACCAACCAATCCCAACATGCCAACTCATCTAAATTACTCAAGCCTTGACAAAATACATTCCGATAGTTTCCCGTTTTTTTCCCAAAAGGAAAGTAAAGTGTCCAACCGCTGCCAACAAAGTGACTGACCTGGGCTTTAAAAGAAAAAAACAAAGAACAAAATGGAAAGTTAGGTATACTTCTGAATGTTTCGATTGGATTTCTTTACAAACTAGATAAAAATGCCAAATCTTTGCAAATTTCCTGGGAATGGATTTTAAAATCTACAGGAGGCACACTCTAGGGTCTTATTTACTTGCAATCTGCTGAATGATTTGTCACTCTGGCCTAAACAACAGAGTGACGGTGGAGTTGATGGGGACTTTGCAGTCAGCTAGCAAAACATCACACAGCAGTCTAAAGCTACTTGGACACACGAGAGATCTGCAGCTGAAATAAAATTTGGATTTCTGAGAGCGCAGTTGATAATTGTTTTGTTGCTGCAGAGGAAAAATTTTAAAAAAAAACAACAAAAAAACTTCTAGGTAGCAACTTCTCCAAGGTGAGAAACTATGTGCTGTTGATCAATTCATGATCAAATCCCCCCTTCAAACAACAACAAGAAATATGAGCACAAAGCAATCCCACCAGACAGCCCATCAAACACAGACACTGATGGGTCTAGATGAAGATTCAAAACCACATAAAACAACAATCAATGACAAAGCAAAAAGAGTCCAGCCCTTCAAAATGACAAAAATGTGAGTGTCCTTGAGGAAAGGCAGAACTTGTTGGAACTGGGTCAAATTCATTTTAGATATTTCATATCATAGAACAGCTTCTTCTGCACACTTTGGGTCGTGTTCCCTGACCTAACAGTCTGTTCAATTATAAACTACTTCCTCGTTCTTTTATGGTACCACCATTGACATCAGATGATCAAAGCAAAATGGTGGATATCAAATACCACAGTTGTTTACATTGTGCTAAAAGGGTTTCAGGAAGTCTAGGATTTTAAGTTAACAAATTGAAAATATGTTCAGTAATATGCCTATCTTTACACAGTTAAGAAAATTAGGTTTCCCAGAAGAAAATAAAAATTCTTTGTGCCTTTTCTGTGAGAAACCGTAAAACAAGAATAGCTAATTTGTATAGATTATCCCAGCTTGAAACATCCTTGAATATTTGTTTCTCTCCCAAAGCTGATAAAAATAAGTAAAAATGACATGGCTCCTTTTTGACAGATGTTAAAAGATATGCCACCTAAGCTAGTGAAAACATCTGCAGTGTTTTGTAACATCATTTACTATTCATAATAAAAAGCAAATCAGTTTGAAAGTATTTACAAACAATTTAATGTATTGACATTTGGGAAATCATCGGACCTTCATTGTCAGTAAGACAACTTGTTCTTGGTCTACATAACTCAATATCATATATTTTATGAGAAACATGAAATGACTCCTCTCTCCATCCCTCATGGACACTCACAATTATACAATAGCTTGAAAAGCAACACATTCAGCTCCTGGCCTTGTAAAACTTAGATTAAAAATCTGAAATTCAAAATATCATAAAACTCAATTCAACTGTTAAATTCTTTCCCTCTTCAAGAGGAGAAAACCAAATTCATGCTTCTCACAGCCAATGAAAAAGTGTGAATTGCTTACATCTTCTTAGGTATGACTAGGAACAAATTATTGGACCCACAAAAAAGTTCCAAAAGGAAAACGTATTTCTGTGGCTCAACAAATGATTGTTCAACACTGTGGACCGAGTCTCAAAAGCAATATAAGTTAATGTGTAAAAGTCTTAATATCAGCCTAAAAAGCTCAACTAAAATAATTCAATACAAAACGATAAGTTAAAGTAAATAAAAAATATTCAACAGGTCTTAAAACTGCTGGGCAAAATTGGCCAGTCTCTCTCAGCACCAAAGATATTACTCCAATACCTAGGTAGAGGAATGTAACCCCAGATTTTATTGTCCACAGCCAGCCCGGAGTCTGGACTGTCTGTGTTTGTAGCATGTTCATCTCATCTCACTGATGTATAGAGGCATCAATAACATACAGATTGGACAGAACTTGACACGGCAGCAGGTTCCACACATTCCACACAGTCAAGGAGTCTCTTCAAAGAATGACTTCTTCACGTGTTTGATTCCATTGGTAGTGTCTCTCTTGGATAAGTCATTTTCACTCTGCAAGACAAAGAAAAAATGTTAAGTTAGTCCTGACATAGGGAGGCACAAAGAGACCGAATTTTAAAGAATATGACTGACCCCTTAAATTTTACTCTTGTAAAACTAGTAGCATTGTCCCTCACAAAACTGTGTGCGGATTATTATTATTTATTTTTTTTTAACTTCTTCCATGTTCATGCTGTTCTGACAGATATAGATCTACCAACTATTCCCTGCCTTTCATTGGTGGATTATTTTATTTTAGGGCTTTTTGCGGATATTTCACGCATGTTCACACCGAAGTACACACTTTTGGAAAAAAAAGGTTCCACATTTATCTCTTATCACTGGGCACCTCAAACTTTTGATTATTTGCATGATGCAGCTAATATTGTAAGCAGGTTGATTTGGAAAGATAGATATATGGAACATCTCAACTTCACATATATATTATGCCAATTGTGCTACTACCAAATCATTTTTGCCTCTTGCCAACATGATCTCTCACCTGATAGGTCGGCCAGCCATCATCTGTATACCTCTGCCTGGCATAACTGGGCCCCCTAAGTACCTCTGCCTGACCAACTGTTGCATGACAGATCCCTGGTTGACCCCCCCACGGACGAGGTTGGTGCCCAGCATTGTGGAGGCAGAGCCACTGTTCACCCTCTGGATCACGGCTGGTCCTCTTAATGCCTGGGCTCTCATTAGAGGGTTACCTACAACACGTGTCTGGACCAGCCTGTCCCATATACAAACAGTTTTATATACTGGCAAACCATAACAAATGCAGATGAACAAGTCACATGAAAATGCACTATCAGGCTAACTTGGGGGGGTTGATGGAAACTACTAAAATTCCTGACCCAACCTCAAACTATACCTTTATTTCTTATTATAGGCCAAGAGTTGTGTCTGTCATGTGTGTGTGTGGGGAGGGGCTGGAAATTAGGAAATTTCCTAAGGATTCCAATATGTGCTTCTGTAACTTCTACTTGAGCAAACTTACTTCATCCTCACATATACTTTGGTGGCAAATAAAAAGATAAAGCTGTACCACAGCTGACCATACATTCACTTAAGCAAATGCTAGAAGCTAGGTACCTTTGAAATGAAACAATAAAACCTATTTCCAAAATCTATCTCTGATTTCCAGGTTACAGAAACTAAACAACACACTGTAAGTCTATTTGCATCAATCTCAAATTTTGTTACATTTCTGCCAAATTGTTCTGTTGTAAACAGGGAAGGTTTAACCAGTGTTTAGTTTCAGGCAGTTTTCTTACCTGACTGCTCTGTGTGGTATCATGCCTGCCTGTTGTGAGACCATGGTCCGTTGTCTCATGGCATTAGCTTGCAATACTGCAGCTTGGGCAATGTTCCCTGGTGCTGCCATGCGCTGTTGGACAACAGTTTGCTGGGCCACTGCTCCTAAACCTGTCGTCATGGTACGCTGCTGCACCAGCATAGTTTGGCCCCCGCTGGTCAGCATGCGCTGCTGGACCATGGCGGTGGCTTGTACACCATTGCGAACAGCTTGTTGTTGCATGACAGTAGCTTGGGCCACCCCACCATTCAGTCCAGCGCTCATGCTCTGTTGTCGCATGATGGTGGCACCCCCGGGATGCTGAGCTATGTGTACAGAAGAACTTGTCATGACTGAAGGGCCGCTCATCCCTGTTACAATATAAAACAACTCTGATTCTAGTATATGTACGCTGATGTACACATGACAATAAAAATTCTGCACCTTTCAAATCTGATTACAGCAAAAAAGACTAAACTTAATGCAGATACCTTGGGTGTAGTTGCACCTACAGGGTGATAACTGACTGTGTATTATAAGAATGATCATCTGATAAAAAGCAGTCAAAAGGTTCTAATCTAGATCATACCGGTACACAGACAACAACATGAATAATTTCCTGTTCATATCTAGCATCACAGGGTTTTCAAAGTCCACTAAGAACAACTGAGTGAAGCAGAGTAGAACAAAGTGAATCTGACACTGCATCAGCCAAGTCAATCATGATATTCTCATAAACTGCTGAAGGAAATTTGGCATTTCTAGGTGCTACATCATCTCTCAGTCAGATAATGATATGGACTATTCCTATCCCACTATCAAACAATGAAAAGAAGATACCCCAGGAAAGTCCCTGCAAATCTGCCCATAACTTTTGCCTTTTCACAGGAATAGAATTTCAACTGGAACCACCAATATCATAGGCTGGTCATAAACGTGGCTGTATACATGTCTTGACCACTGTAGGTTTTATACTTACCCTGAACCATGGCTGGACCAGCATACACAGAAGGATTGACACCTGAAATAAAAGTCCGAGACTGGCCAGATTTCATAAAGGGAACTAGAGCTGACTGCCTGGCTGCTGCTGATTTAAAGTTTTGGTCACCAGTACAGAGAGCTCCTTCATGGTCCCCCTCCTCACTGGCAGCTGAGCATTGTGGTTGACTGGATGACAATGATGATGATGTGGTAGATGAGGTGCTGGTTTTAGCTTGCTCTCTGGAGGACTGGGTGGCTGCCACTGTTAGAGTATTCTGTGTGGAGGTGTAGGTAGATGAACTACTGAAGCTGCCACCATTCGGAACCTGTGGGCTATTGGCTGGCAAGATCTTCTGCCCACCCCCATTCTCAGAGACCCAGCCAGCAGACTGGTCAACACTATTGTACTGTTCTACCACAGGTGTGCTCCCCACCATGCTGGCTAGAGCAGCAGTGTGATAGTGGGCAGCCATCATATCCTCTTCATAACTCTGGTAGATACTAGGGCTGACAGTGACGCGAGCCCCATCTTCTTCTTCTAAAGTTTCAGCATCCATATCCTCTACATCATCACCAGCGTGTTGCTTGTAGGAAGAGACATGTTTGGCACTACCTGTGGATTCATAACTGAACTCGGTTCCATCTTCTTCTTGCGACTGTTGATAGTATGACTCATTACCGTGCTCACTATCAGCTGCTGGGTGCTCATACCCACCCTCACTATCAGCTGCTGGGTGCTCATACCCACCCTCCCCTGTAGCTTTATAGTCCTCCATGCTCTGGGTATATTTAGATTTTATAGGAGCATTGTCTTCATATGGAATACTACTTTTAGGTAAGGTATTTGTGGTGGAATAATTAGATTCCTCCACCAACTTCCTTAAACACTGAGAACCACTGACAATATTGCATTGCTCTGACAATGGCCTGGATTTGTAGCAGGCCATGATTTCTGATGTTTGTATATGACTACTGGACTGTTTTGATTGCGAGTTGAGAGCTGTGGATGCAGGGGATGGGACAGTATCAGAGGACATGTACATCTTGGCCACATGAGGGCAGGATTTAGTTCCTGTTGATTGATAGCTATCTTCTGAACCATTCACAGGATTGTCTGAGGACAGATACCTTTGGATGGGTGGTCTTCCACATTCTTTATCATCACCACTTACATTTGTCAAGGATTCATATGACTCATTGGCAGTTTTTATACCAGAGTCTTGACTTCCTTGGCTACATGCTGAGGTAGAATGTTCATTGGCCTTATCTATCCCATAATCGTTTTCCATATGGGCTGTATCTGTTGATTCTTTGACTATAAAACTGTTCAACATGTGTCCGCTGCCTCCAGTTGATGTAAAATTTAATGTTTTATCACCAAATCTACTGTTAGTAGTGTTATTTGAACCAGCTGAATAAGATTCAACTGATTTTGCTCGTGTACAGTCTGTCAATCTGTGTGAAAAATAATTTTCCTCACAAGTATGAAAAGTGGATGAGCTGGGTCTTTCCTCGGACCGACACCTCCCTCCCATGACCAGGGGACTTTCTGGTGTAGTCAGCTGTGGGGTTGTGGACAATCTGGATGGATTATTTAATGGTTTTATTCTGTAGTCCACGTCCTGTGGGCCTATTTCTGTGTCTGACATGACTTGGATGGAATCGTCACTAGTAGTGTGGGAAGAACAAGTAAGAGATGGTGTCACCTCCACCGAAGTTTGTTGACCTTCCAGCTCCAGAGTTCCCTTGGTGAGTCTGTAATCTGTGTCGGTCTCCCAAAGCTGGTCAGCTTCATCTATGTCTGAAATACTGGACCTGGGAGGAGTTCTCTTCATCTGTGTCACTGAACTGCTGTTGGATGTGTCCACAGATTCCTCAGGCAACTGATCAGTCACGCCTGAGCTTGCATAGTCCTCAGAGAAATGAGGCTGAGATCCTGTCAGGGACAGGGCCATGGCTGTCTCTGGCAGCGACTCAGCCTGGGGAGTTTCAGAACTGTCTTCATCCTGTATGTGGAGACATCAGATGATAGATTAGTATACACATATACCATCATTCTTAGGTACAGTATCTGTGGGATGAAAGAGGAATGAAAAAAAGGATCGGGAGCACTGGATATGATCTGTTTTCTGAGTATTGTCATTAAAAATTTGAATACATTTTTTAGGAGAAAAGTTTCTCAACAACAATTTTGACATGTCAATCATTGCCCACTAAAATGGATAATATTGCTTTCTTTCCAAACATGGGGGGAGTCTGTTATTTTTTTATAACATTCAAGGAAAATTCACCAACTGCCTCAGGTTGGTACCATCTTTATCCAGGATAAATATTCACTCAGTCAGTTTACACCCCCCCCCCCCCCCCGACACACACACACACAATTTTCTTACAAATACGACATGTACTAAAGCCGAAAGTTTCACATCACGTAAAAGCGTATCATTTATCCTCGGGGGCGTCAGAATTGAAATATTTCCTCCTGCACATGAAAATGATGCCTCCAAGTAAAGCTGGTCACTTTACAATAATGTTCCGCCATTTTTTTTATTTTTTTTTGGTCACCTGGCATAAAATTTCAGTCAAATCCTTCACAAACCAAGTATGTTACATATGAACAACTCCTGGTGTCTTGGTTGAGAAGTCACGCCTGTCCCACAACGCCACATTGAACCATGGGTCACATCTCTTTAACTTTTGTACTGTTTTGTACAATTATTCCATTTCTCGCATCCAACAAAAAGCTTTCCGAAACATGACCCACACCCCTCCAATCTTTCCCCAAACCATCTACCCACCATGCTGCTGCTAGATCGAGTCAGTCACATCACCAACACGCTTATGTATCCATTTTCTACTGGCTCGGCCACGGTGGAATGTGTTGGATAACTGACAAATTTCTATTAACCTCTCTCACAACTTCGACACCGTGCTTTCTGTAATGTTATTGTCCCATCATACACTCACTGACAGCCGGATTATCACAATATCCTAGCATTTGGAGGAAACAGCTTCTTTCAATGTTTATTAAGTAGCCACTCATCATCTGTCTGTGAAAATTTCTACAATTTGTGAATTTCCTGTCCCAAAAGACAAATTAATACGGCATAAATATACAGTTTAATTTCAACTGAAATTACAGGAAACAAGATAATGACCGACAGGGGAGCAAAGTAAATGATTTAGAACCAGTCCCAGCATTCTTTGCTCTTTGACCAAATCATTTTCCATTCCCATAACAATGCTTCCCCTCTGCGCCCCCCCCCCCCCCCAAACCATCTGTGCCCAGGACAGCATACCACTTCTTCTTCTATGCCAACAACTATAGTTTCTACTCAACCTTCTGTTGTTCTTTCCTGGTAAAAGGAACTGAAGTCATTTTCCTCAGAGATGGGAACTACTGACAGAAAAATTTCTTGAACTTTTGATGCAGCGCATCACTGCCAACCGCAATACACACATAAACTAAGGACAATTCATATTCGACAACAAACAAAATTGTGTTCACTAAGGAAAAAAAAAAATTCTAAAAATCCGGAAATGAGGCAATTTCCTGAGAATTCCCACCTGTTTCCTACTGAGAAAGACAGATCTGTAAATCGGCATTTCACAAAGGTGAGTTTCAGTGCGGACATCACGGCCTATTGACTTGTTTAATACTTTATCACTTTCAGCACAGTTGTCTAATGAAGTCTGGCCACTAAATACTGACCATGTATCATTTAAATGCCCACTGACAGGAAAAATGTAAGTCACCAGAGACGCCATTAACATTACAATAAAAATAATTATAGTTCTCCATGCCTGTGCCACTACTTTGCTACCTGATGTTTCCCAAGATTTTTCAGCAACAAGGTCATTTGCTGTTGCAGACATGTACTTAATACAGATTCCAAGCCAACTATTTTTGTTACTACACTTATTCTCAACTAATTTCATTCTGCCACTTTCCACCACTGTCAATCAATATAGGAAAAATCAAGTTTGCAGGGTTGTCCTGGTTTTTTTTTTGCTACCTTGTAGGCCTACATGCCGTTGAGGTCAGTGATTGGTAAACGATAACAATGACGACTACAAAAACGAACTAGTAAACAATAACAAAGAACAAGATCACAGGGTACACTGAAAAACAGAAGGTCATTATTCATACAGGTAAACTTTAGACCTAGCACTCAATTTTATGTTTTCTGGCACATTGCTGATGACTTTTCAGAGCAAACCATGCACCTTTTTTTTTTTTAATTTTGTCACTGGATCCAAGCCCTGTGCAGCAAGAACAGACTTTCGCTTTAGTAGTAACAAAGAAATGCCTGTCATTTGGAGTCACAATTTTAACTGCTGGTTCATGTCAACTAATGAGACCATTATATTTAAAAAAAAAATTTTTTTTGAGTACACATAGCTGAGCCAGCAAAATGCATGGCAATCACAACACAGTCGTTTTTGTGGGCACTAAGATTAAGAAGACAATGAAAATTGTAAATTAGCACGCTATCTTTTATTGCATATAAATACAAGAAAACCCCTTTGTTCCCAATTGGCTTGAAAACTGCTGAACAAATCTGACTGAAATTAGGCATCAAAAAATGAAACAGGGCTGTAGACCAAATAGCCTAATAAACAATGAAATTAGGTCCGGCCAAGGAAAGTAATGCAAAAAATGCACAAATCACTGAACTCTTGGCTCATGAGAACATTTATGAGATCTAGCCATGTTGCTGTAGACTTGCCGGTATTGTCTTTGCCTTCTCCTTGTTTTGTAAACCCCATTTGTCAAATTACTATAACCATTTATCCCCAGTTTAAATGAGTTTCATACGAGTCTGACAAAAATATTTAAAGTTGCTGAACAGGCAAAATTTGTCCTGGTTCAGTGTGATTACATGAAATTTACTGGCACAACTTTCCAGTTTTGTATGGAAAGATAACTAATGCTGCACCGTCAGATGTTTTTCTCCCCCATCATCAACAATACACGACAGACAATCCAAGGCTTTTAAATACCCTTTTTTTATCAATCCAGCAAAAGAACTGACAGATAATTTCAAACCAAATTTAACCGAGCCATTCATTCAAGAAGCATACCCTTTGACAGAGCTGAACTAACGTGTGAACTTTTCTCATCAGCTTTTCACTCCTCAACATTTTTTTTTTTTTTTTGTTTAAATTTTTGCACATGCCTGCAGCCATTAGTAAACATTACACATGCAAACTTAATCAAATAAAGGCAGGTTCTGCTTGTCAAACCAAACTACTCAAAGATATCCCAAATTTCTCCATTAGCTGAGCAGTGCACGCATATTGTCTTTCGGAAGTCGCAATGGTCATCTTGTTCGGACATGACAGAGTTCACTATACCGATACCGCAAGAGTGAAGAGGTATGTGTTGTGCTCCATACATGATCCGATATTATAGTTTACAGCATGTAAATTACAGCATTTATTTTGCATGTTACATTTTAAAGTCACTTTTAAGATTGAAAAAAAAAAAAAGCTTACCTGTTGTGACCTGTTCAACTGCATGAGGGGAGAAAATAAGCAGTAAAAAGTTAAAATATGAACAGAGTGAAGGAATTGTGGGGGCTGGTCGGACACGGCAAAAAACAGACGAGCTGGGCTTGCAGATGGGAGACACTATAGATAATCACACCCTGGGGAGCTCTCCATCAACATATCTGCTGGCAAATATCTGAAATGGTGCTCAGGTAGAGGGAAAACAAAGATGAAATGCAAGATGTCCTTGAAGACATATAACAGGCTCCCACCTCCCCAACAAAGATGCATTCAGTCTCTCAAGAATTTGACAAGTACCTTTCCACAACAATTATCACAAGATTCAGTAATCAAGTTGATATGGCATAGGACTTATGCACCCTTCCTCCCTCCATGCACACCCACGCCAGTGTGACCACCATCCTCATCAAGCAGCACTTTATTCTTGACATTATACATGTGTAATTACTGAAACAGTCCCTGGTTAAAAGCGCGGTAAAGAAAGTCACGATTATTAACACCCCATGAACTACTTGCATATTTTCACTAATTTACCATATGTTGGATGCGTATTGACAATGAAGACACATACTTGTTTGACAAATACATGAAGTCAGTTTATAAAAACACTCCCCACTCCCACCCCCAACAGCATACAATAGACAAACTTAAGTGTTTAAATCATTCATAGTACATGAGCCATGGTCAAAAGGTGCCAAATCTTGACTCACCAAAATAAAAATGCAACAAGAATTGGATTTTTAGCCTTTTAGCCTTCTTTAAACACCATATTTCATGATATTAACGTTTCAAATAAGATTTCTTAAAGACAATACCAGAGGAGCACTTCTAATGTCAAGGAACTGAGGATGTCATGTGTCTAATGACGGCGGAGCGGTTGTAGAAATACAATTTTATACATGTAATTGAAAGTGTTCAGATCCGTAGGTTTCGTTGGTTTTAGTCTTAGATATTGACTAGGTTGTGTTGTCAACATCATAAGCCATTGTATACATGTATATTGTTTCCTTCCATAAATACTGACAGACTTCTCTACTGTATTATATTGTTTCCCTCCATAACTACTGACGGATTTCTCCACAATACATTGTTTCTTTGCATAACTACTGTCAGATTTCTCCACTGTATATTATTTCTCTCCATAAGTATTGACACAAGTGACAAATTTCTTCATCATATCTGCAAATCAGGAAACAAACCTGGTGCTTTTTCTGAGAGCAATCATACAAAATATAGACTCTTGTAGTTGTACAATAAAACTACATGTAAAATATAATTCAGAGGTAAAGTATCACATGTAAAATGATGTGAAATATATTGGTGTCATGTCACAAGAAACACCAACATGAATTACATGGGCAGTTGTAAAACATTTTAACTCTTTCGGGGCGTATCCCTAATTTATCATTGACATCATAAAACGCTTTTGGATATCGTCAAATTATATTGTATTCTACATTCAATTCTCTTTTATTTGATGTACTGTACATTTTACTTTGCTATCATTACTTTTTTTTCTGTAACTGTTAGTGTTTTTCTGAACCATACTGTTTATTACCAAAGTGGGAAAAAAATTAATTAGGCCCAGACTTGACCAAAGCCCCTAACACTGACATTCTGAAAGAGTTATGAACAAGGGCACCTTGTGGCCTCCCCTCAAATCTATGGTGATGAATAAAAGCACATTTCTGTCTGGATAGAGATGTCCTTTTCTCAATCTCATACAATCTAATGCCTTACTGGCCTCTCCTTACATAAATAGCTAGAAACAATTTTTTTTGTTTTGATTCCTAATCATTGTCACCATGTCTTAAGTCCTAAGTCATCCACGTGCAAACATGGTGTGAATGTCTGAGACAGCGGAACCTAATTAAGCTGAAATTTATGGTACCAACATTTTATTTCATATTAACAATATTTTTGGATACAGAGTACATGGTTTAAAATCACCATTTTTTGTTTCTTAAATAGGGAAGCGATGCAAGACATGCTGGTGGTCTTTTTACTTTATTACCTCCTTGGTATGTTGTATTCATTACACATTTATATATGTGGTAGCCGAAACAATGGGTGGTAATCCACCAGCTGTATCGAGAATATCGTGTTTTGACTCCTTGACAGGTATTGTTAGTGAATGTATTGTGGTCAAAGTGAGATGCACGACACATTTGCAACCGCCCAGGAAAAGAATTGAAGAAATGACAGTGACTAGTGTCATGGCAACTACGGTCCGTTCTTCACCTGCCATGTTATCATCTGATCTCCTCCTCCCCCGCAATCTTATTTCTTTCTGCCTACATGGCCAAGACATGAACAAGTTGACATTGACAAGGCACAAGTGTATGTATTCATTCAGTTTCACAACAGAAGCAATGCAATTTCAAGACAGACGGCGCCCTCTTTTAGCCCAGTAAATGAAAGAGAATCTTTCGGTTGCAAAGGATTTACATAATATTTGGGTATAAAGAAACTAACAAGAAATGTAGAAGGGTCTGGCGGGACTGTGAACATTTTTGAGGATAAAGGGGGCCTTTCGTATAACTGGGCGTCACTTTAGCCATATTCCACTGTATATTGCTAGCCATATTCCACTGTATGTTGCAGTGCTGAAATTACTCTGTAGGTTAAAGGTTATTTATCTTCGCAAGTGGTGAAGCCCCCTTCATCACAATTTTTCATTCTCTAGACTTGTGAACGCTTCGTTGACCTACAATAAAAGTACAAGTGTGTGGGTCACTTTCAGTTCTAAATTTCCTCCCATCACCTCTTTGTTTCTACAATACAATAATCTGGTAATCCCCATACTAATGACCAACTTTGCACTCATATCATATATACACTCCTCCCCCCCCCCCCCCCCTCATGTCTCCCTTTCATCCTCCTACCAGGCAACAGCACATAAATGTGTATTATGTCACAGGGTTACAAGAACCAAACTGCTCTTCATTTCAAATTATAGTACAATGTATTTCACATCACGAGAACTCACCTAGATGTATTTTACCTTCCTGTCTGTGAAAGCTTTACATGGAGAAATGACAGCAAAGAAAGCCACACAACTAACATGGGCTGATGGTCATGAGCAGCAATGTGCAGAACAAGTATTTTCAAGTTAATGACACAAGTCCAGGCTTTCAGGGCAAGGGTGAAAGCAGGCAAGGTATCACAAGATTATGTTCACACTGAATTTCTATGTATATAAAGACATTAATAACGCTGTCCCACCTTGTCTCATCTGCAATTACAACCCCCCCCCCCCCAATCTCTTCCAGGTAGGGCCTACAGGCCACAATCCCGCTCACCCAAGTCTTTAATCAAGCAAAACAATCCCAACATGAACAAGCAGTCTTTTTTTGAACAAATGTTAATTTGGGGGAGGGGTGTATGTGCACACGAATGTTGTAAGTCTAACCAAATTAATTCAAGCAAGTCCTAGTTTCCGCAATTATCACAGGTCTAACTATACAACTTTCAAGTTGCTACCCCATTCCCATAGCATTTTATTGGCTAAAACTGAGTAGCCCACAATAGGACTAAAATTTGCGCGTGTGGCCCTGGTTCAAGTAACTAAATTTGAGCGACCGACCACAAGCCCTCACACCAATAAAACACACCAGAATAATTACTCCCCCACCCTAATGTACCTTAAATAATAAAATGCAAATGGCATTGCCGCTGAAAGAACCATCCTCACCAACTTTGAAGCACAAGTCTTTCGCAGGGAACCTCCACTGCCACTTGCCAGTTAACCCTATTTTACTCTCCGGGTCTGACAGACCCCACACACTCACTGTTTTGATCATAACATCCCCCAAATGGATGTAAAAATAGGGTTAAAGACTTCCAGATTATCATATTTTCTCTAGTGGAGTCTTCTCTCATCTCACCATCATTATATTCTCTGGAGTACAGTCTTCTGTAATCTCACCACCATCAGATTTGTGGAGTCTTCTCTAATCTCCCAACTATCATATTCTCTGGAGTGGAGTCCTCTAATCTTACCATCATCATATTCTCTGCAGTGGAGTCTTCCTTAATCTTACCACCATCACAATGTCAGGAGCATGGGTGAAAGTTAGCCAAGTCAAAAATTTCCTGCAATATTTTTTCTGCCACACAAAATCCCGCGGATCAATGCCACAAACACAAGTAGTGTAAAAATACAAGAAGTTTTCCCGGACGTTTTCTGGCATGAGGCCCGACGGCCCCAATTTTTCCGGCAAACTTTTCACCCATGGTCAGGAGTGGCATCTTCTCTATTCTTACCACCATCATAATGTCTGGAGTGGAGTCTTCTCTAATGTTACCACCACCATATGTCCGGGGTGGAGTCTCCTCTAATCTTGACACCATCATATTTTCTGAAGTGGGGTTTTCTCTCATCTCAACACCGTCAGAAAACGAGACAGGAAAACTAATGTACAGTGTACATAGCAAAACTCCATAGGCCCAAATTCCATTTTGTCGGTCTGCATCACATGTCTGATCTCACAGTCCGAATCCTTCGACCACTTGCTTTTTCCACTCACATTTACAATTAACTCTTACATAATGTGGCCAGAGTGAACGCTGACTTGTGGTAAGACGTCTTTTGGGCATTATAAAACCAGCGACATGGAAGCCAAAGCAGCACCTGGCAAATAACTGCAACAGGAAAACTGGCCATGGAGGCCTTCCAAAATAAAATGTTTTAAAAAGTTTTTCTGAATACTGAAAGTGTTACAAGAGGATGAGGTTGAGAGGTGGGAGCAAAGACACTAGATACAATAAAATGAGGCAGCACAGTTAGTGTTCACAGGTTTCGCACCACCGCCTAATGGCGAACAAGCGGGAGTCATGAACAATGCCATACTTCATAAAGCCAACAGAGTGAAAATATTGAACTTTGTTCAGCTGTTGCTGTAACCACTGGTTGACCTTGACTGAAGACACTTATTTCGTAATTATAATTTCAAACGCTGCAGGAAACTTCTGGCTTTTTTTTTCCCCCTTGAAGTCGCAGTCGCACTGTAACAAATCCACATCATTAATTTACTACAGTGGTCACCGCCTAACTGCACGCCGGCTACCAGCACGAGCCTTCTAACAGCACACTCTTTAAAAAAACAACAAAGTTTTCTATATAAAACTAAAAGGTCCCATCTAACAGCATGCTTATTTAAGTACCATTCGCCTAAGAGCACGCTTTTTTCATATCAGAGAGATGAACATTTTTTACAAACGATGCGTATCACATATACTTGACCACCAGACAGGCAGGCACAATTTGCAATGAACCTGTGAAGGCGCCGCTACTTTAATCAGTTACGTATAGGTAGATCAAGCTGGCATGTGAGGGTGGGGCTGGAGTTATTAGTCAACAGAGGGTATGAGACCGCCAGAATCTCTTGCCAGACAGATGTGCTCTTTACAATGGACACATGGCAGCAGCGCTGCTTTGATCAGTTGCGTACGTAGATCAAACTGACTGTATGGGTGGGGGGTGGAAACAACAGAAGGTCTGTGACCGCCCTAATCAGTTGCAAAGGTTTGCGTGGGCGGATAGGAAAGAACAGAGAAAACATTCGTCGCACTTGATTGGTTTTTGCATCTGATTGGCTTTTGCATTCAATTGGTCGGATTCTTTCCAATTTTGTTATGATTAGGCCTTAATTTGGTTCCCTCCCCTATACGCCTAACAGCACGTTTGCGTACCAGCTCGCTAAACACTGTCTCCCGGGTACCGTGCTGTTAGGCGGTGACCACTGTATTATATCAAGCATTCTTTTCATGCAATGCATCATGGCCCGCCCCCGATCAGTACCCAAACTGTGTGCACAATTATTTTTTTTTATCAGGACCGAGGAACAGAGTGTCAATCTCACTTCATCTAGGACCTTAGGTGGGAGAAAGAAAACCATACATGTAGTAATAAAGTTGGTTACTTTGCCACATTCTTCCACAAAACAGCCTGGAAAGCAATAATTTACATCCTTGATATGTTTCAGCCCAAATGAGCCACCATGTCTTTTCCATTTCCTGTTAAAAACATTAAAATCTCAATATGGGTAGTCAGGACCAATATGAAGTGGCCAGTTGTCAAAAAGTCAAAAGACGGTGGTTGTGATAGTTACCTTTTACATCAGAGACACTACTTGCAATGTTGAGTGAACACCAATAATTTGGGTAGAGGTGGGGACCCCCCCTCCCCCTTATTTAGGGACATCAGGTGCCACAAAACTGAAGAAGATCGTGACTTCCTGCGGAATACCTGCAGTATTCATATCCAAGAATATCCATGACTCATGACCCACCAGACCATTATACATGAATGTGTAAATTCCGTTCATTTTTTTTGCTGACCGTTTTTCTCTTCAGGCCCAAATCAGAAGTGCATGCCACATGAACCAGTATTTTCAAAAGCAATATCTTTGGTTGGGCAGATGCTGGGGTGGCTTGGAAACCTATTGGCAACTTAAGATCCATGTAACTGGAGATAAAAGTTAAATCTTCATCACAAAATTTCCCTCATTTATTATTTCCTTCACTAAACTTCCCACACAACAGACAATTGTCTGACAGTTAAGAGTCAGCTGAAATATTCAACACAAAGACAGTAAGACAGCTGAGGAGTTTTGTGTTCAGGGACTTCACATGGCCACGCAGCAGTAAGCCAGCATGAGACAGACAACAACTGAGCTCTTTTTGAAAGCCAAACAGAGACAACACTCAGTGGTGTTCAGCTACCACTCTACTAGATTCTAGGCCTATTATTACTAACTTTGACTGAAACATGGGGGGGAGCTGTCATGGCAATGTGAGAAAACAGCACTTACAATGCCAAGCACCCAGGAAAATGCTGTAGTAAAAATAATATTGACACTTTTTCCCAACTGGATTGCAGAACATGGTTTCTGTCCTCCCTAGAGACATTTCTGCAGGCTTAAATTTGAAAATCCATCAACCTGTCATCTTTCACTGTCTGCAATATTCAGGAGGCTAATAAATTTTATATTATTTCAGCAGGTGCTTTAAATCATATATCTGCACCTGCACCCAATGTGTCATAGGCCAACCCATACTCGCAGCAAGCGTTCATGCTGTGCACACTACATTTTTAGAGGCGGGATAAAGATGCCCTGTCTTATCTACCACACCTCTACTATCTTTCATGATATATTGTGGTTCTTCTTATGTTCTGCAAACAGGCGCTTCCAGGTTTCTCTTAGTCAAAATGGGGAAGCTGTGAAAAGAACTGCTTTGTGTAATACAAGTATACATGATTTGTGCATTGAGGGGGGGGGGGGGGGGGCACAGGACACTATACATGTACTTGAGACTCATCTATTAAATGGCATTATATAGTTATGGCAGAGTGTAAGAAAATCTTTTGCAACAAAAGCTACATCAGGACACAATGTTCATTAGTCTAGTCCATCTAAAATGAACGGGAAAACTATCAATTAATTACTATTATTTCAGGGATGAGAACTACTGTCAGAAAAAATTTCCAGAACTTTGACATATTGCACCACTGCCAACCGCAGTACACATTATATATACACTAAGGCGATTCATATATTCAACAACAAAATATTGTTTACTCAGGAAAAAAGATTTTTAAAAATCCGGAATCAGGAAATTTCCTGAGAATTCCCATCCCTGTTATTCGTCTTTTTTAAGTAAGACATGATTTCACTTTGGTGGAAAAAAACCAACAGGATATCGAAAGAGAATGCCCTTTTTATTTAATTACTTCTGCCCCCTGCCACAATTAGGTCACATTCCGAGGTGGCCTTTCGTTATTACTTTCCACTCATCCTATCCCCTCTGTGAAATTTTTGCCATGTATAAGAACACAAACTGAAAGATAGATGGACCACAAGTCATGGTAGCTTCTCGTTCAACCAGCTACCATATGTTTCTGTTGCTGCTTCTGCCAAATTTCTGAGCAAACAGTCATACCTTCAAACACCTTTACATATGTGAGACGCTAGGAGTAGGAAGGTTGCCAAAAGTCTTGTTTGTCCACCATTGGCTAATGTTCAAACAGATTCCAGTCATCTGCCTTTCCTCGCTTTCCATCTTTATCCTCTCTCCCTTTATGGTCCAATTCCAGTGTCCCACAAATATTAAAGAACCATGTTAAATCTCAGTGTCCCCCCCCCCCCCTCCCGGATTAATAAACGTGTCATTAACATTTATGCATGCATTGTTAGGCAATGTCCCAAACTCCCCCATGCACAGTCACTTACCTTCTCTCCTCTCCAATTATCAGAGATAAAAACGATAATCCTGCAATTTCAAATCTGAAATCCGTCCTGCCACCAACCACAACATATTTTCCATTTCATACCACCATCACTCAACATGTTTTAAACACCTCAACACTTCTGGCTCCCCACTCCCACCCACAAATGTTCACCACATTTTAGGGAGAATGCAAACAATGTAAACAGCATTTTTTTGTGCTGCAACATGCACTGAATGTGCCAGCTCCAAGACGTTCCCATGACCCAATAAGATTAGACAAGTCTGTCCACGTCAGCACAGCATTATAGACGGCTAGCATGGAGTTTGACGTCAATCTTGCCAATATCTGAGGTGGCATTCAACAAAATCCGGAGACAAGTGGTGTCTGATCAAACTCAAATAGTCATTCCATTTTCAGGGAAGATTTCAAATAACACTCTGACTGTATGAGTTGGTGGTTGGCTGAATTCTCAAACAGACAAAAACAATTAAAGGACAAACAAAAATACACGTCCACAAAAAGAAAATTTTCAATGAGTCTCATGCTCTCGGTTTCCATGGAACTGCATTGCCAGGGCTGCATGGTACATTATCTTAGCTCCGTTTTGACAAATTTTTCAGAAGCAAAGAAACTGAATGATTTTCTTGGTCAAACAATGTACAGTAGGGACGAGAACTACTGATATGAAAATGCCTGAGCTCTAGACTCGACACGTTATGCCAACCCCAAACCCAATACCAAACAGTGTCTACTATACTAAAAGACATAGTTCCCCTTTTCAACCCTTTGAACACTGGCGGCCTAACCCTTACAATCCTATATCCCTGGGTTCCTGGCCAAAATTGGCCAGTTTTTATAGATTTGGTACTCTGGAGACAAAAACACCAAACATAACAGTAATGGAGGGAAACTGAAGGTAAGTCACAAGGGTATGCAAGATGTAGCATGCCCACATCATGATTTTGACAAATAGCCTGCTAGGCCACAGGTAGTGCTAACGCGTCTTGTAGAAGGTAAATGTGTCTGCCCTCTAAAGGGGGCAGCAGGGAAACTGTATCCGGAAAATTTAAACAGTTAAATGATTCTAAATTGGAACAAAACAGAAAAAGACAGAAGAAAAGAAAGAAAGAAAAAATAAAAATCCAAAAAATCATGAAATTTGGAGAGAATTCCCTTCCTAATAATAGTTACCAATATTTTAAATAATGTTATCTAACCCTTAGTTTTTCAGAAGTTAACTTCCAAATTTCTAATATCTGTGGGCTGCCAAGGGCTACAAGCATTACAAATATCTCAATTTAAAGAAAAAAGTTGAGACGATAGTTTACCATGTGGCTCTCTCTTGAAAACTACAGTACAACTTTCTCAGTCTCAATTGTTTGACGCAGGCTGGTGCACGCAAACACACCTGCGGGGAGCGACATAGACAGAAGGATTCAGAGATATTTGATTGTGGCTACAGAAGTGGATCAATGAAACTAAATGAATTATGTGGAAAATCTTTCAAATCCAATAAAACTGATGAAGATATTGAGCAGGAGACAGCCTTTTGTCCCCATACCTGTGGATCCCAGTTTTAAGTTCTGCATGGTGTGAACAGTGATTAACATTTCCACTGGACACAAACCGGCACAAAAAAAATGACAAAATTAGTTAAGATGCAGACAAAGTGCGGAAGATCATTCAACTTCGGAGACTGAAATTACCTGCTAAATCTGTAAATGTACTAGTACTACTAGAATTAAAATCCGAATCTTCACTGCCTGCCCCCACACTTAATCCATCCCACTCAATACTCAATTGCATTTGAGCTCTCCCTCTCACACCACCTACATCCTGCCAAGAAAAAAAAAAGAAGAAAAAAAAACGGACAGTAGATTGGTTACAGGTGAACAGCCATGTGCTTCTGCGGTACGAGTTTATGTCTCAGCTTTCAATGGGGCAGACATACAAATTTTGATGCCTGTTTTCCTCATTCCGTATTCTCTGCACATTAAACAAGTGGTCAGCAAATCAAAGCATTATGGAAAGGTGTGGACCCTCTAGGTCAGTGAAAAAAGTACACTACCTTCTTGCAGGTTAAATAATCACCTTTTAACTCCACTAAAATAATAATTATTTAAGAAATGAAAATAATAAAATTAATATTAAAAAGTCAGTAACAGGTTTAGCCTGGCAATACAATCTTTTATATTAAAATTCACATCATTCTGGACTATCATTAAGAAACTATGAAGAAATTCCAAAGTCACTTTTCCTTCCTGAAGTGAGCTGCACTTATTAGCATATCCACAGCATCCTTCATGTTCATGATCTCATCTTGGAGGAGACTCTTGCAACAAACCCTATTTCAGGGTTCATACAAAGTCCTGAAAACTAATTTTAAGGACTTCCCAAGGTCTCCGAACAAACAAAAATAAGGGCCTGTGACAAAAAAAATATTCCATGTATGCAGCACTCAAAAACAACCCCAAAAAAAAAAAAAAAACACAAGAAATGTTACAGATATACAAGTGGTGTGCTTCACACATTGAAATCGGATGTTTCTGTATCGCTATCGGAAGATTTAAATTAATCTCAAATTATTTTTCACTTGAAAAACAAATTTTAAGGACTCTTAAGGACATTGACATCATTTTCAGAATTTAAAGACTTTTGAGGTACTTATTTTTTCTTTTATGAAAATTAAGGACTTTTAAGGACCTGTGTGAACCCTGCTATTTGTATAAAATTTGGCCCCTATCACCCATCTCCGGTGTATACTCTGCAGTGTGTACAGCCCTGATATCCAGGCTTACGTTTTGATGAGGGCCTCTGCCATAGGAAATGCATATCACAACTCAAAACTTTTAATCATGTAATTTTAAAATCAGTAAGATTTGAAATGTCAATGTATGGCCAAAGTGAGGTAGCAGCTATGTTCTAGTATTGGTTGGCATATCAGGGCTGCACTATGGTCATGATTTTTTAAAAAGCTGCCAATCTTAGAGATAGCTGATGTAAATCAGAAAACGACTGTCAGCATTCTGTCCCTCTGTCGTCTTTCAGACACTGGCCAGGATGAGTTTGCGGTTCACCCAACAAAATATTTATCTTTTGCAGTCATGTTTATCAATGCTGCAAGGAAAGGTATGCATTTTGGTGCACAATTTCTGCACTCTTTGTCTATGTATTATCATTTTCTAACATTTTGTGGTGTAATATAGACTAATTTTGTAAAGCAAAGGGCAGCAAAAGGGGCATTAAATGAGAGACTTTGAGCTTTCTACTTTTCTTCCACATCAGACATCAGAATTATGTGTTTTGGTCGGGAAACTGCCAACCTCCAGCAAAATTTAACAAAATGTGTTTGATTTCAATAAAAGACTTAGTTTAGACTATTTTCTTGTACAGGTGGCACCCATTTCATGGATGAAAATACAAAAACTGCCCTTCTTAGTTCCTTTCTGAAACGCTGTATTCTGCCAGCGTCTTGTAAGAATGGTACCACTGGGACTAATCAGCTCAGACCTTGCCATCACATCGAGCAGGGCCATGAAATCATTGTAACGACAACGGTGACCCACAAGCTATCATAATGCGCCATAACCGTGCAAGAGAAATATAGAGTTTAAAGAGACACAGTGGTTGGGTCCTGTTTACACATTCTATTTGTTCGTCCTAACAATCACAATCACCTTGAATGTTTGTCACCTATTTCGTACTTCTTTATGTCAAACTGCCATCGTGCATTTTATTGCTCAGAAGCACGCCTTTTTTTAATTTCATCTTTCAAATTACCATTAGTTTTGTTTAAACTGGGATTCCTTTCCTATAATGATCCGATGCCATGGGAATACAATAAATAAAATGTGCTTGAGTGATGTTCAGACATTCAAGTTTCAACACTGCTTTCCAAATACATGTATTGGAATGTGGAATGTATCTCGAGTAATATGACTACAATTTACACAATAAGTGATTAATTCTTTTTCTTTTTAATTACTGCACAACCAGTTCTTGTAAGTTTTTTCTGAAATTCTGTTTTCCTGTATTCTCTTCCTGATTAATTGAAGGAAATTATTGCATCTTCTCATTGTCTAAACGTTTAGCATGATCATTTTTTCGTGAAATCATGCCATGCCACACCAACATCATGCTACAAGCACATTGCTCTGAGTTTTTCCCATTTGCCCCTACCACTAAGGATTTTATTACACTGAATATATATAAAATGATTTTCCTCAAAGGCAATGGCAAAGAGTACTTGTCATTCTCACTCACAGAAGCAGATGCTAATAAGACATGGAGACAGAAGGATGTAATAGTCAAAGAATGGTCAAAAAATGACTGATACTAGGGGATGGAAGAAAAAAACAGTTTGGAAAACATGTCGATGGTGGTGTGAATTGGAATATGCTTGGTGTCATTTGGAATGGCAAATGAGATAAAGAGCACAAAGAAAAGTCAGATGTGTAAAATGGGACAGCAGCAGGATGAAATACGTCGGTGTAAATTGTAGCCAATGTTTTTAAAAAAATGGGTGTGTTGATGAAATAGAATGCATGGGAGTGTGAAGAAGCTAATGAGAATAGGCACTGTAGGCGGAGCGCACGTTCAGACGGCTTTGGACACAAGAGGTCTGGTTTCAGTAGAGAGAGAGAGAGAAGAGGAAGAGATGCACATACATTTAGGATAATGAAAACTGTTATTTTTTCTTCTTCAACTAGCTTTATTGACGACACAAAATAGTACAATGAATTTCAAATACATAGCTGATGCCAAATTTAACACAAATAAGAATTCTTTACTCTTTTGATCATGAACAAACAAATGATGTTGAACGTAACACAATTAAGAATTCATTTCTTTCTTTGGTCATTAACCAGTAGGATGCTCTGAAGTTCAAAATGGCCACAACACACCACAGAATACATCAAAATAAGTTGACTGGGAAAAAGAAAAAAAAAAAGCAACACCATCTGTGTGTAGTTTTCTAAGGCCAGAGAAAAAAAAATGGGGGGGGGGGGGGAGTTTAGCAGAAACAGTGCTGGACGAACAAAGCCAAAAAAAAATTTTTTTAAATGTAAATTTGAGCATGCACAACACAAAATTATTAGGATTACAGTTATAAAAGATGAAATAATAAAAGTCCATGGGTTTTTTACGCCTGGGTGACTACGCTGATCTGGGTGTTACTGGCTGGTGAGATGAAGTTCGTCACAAAATTTCAAACATTTAACACGTGAGAGCAATTAAACATTGCCATTCCTTGTAACTGCGAAATGAATAAAAAAGGTGTCTGAATCACTTGACCAAATATCGACGTTAATTACATGTACTGTGATCAAGGTTAAGAGACAAAATATTCCCCCGTGAAATATATGCAGATGTCTCACTTCATGAATTTCTTTCAAAGAACTGGCTTGTTTAATAATAAACAGCATCGGTTCTCTTGCTAAGACTAAAAATTCTCATTCTAAGAAGATCTATAGTATCAGCTGCAGCCAGTAAGAAGTCAATCCATCTGATCTTGAAGACAAACATCATTCTGTTCACCTGTCTAGGCAGTTCAGTTAGGAAACAGCATTACTACCATACTGGCAGAAAAGCATCAGCAAACAATGGCTGTCTGCTCACGGATTCTACAAGCTCATTGAAACTTACATAAGACAGGTTCAAGTTTAAAAATAGTGACAAATACAGTTAACGGCATGCAAAATTTAAAATCATCTTACATAGCAAAGTAAAGGGGAACAAACTGGAATTTTTCCATTACCAAGAAGAACACAAAAGTTACACAACTACACTGACAACAATGATCATAGAAAGTGGGGAGTGGAGGTCTAAAACATTTCCTACTTACTGGACAGTCCAGAAGTCACACTTGGTCTTGATGAATAACTAAATCACACAGCTCTGGGCTAACAAACAATAACTGGAGTTGCCATGAGTGAGCTGACATACAGACAAGATATACCGCTTTGTTATAATGAACAATTAATAAAGACTGAATGTATGATGGGTACTTTCCAAATGAGCTGTTTGACGTACAAGCTCCTGACAGAAACTTAGAATCTGCGCATTCTCTTGATGTCATTGAGCTCTTCTCGTGCTGCTTCTCGGCGTCGCTCAAGGATCATGCGTTCATTTAGACTGTTTGGTGACTGAAACATGTTTGGGCTTCCACCTCCAGCCCCCATTCCCCCCGGACCACCTCTCATGGGGCCAGCGGCCAGAGCAGCTGCAGAGGGACCCATCGGGCCTTGTGAACCTCCTAAACCACCCTGCGGGCCACCCATCCCTCCGGGACCGCCCATGCCACCTGGACCACCCATTCCCCCAGGAGGAGCTCCCAAAACACCACGCTGATTCTGGAAGTTGCCCTCAGGGCCACCCTGATCAAAACGAGAACGCCTCTGATTTTAGGAATCCCATCACACAGGAGTTGGTGTTGTCATACGAAGTGAAACACAATGTTTTGTTATTTCAGCAGACACACACACACACAAAAAATATCAATAGAATTTTTTTTTTTTTTTTTTTAACGTTCGCAGTTAATGACACAGGTCGCAGTATTTTGAAAATAAAGTGTCCAAACAATAGATAAACAGATCATTACGCACACGCAGGTCATTACGCACACGCAGGTTGTTCATCACGCAATGTCCATATTGATCAGATATAATAACCATAATGTCCAAGTAAATATTTACAACAATCAAAATATCCAAGAATGAGTGGTAGGGCCATCAGTAGATCGCAGTAACATCGCCATCACAGGGTGTGTACAGTAGTCAGCAAGCCGCAGACACATAATCAAATGAGAGAAGAAAAGAAAGACAAAAGCATTAACAAATGTATTTCCCATTACAGAGACGTGTGCAAATCTGCAACACAATCCATTCAGCTGAAACTTAGAAATCACTGGTGATGTATAAGCAGCTATGAATATTTAAGAGTATTAAAAAATATAAAAAAATGTTGCTCAAAATCAGTCCTTCGTGAACATTTTGTCATTTGACAATTGTGGCATTCAATGGGTTTCTGAAACAAGAAACAATGTGTTGTTGAGAGGCACAATTTGTTTGTTGGCTCGGGTCAAGGTTCTCACGGTTCACACAAGCGAGATGGCAAATACAAGACCTCAATCAGTACCTTTCAGCTTTCTTACAACTTTCACTGCCATTCAAATACCCATCCCCTACAAATCTGTCACTGTTCACTAAAACTGTGGTAATTGGGTTTAACTACTTTTCAGGAAAAGCAAAAACCTGTTTTATTTTAACACAACCAGTCTGGTGGCAATGACTTTTTGAAAATTGCTGTTCAATTACTTTTTCAGAGAAGGAGTCTAGAACCAAGATCATTCGAGGTGGCTTCGAATGCAGCTGAGCATATACAAATATCCATTTTTCACATTTTTTTGTTGAGTTACTAGTCTTAGGGAAC
Organism: Onchidella celtica; assembly: GCA_963931925.1. Classification (NCBI taxonomy): domain Eukaryota; kingdom Metazoa; phylum Mollusca; class Gastropoda; order Systellommatophora; family Onchidiidae; genus Onchidella; species Onchidella celtica. Next base: position 72,698,079 of record OZ007570.1, on the reverse strand, counting down.
AGTGACTAAACACACATATACACTCAGCCGTGAACTCGCAACATACAAGAATATTAAATTAATCACTCTCCACATCACATTACAACACATCTAAGACACTGTACATGTAGCAGATCTTCATGATAACTGGTCAAATCCTTTAAGAATGGGGCTTATCTACTAGATAAGAAAAAAAAAAGGAAGAAAACTCCTTCCAGCACAAAAAGGCCAGTGATCTTGTACGGACAGTTAATCTGATAGATAATAATTTTAAACTGTGTAACTTATGAAATAGATTTACAGGCACTAAATGTATGTCTGGTTCACGAATTAACGTGTTAGACCACTGTGCACAGGATTTTTTAGGTGCTTGCAAGAGGTATGACTGAGGTGCAAAACATTCATCCCACAGTTCTTGCAAGGAATATTTTATATATAACGAATATTTTATATATTTGATACATTTTATATTTCCAGTCACCAGAAAACCACTAAACCAGTGCCACATGGGGGGGGGGGGGGGGGTGGGGGGGGGGGGGGTGGGTTTTCTTCCTTTTCATTTCATTGTTTCAAGTTTTATAAGGGAAGTTGTTCGCATAATTAACTCCATTAATCATACGGCATAAGGGGCGGTCTTCAAACATGAACTATTTCACTGAAACGCAGAACAAAGTTTGCTCAGAAATACCACTAGCGTATCATGGCTGATCATTGCTATATGAAGTCATCAATGCAAGCTTTGTTCTAAACCAACTTGTTTAGTTAAACAAACATGTTGCACTCTCAGCATATACTAGGGCAAATCCTAGACCACAGTTCACAACGATGTTACAAGAGACAGTATGTCAGGGCAGAGGTATGCCACACATAAGAATGAAGTTACGAGGAAGAATGTGCCAAGTTCTTGTCAAGTAATCCACATGGAACGAAAAAAGGACCGACTCCCAGGGCAACAAGTTCCAAATACCATTTATGTGTGTAAGTTCAAAGTTTAAATTAGACAGCCACTACCAACCACAGCTTTGACTTTAATGCAACATAATATGATCTTTTTACCTTCATCCCTATCTGAGGATATTCTTAAGTTCAGGTTTTCCATCTCCTGAACATCATAATTTTCAAGCTCTCCAATTCAAATTTCAAAACTTATCTTCACTTGTTTTGACCTCCTCAACCCTATGTTACACGTTCAGATGTGCAGTTGCTGGCAGGTGTGGCAGAAAGGTCTAATAAAAACAATACATATTGTATAATTATTAATCTCTTTTCATTCGAATGTTGCCTCCAAGTAAATCACCTCCAACTCCCCACCAAGAAGGACATAGATATATATCAATGTTCTGACAAAAATGAAGTCTTTTTTTCGGCAACGGGTGTTATTTCTACCCCTTTTAACCAAGCTTCAATCTCATGTTCTAACATACTGCACCATTATACATTACAGTGCGGTCTCATCTAGACTTCATGTTATCTGTTGCATCAAATCATTGAGTACCTGCAATATCATTACCCTGTCTCACATTTGGCATTTGGAAATTTTACTAGTAAAGGGAACCAGCAAAGACAATCAAAAGCACAGACTAAGGATGACGACCAATAACAAGGTCACACTGTCACCAACCCATCGGCTGTTTCAAATTTAGAAAAACAGTTAAACTTGGAATGTGAATATCTTAGAAAATATCTGACCAACCAGTTTGGTTAAAAGCTGACTGGAACACCGATGAAATATGGTCCATAACTGCTCTGGGATTGAGTAATTATTTTAATCATGTAGAATAACATGTAAGTAACCCTGGTTTTATACCTGCATCTCTTCCTACGACCTGGACACTCTTCTCGGAGATGCAAGAACTATATAACTGTCTCTACATCCCAAACTCAGAGGTACTGGCTTGCCACATACTACACGGAAATCTACATTAATCCCCCTCTCACCAAACTGGCTATTTTTGTGTCATTTACATGGTTCTGCAAAGTGTAAATTTTGCCGCATGAGATTTGAGACAGAAAGAGAAAAGTGATGAAATTATAATTATACGAAATGCACAGAAAAGATACAGCAGAATAAAAGATTGCAATTAGAGGACCCAGTGATAGGTGACAATGTCCCCACCAAGTGCATCACTCAATATAGGTAGCTCAAACAATGATTTCATTTCCAAGCGCTTGTTCATGCTGGTGAAAGAGGGAAGAAAAAAAAAAGGGGGGGGGGGGGGGGAATATTTCACACGAAAACCTTCCCACTCACATTCAATGCCCTTTTGATTGACTGATGGGTCATACATCAACAACCTCAGCCAAAGTTGGCCAACAGTTTTACATAATCACCAAATGCCTCAAAACAAATTGTTTCATTTGACAACAAAAATGCTGCAAACAACGATAAACCAATGATGTCAGAGCTTCAGCTGAGGAACATTCAAGTTTTAGGATGGTAGATGAATGAAGAAGGAAGGCACCGTGGGGCTGGAGACGGAAGGAAGGAAGGATAGTATTGTGGAAGCAAGGAAGGACTGACGGTTAGATCATAGAATAAGGAAAGACAGAAGGAGCAAAGGAAATGACAAAACCATATCTTGTTCACAATGAAAATTTCACATACCAATATTGAGATGATTAATTAGGAAGAAATCCTACTATATGTAATCATGGTGCTTACAAACGGTAGCAACAATAAAAAGACACACCACTCTCAACAGTTAAAAAAAAAAAACAAACAACACAAACATCATACATGAACAAAAGAAAAAACAAGACATAAATACACCGATCAAGTCTGCTAAGACTTAAATTTGTTGTGCCAGCACAGTAGTTATGAAGGTGCAAAATCAGCCATTCATATGACAATCCAGGCCAATCATATCCCCACCCCCTTCAGGAGAACCAACATCAACGCGACGTAGATCAAAACCAGGCTTGGGACTGAGGCAATTTTCCCTGTTCGAACTGCAGTTTTCAGACCTTGTTTAGTGACATCAAACTTCGTACCAGACCAATATTATGCTCAGCAACTTCCCCACACCATCATGTGTTGGGAAGTGTAACTGAAAACAAACACTGCTTATGGTAGAAAAAAAAAATCACACTAAGATACTTACATTACACTCACTAATTTGAGGACCCAAAATAAAACAGTAGAAATTTCAAGTAGGCAAAATCTCAGTGGTAACTACATCCTTTCCCAATCATTTCCACTCTTCGATCACAAAGGCACAGCTCATGACTTTCAGACAAATCTTTTGGGTAAATGAAAACAGCTGAAATCTGCTGATACACTGGGAATGCTGTGTGTCTCTTTTCAAAATGAATAGTCAAAGGAGAGTTTAGGCCATCGGTTCTCAACCTTTTTCAGACAATTGCCCCCTTAAGTTCCAAACCCCCCCCCCCCCCCACAAATTACACTGTTAGGTTTAATAAAGCTTTACTAATGACATTAGCCATATTGATTATTCATCATAAAACAGGAAGCATTCTTTACCAAATGCAGTGAAAAAACATAGGCCTTTTCTGTTCATCAATGCTAATTATGCATGCTGTTGAACAAGTCAGTGGCTGCCCTATGCCTGCCCCCAAATCATCCTCCGTTCATGTTTTTGCCCCCCTCTCCCCACTTTTTCATCTTTAACAACCCCTTGTAGCCCTTTTCTTTGATTTTGCACCCCTTCTCCCCTGGGATGATATCACCCAAACTGAGAACCACTGTTCTAGGCCATGAATGTCATACTGTAGGAGTTCTCTAAATGTTTCACCCTGTCTCATAATCAACCAGACAATGAGGCCATCCCGTGTTTCGTAGACCAACTGTCCAATACTGTTATTCTAAAATAATCTTCGGAATGTATTTTCAGATGCATACTTGTACTTCAAGAAATAGCAAAGCAACCACACGTACAAAACAGTTTAGACACCGCTGTATCGCTTTTAAAGGGCACAAAAACCCATGCTTTCATCTCACCATGTTCCTTCTGTATTGTGAATCCAGTGTACTTTGTGTTTGCATGTTTCATTCACAGATGGTGATCACACTCTATGTGATAGTTCTATCACCAACAAACATATTCCATGTGTGCCACAGAGATAAGCAACAAAAAACAAAAAAAAAGCCAACCCGCACCATTTAGTGATCACTTGAAAACATATACATGTATATTTGAACTTGCAACTGACTGGACGATTGTATATTTGCTGACTTTTTGCTCTATTTTGTGCTTCCAGGTCAACACCTCTTCATGCCAACAATAGTCAATCAAGTAGAGAAAAATGTTTTCAATTTCAATAGACGTGTCCATATAAGATCTCCATACACAGTATTGTATGTAGATAATTATATTCTGAAACACATTAAAAACCATACAGTTAAATGAATTGTTAATGTCCTCACCAGTGCTCGTTCTGTTTCCAAGTTTTGACCACATTATCTACCAGTTTAGAAATCTATCAACATGGAACAAACGAGTTTTATGAAATCATTACTCCGATTGATGTGTTTCACTGAAAACAAACTGATTTTGCTGAAAAATGATAACCCTAACCTTCCTTAAGTTTCACATTACTACCACGCAACTGGTGCACCTCTATATTCAATACATATCATGATAGAGAGAAGGTCACAACTGAATCCAATTTCAATGCATGTGCTGACTTACACGGTTGCTGCACCTCCTTGAGATTGTTTTTCCATCGCGTTTCCTTGCTAACAAGTTAAATTCCGGGGCTAGCTACTTAAATGCAAGAAAATGAGTGAAAACCAAAAATTAAATGACATTACCATGCAAGGTATTGAGTGGTAAGAGAGACATTGCTTACGGTAACAGAGACACTGCTTATTTATTTATTTATGCATTTCAAATTTTTGCCTCCATGTAAGAAAAGTTCCAAGGCCATTAAAGGGCTTAAATTTTTAAGGCTTGCCAAAAGATCCCTGAAATTCCCACGGCCCTTTGGGAATACTGCTGGGCATGAGTGCAAGTACATACTCTTAAACCCCAGGCAGCACCCGCGCACTACCAGTAAAACCCTCTGACCGACTCACGGGAATCTCATTTGGGTCACACTGACCCCTGCCAATGACCACAAAACTTGTTTGTATTTGATCAATATGAAAACACTTCTGCCATGCCTTGTCATGCTTGATAATGAATCAATCAACCAATGAAACCCTCACCCTCAAGTCTAACCAATGGTACCAAACTGACAGCTGTAATTTTCTTGTGAACAAAGCATGACAACTCACCAAACCCCTCAAGCACTAAACAAATGGTTTCATCAAGATTGACACATACTCATGACCCAATGTGGGCATTTGGGGCAATGGTAATTTCAGAGCTTGTTCTGACTGGTTCTTAGACACAGACAACTCTAGATGATAGTCAATTAAGGAGAAAATGAGACAATATTATAAATTTGTTGAGCAGCAGTTTGCATGTGGATGCTACATCTTTTGATAGTGTGGGGTGAACCTTCGAAAGCTTACTCTTTGTGATTCCGGCCAGCGGGTCACTGATTAACATGTCCTTCTCGTCATATTGCCTTTGATTTAGAAGAGACATAGTGAGGAACAAGACAGTAATTACATCTCAGAGAGGACAGTGACCTGGAAAGTGAAAACACGCCTTCCATGCTGCACGGTCGGCCTGACCCACCTGCGTTTTCACACTCATTGCCGCAAACTGTTGAGAACTTGAAACGAAGTATAAACGCCTGCTGCCACACAGGGGTTAAGGTAGGGTCATCATGGAGTGTCATGTATCACATCTTTAAAACTTTACATGCTATTAACTAGACGCGCCGCCTACGGTGATAGGCCAGCATAGGGCCGGGGGCCACACATAGGCCAAGAGTGAGGCTGTCGGTGCAGGACAGTAGAGGCACATAAAGTCGTGGCAGTCAGGCCACGGACAGGGACGTAGATATGAGCGCGAATGTGATAATGTACTATTGCCATGTTGATGGGCTATGGAAATGATAATGTGCTATTGCCCTGCTGAGGTGCTAGTGGAATGCTAAGGTGTATGACAATAGGAAGGAGATATTGAAAGACTGCGGTGTCAGTGAATTATTAATGTGCTATTAAGACCCTGAGGGGAGAGGCTGAGGCCGAAGTGCCTTGAGGAAGTAACTACCGGGTTGTGGATCCGAGGAAGAGTGCATGTGAGAATAAGGCCGTTGTACGGCAGTTAATTTCAATAATATAATGTATGTAATTGCGCTATTATCTGTATAATTATGTTTAATAAATGTGTGAGTCTGATGGATTGTTCTGTTAAGTGTTAAACTTGTTTGTTCGTGATTGTTGTCCTGTCATAAACTATTACATCTCCCAGTCTGGGATTTGTGACAATGCCGTAGGGTAAAATGTGTTTAGAAATTTCACTCTGCACATCGTGAGGATGAGCCCTCAGAAGCGTGATTTCATCCACAAGCATCCTGATGAACACTAACCACAGCGGCCCCCTTCTTTTAATTTAAAATATGTGAAGAATGAAACTGAAACTGCACAGTTGAACTCTCTGCTTCACATACCACCACATACACTCTGAAGTTACTCACATATAACTCTCCCACAATCAACTGTGACCAAAAAATAATTGTGCAAGAAGTCCACAATAACAAAGGCTGATCTTCCAAGTTCCCTGCATTTTCATCACAACAGACAGCACCGAATTAACTACGTACATATTTGTCACAAATAAAGTTTTTCCTCTACTTGTCTGTGATCGAAATGTCACTGTTTCACCTGAATCTTAAAGACACAACCTTCCCTTAAAAGAGCATAAAAAAAAGTTTTCCCCCCAATCCAATGGTCGCATTACTTTGGAAATGGCAAACCAGAGGAAAGAAATTCCTCAGGTGGAGCAAGACGGTGCGTTGAATTGTCTTTCAAACTTTCAGTCATTTTTGTATGCATGAAGAATTCTTATTCAAGATCCTCGCAAGTAAATTACACTCATGAAAACTCATCCCCTACTTTCGAAACCAAATAAATTCAAATTCACAGAAATCTGCTTCAATGGGCCATTTCATATAGCCCCATTGTGAAACAAGACAACTAAGGGACAAAAACTCCTCTTCCGGTTTGGTGCATATTTCAGCAAAATTCACCTAACACAAATGTCATCGCAATTACTAGAATATCTGGTCCAAAAAGCATTCAAATCTAAAATCTCATTAACTTGCACTCCTGAAGGTTTGGTTTCTTTGTTTAATCATAAAGTATAATCATTAGAAGACTGAATGCACGTTAATACGCTTTGGAGCAAAAATCATGGTACCTGAGACATAAAAATTACATCCTTATCTTTGTGGAAACAAAAGCAACTTTCAAAATCAGAACTCACTCGTATCCATTGGAAACGATCATTTTGTATTGTCCTTCATTTTCCTGACTATGTCATCCTACAGGTTTTAGGCCACTAAATATAATGCAAGAAAATCTACAGACTATTTATAAGCCTTTCTTGACGTCTATGGTGAGGAGCTTTCCAAGTCATTTAGCCCCAGTACATAAATGAGTCCCAGTTAAGCAACACACAAGACAGATACATTAGCATCATCAAGACCTGTGAATGATATTCTCAACTTGACATCATGATTGGATTAGCCGCAATTTTACATATAAATGTATCTTCCGAAATTAAATCAGTCTTCTGGGGTGAAAAAAATCCAGGAGTCACACTTGCCATTTCTGCTTATTTTTCTCCGGATCCTGTTCAAATTATACGATTTACTAACCATCATTACATCCATTGCCTTTAGTACATAAACAACCAGTGGCAAAAATATCCTTTTCATAAGGAATCTTGCTTTACATCAGCAGTGGTCCTTACATGATCCAGTTGAAATTGTGAGCATACACGCAACCTACCATGTGTCACCTCAAAGTAAGAACGACCAAACACAAAACTCAAGGTCCTCTCTGGAAGGAATGGGATAAATTGCCTCAGCCCAGCCACGGATACATGGCCCTATTTCAAGTGCAACGAGAGCATTCGCAGTAAAATTTTACAATCTTGATAACACAAATAATTTTCCATCGCTTTTCCCTTCGCTCCCCACATTTTGCAAAGTACAAAAGAAGTTAGCAATAGTTTAAAAAAAAAAAAACAGACTGCGGCAGTAAAATGGTTACTTATATTTCAATGCATACTTCTCAACACGATTTCGCACTGAGTGGTATTATTGAAATACAAAATGCACAAAGCACGGTGACAGAAATTTGTAAGTATTTTGTGAAAATAATATCATTATCCTTACAAAATGTCAGAAGATTACACAAGGTGAGAGAATAGTCAAGAATGTATGCGAAGCAGGAAAGATGTCACAGAATAACAGAAGTATTCTCTTTGTCTCTGATTTCCCACTCCTTGATGTGGAAGCTTTAACTTGAAAATGGGTGGAATACAGATTGACTCGTCGCTCCTGACAGCGCATGAAAAAAAACAACAGCCAGGCCATTACTATAGGCCGCAAGAGTTCTATCCATCTTATAACGCAAACACACATACATTCCCCCCGAAAAATCCCATTGCGGCAGATTTCAGAGAATGCCAGTACTGGTAACATTGGCGGAGGGTGATAAAACCAACAGAACCTGGAAAAAGAATTTTAGAATAAGATGGCATGAAAGACAGAATGACAACTCACCATTGGATTGCCAGCATCAGCTGATGCCTGTGGATTGTTCGGGCCAGGTCCACCACCCTGTGGACCACCCAGACCACCAAAGCCACTGCCTTGCATCAAGGGCTTTGGGCTTGACTAAGGAAGAGATAAGAAAATAGTGATGAGCTACGAATGACAGTTCGTTTCTTTGCTTCCCTGCATAAAACAGGAAACACTGATCTATATGCTAACAACTGTTCTAGCATTTCCGTATTCCAAAAATGTTATCACTACAATCAGAAAGAAAGAGAGAGACAGACATACAGGACTACATAAGAGTTTTAGAAAGAAAAAAAAAACTACTCTCCCCGGTTACCGACATAATGGAATGTCCCAATGCAGTTCAACCTTTGCCTCCTATTCGGCCAGCATCTCCATTCTATTCGTTGCAACTTTTGTTCTGTTAGCATATGACAAGTCACGAATGTATAAAAAAAAGACTTCTTTTAAAAAATACACACAGGCATTTATTCAATGTACAGAGAGAAAATTACTTTATGACAACAATGTTTCATCAAACACTGTGTTTAACTGCATCTACAAAGTTACTACCAAACTTCTACCCACTACCAGCCCCACCACAAAGCAGGCTACATGCACAGGAATATACCTTTGCATTCTGTGCAGCTGTGGCTGCAGCTGGCCCACCCCGTTCCGCGGCACCCATTGCTGTGGGTGGCACGGGAGGGGGCTGCAAGGGCGGGGCTCCCGATCCCCTCATGTCCCTTCCGCGACCTCCCTCACCTCTCATGCCAGCCTGTGCAGTAAACAAATACACCCATTTATTAAGTACAAAGTTTTTCACAAAATGAAAATTTGCACTAATCTTAATACAATTCAATGTTAGTGGATGGTAAACTATGATAAAAGCTTTCCAAACAAACAAAATGTCTCCTTTTGTAAAATTGCAGTCTTTTTATGATGGAATGGCAAAAAAACTTATTTTCCTACAGACTTCAGGATTTTTAGCTTAGCACATATGAATATACAGAAGATCAAATACATGTCATTTTGCTATTGTTATAGTTCAAGATTTACAATATCACACTAGTCACTATGTTTTCCAGAGGCAGGCCAACTGCGCTGTTTGATTTTGAGGCGTGGGTAAAACTTTTATCATTAACCAATGTGGTACAAAATATTGAAAAATGCTTCCCTTCTTGCTGACTAATCATTGAACATGCAGGCGTTGACTTGAAACATAGATCAAGACTAAGGAACTGACCTCATTCCTCTGTTTATCATCCCACATAAAACCAGATTGACCAGGGCCCATGCGGTCTCCCATTCTCTCAGGCATTCTGTCTCCTGGTCTGTCAGGCATGCGATCAGGAAGACGGTCCCCCATGCGATCACCATAACGGTCAGCCATCTGGTAACCAAGTGAGATTATTCATTTTTTTTTTCTTTTTCAAATCTGACTGCCATGAATATTACCTTTATACCTGGATCATTACTAAGTAAAATCTCTAAGTTAATCATTTATATAAGCCATCCTCAAAAGATGGGCCTGAGCGTAGTGCAACACTGCAATTTTTGTTTGAGTATAAACCAGCTCTGCTGCCCTCTAAAAAGCATGTAGGCTTTGAGTACAGCAGTTCTGCGTATATTTGTCATGATTAACTCACTTGAGCCTGAGCAATTTTTTGGCCCAACAATCACTGAAGCCTGGTATTTTTGGGGTTTAGTAAAAAATTCACCAAAATAAACCTAATCAAGCAATCACATTGAAATTAAGTCACAAAACACACAAATAAATGTTAACTCAGATAAAGCAAATAGAAATTCAATTGATTTGATAGTTTCATTTTATGAATATTTGAAAACGGACAACATTCAGGGTCACCCTAAAAAAATTTTTAGCAAACGTGTGTGGAAAAAAACAACCAAAAGAGTTCTTTTTACTTAGCTGTGTTGTTTTTGTGTGTGTGAATGATTTAGATCTACTACTACCACTAGTACTACTAGTTTTGGCCCGGTTCTTCTAGCTTTTCCTTTGCCACGAGTTTCTGTAGTGACTTCCCTTAGTCGGAAAATACCTCAAAAAGTTTCTTTAACCCTCTAGGACCCGCTACCATTTCCAGTCGTCCAAAAATTCTGAAACTTACACCCTAAAAACTCATTGGCCCAACTAAGACAAATATATGAAAACATTCCACATTAGTTAATTAGATGCAAATTTATTCACTGTATCATATATGATACACCGGGGTTCAGGTGAGGCATATCAAATTTGATACGTTGGGAACAGAACAGAACATCTACACCTTCTTAGTGTGGAACAGTTTATAAACAATTTCTGTCCTTATTGAAGCACAAGTGCACTTTGCACTTGGAGCACAGCACTTGTGATAGCATCTGACATGCTGACAGCTTGCATCGGGCCCTTCCTCCCCACACAGGCAGGTGACCAACATCACCATGGCGCCACTGGTATCCAGTGGGGGCCGCTCAGCTGCTGCTTGTCTTGGACCAGTTGGTGGTACCACTGGTGGGGAAGATGATGGTCGACCTGGGATGCGCCTCACATGAATGAGACACTGCGCTGCTTGTCTCTGGAATTCGCACAGTCTCATGTACTTTGCTTCAGCGCATTTGCAAGTTGCAAATATGAGAAGAAATTGTCAGCATAAATTGTGTAATTCATGTCTGATGCCAGTTTCTTACTCATTTGATGACCATATCACCTGCCAGACCCAGGGAGGATTTCTCATTTTGAGCCGCTGTTTTGTTTCTTGATCCTTGATACACTTCCCAGTCATGAAGCTTTCCATTGCTTCCAGCTGTTGCCCATAATTTGAATCTCCATGGGCGTGGCTTATTTCTGATGTACTGTTTCAAGCCAGATCTTCCCTTAAAAGCCACCATCACGTCGTCAATGCTTTGATTCTGTATTGGAATCAATTTTTCTTGTGAAAATCGATCCATTTTCGAATCTTCCAAGCCTGTCATTTTCTTTCTTTACACCGGTTCTCTCTTCATTGTTCTCAAAATGGATATGGACATCCAGATTTGGAAATCGATTTCGTGACATTACATCTGCCACAGGTGGGTACCTGGTGTCTGATGTCCAGTATGCCTTGATCTTGTGCGCCTTCATGAGACCCATCCGCATGTACAATACAATAAAAATCTGTTTCCTTTCTTGAAGTTTTAAGTTTTTCTCCACTTTCCTGAGGTCCATAAATGTTTGAAGGCAGTTCAACTCTCTCTCGCATTTCGTCAGTCACACTTTCTTTGAAATATTCATAGGGGGTTTTGAGCCCATCATCGGGAATTGGCTCCACTGCACCATCAACCATGGAATGCTGTGTCTGGTGTTGTAAATGGCATATCTGTCCACTTGGGCTCATGCAGAAGGGCTGCCAAGACTTCATTGTCTACTTCCATAGCCAGTTCTTCTCTAGATTTATGTATTCTCTCTCTCAGAACAGCTAGGGGAATATCATCCTCATCCTCAACCAGACCCTTTCTGTGTGCATGTTTCCCCTTCCTTGCTGTCTTTGCTTTGTCGCTGGATCCGGGTTTGTCACTTTCATCACTGTCATTATCTTCTTCACTTGGGAAATATTCATCTTCTGAGGACCCCATATCACTGTATTCACTGTCATTTGGTGAAACGACCTCCATTATGTTATCTATGCCCGAGTCTGAATCCATTCTGAGGACAAAACAGACACGTAAAATTAATAAATCATTCTGTGGATATAGATATTTTGAAGTATTATGATAATAGAACACACAAGATTCTGTTGAAAAGCATGCCTTCAGCTTCCTCAAAAAATAGAATGTTCCCCAAAGACCCAATGTATCATATTTGATACATGCTTCGGGCTCCGATGGACCTACGTATCACATCTGATACATCAATTTTCAGAAAGCAGTAAAAGTATGTTTTTGGCAAATTTGGCTACAATACATGTGATATAGCTGTAAAATAACATTCAAACATCATATACAACAGATTCAAAGTGAAAATGAAACTTACCTGCTTTGATGGTGGTGGATTGAAAATACACTGTTTCAGTAGTTCAGCATGAATCGTTTGGTGGGTCAAAACAGGAAGTGCTCTCCAGCTCATAAAAATAGGCCAAAGGTTTTTGGGGGTTTTCCTAGGTCAGTCGAAGGAAGATTAAACAAAGTAACAAGGAAATTTGTCAGGTGAACCTTAATTGTATCCCCTGGGGTTGCATAAAGTTGGTGTATCAAATTTGATACGTTGGGGCCTAGAGGGTTAAAAAACTCGACCAATCTTTAAACAAAATGAAAAAAAACAGGTTCTTCAAGCATCGCATCGAGTCCAGCAATTCGCATGGGAAAAGCACGGAATTATCGATCGATAATGTTGATTCCGTGTATGTACGGAATCAGGCAGTTGTAGGCTCGTCCCGCAAATACAAGGGAACCGGCTCAAGTGAGTTAATAACAGACCTGTAAGTGACCCCTGACAAAATTTTCTGAACTTTTTTTGCCACACGCAGAATCTCCCCCCATAATACTTTACTGCGTAAGTATTTGATGTAGGTCAGATCTGTAATGGATCTAAAAAGTCTTATAAAATCTCAGTCACTGTTCTCAAGACTCCAACTGAACTTGTTCTTCAAATCATCTTCGCTTTTCTTGAGGTCTGTTTAAATTGACATATTTTAGCGCCATTGCAAAAGGTCTATTCTAGTTCTGAAACCGTCGAGTCTGAACGTTTGGCCCAATCTAGCATAGCATCGATATAAAAGTTAAAGGCCAAAAGTGGAAGTGCATCTATTTTGTCGTGTTTCACGTATGCCCCCTCGCATTTGGTGAAGTCCTTGTTTCCGGCATTCGCAATTTTGTGTATCGTCAGTTACGACCGAGACAAGAGGCCACTTGCTGTAATCAATTTTACTCAGGTGCCTTCTTAACTTGAAACAGCAATGATCAAAGTATACATAAAATTTGAAAAAAATTACTTCAACATTCCCCATTCTGAATTTTGAGTACATTACAACATTTTTGCCCTGACCTAACAATGGCTCACATTTTTGTCTTTATACGATACAGAGATGCCACCCTTTGAACATACAAATCTCATCAAAACTTAGGCGATATGCTTTCTAATTCTAGCAAGGTTTAAATTTGCATGAAGAGATATAAATCTAGCTAGGTCTGGAACTGATTCCTGCTTCCATCAGTCATTGCCAAATACAACAAGCAGGGATGGAACTAGTCAAAATAAAATAAAAAATTCCAAAAATTTTTCCAGTAAGCGCGTGTCACAGGGGAATGTAAAAGACGACTTAACAATACACATAAATAATAACATCAAGTATGTGACACAAGGTGTCATCTTGTTCCCAAATCTCTTCTCACTTTTCTCTTCAGACCAAACAATCTTAGATCTGGACGGGTTTAACTGCATGGCTACATGCTAACCAAATCATAAAACTTATTACTGGTGACTTTATCCAAATATTCTGTTGAACTAATCCCTACCAAAAAAGTTAAAAATTATAAATGGAAAGTACCCATACACATAACATCCACTGGAAAAAAAATAATTCCAACAATAGGGCCATAAAATCTCCCAACCCATGAAAACAGGCATATTTGCGTATCTGTACATATGGTGATCGTGAAACAGCAGAAACGACAATGAAGGTGGGTCTAAATTGTTTTTTTTGTGGAGATTCAGAGTAGCAAAGAAAGAAAAAAAGAGCCTACCAGCATATCATCTCTTCCTCTCATTCCTGGACCATCAAGAGGTCTCCCTCTGGCAATTTCTTGCTGCCGTAAGCTCATCATCATGTCAGCACGACGACGTTCTTCTTGCTGGGCTCTTTCACGATCGTCTTGTTGACGTCTGAAAAAGAAACACATCAAAATATCTGAAGATTACAAAATTATGCAATGAAATCAACATTTCTACTGTTATGAAAATTAACCCCCACGCCGTGACAGGCGTGTATACCCGGTTTCGAGTTCTCAACTGTTTGCAGCAACAGGTGCAAAACACAGATGGATCGTGCCCACCACGCAGCGCAGAAGGTCTGTTTTCACATTCCAGGTCAGTGTCCTCTCTGAGATGTAATTGTCATCTTATTCCTCACTATATCTCTTCTGTATCAAAAGCATTATGACAAGAACATGTCAACCAATGAACCACTGGTCGCATTCACAAAGAGTAAACTGTCAAAGGCTCTCCCCATGTCACGAGTGGAGTGAGCGATAGTTAATAATTACGGGGGGAAAGGAGGAGAGTAAAATTAACGCACGTAGACAAGTAAGTTAAAGCGTGCATGTTGTGAGTTGTGGGGGTCTGAATGAGGCGAAAGCGCTGTATTACTATCACTGCAAGTTAGAAGGTCCTAGAGAACGGATGCAAGAGAAAGCCCAGCGGGCGAACATAAGGGTAGCAGTCGGAAGACTAGTGAGAGAGTTTTTTCCAGTGATGACTGGTAGGTGAAACGATGATTGATAATTATGATTGATGTATTATATTCGTCTATTACCATGATGTAAATAAGTATATGTGAGGAATGTGGAAGTCCTTGATATTGGATATAGCAATGTGCGCCATGAGCGATAGATGAAAGTGAGTTCATGGATTTGTAGCACGAGTGAGTATTGTGTACTACGATGGAGGTGTGTTACCGTAAGATATTTGGTGAGTGAAATGTGAACTATTGTGTGTACGCTTCATGGGTTGTAAGGAGAGGTGGAGTGAATAGAAATGGTATGGTATTATACCAATGTAATGTTATTCTTGTAGGTGTCGGGGACGGGCCGAAGAGCCACCTCGGTGAGCACAGGGGATAGGCCAGCATAGGGCCGGAGGCCACACATAGGCCAAGAGTGAGGCTGTCGGTGCAGGACAGTAGAGGCACATAAAGTCGTGGCAGTCTGGCCACGGACAGGGACGTAGATATGAGCGTGAATGTGCTAATTGAAATGATAATGTACTATTGCCATGTTGATGGGCTATTGAAATTATAATGTACTATTGCCATGTTGATGGGCTATTGAAATGATAATGGGCTATTGCCCTGCGGAGGTGCTAGTGGAATGCTAAGGTGTTATGGCAATAGGAAGGGGATATTGAGAGACTGCGGTGAATTAGTACTGTGCTATTAAGACCCTGAGGGGAGAGGCTGAGGCCGAAGTGTCTTTAGGAAGTAACTACCGGGTTGTGGATCCGAGGAAGAGTGCATGTGGGAATAAGGCCGTTGTACGGCAGTTAATTTCAATAATATAATGTATGTAATTGCGCTATTATCTGTATAATTATGTTTAATAAATGTGTGAGTCTGATGGGTTGTTCTGTTAAGTGTTAAACTTGTTCGTTCGTGATTGTTGTCCTGTCATAACTTATTACATCTCCCAGTCTGGGATTTGTGACACCCCACACTATCAAAAGGTGTAGCATCGACATGCAAATTGCTGCTCAACAAGTTTGACATATAATCTCTAAGCTGTCTTCCATCAAGAGTTGTCTGTGTCTGAGAACCAATCAAAAATAAGCTCTGAAATGACCTTTGTCCCAACTGCCCACACTGGTTCATGAGTATGTGGTAATCTGGATGAAACCATTTGTATAGCACTTGGGAAGCATGGCTAGTTATCATGCTATAGTCGGAAATTTTACAGGCATGATGTTGTTAGCCAAATTTTATACCAATTGGTCAATAAATAAAAAAAGCTACTTCGCAAATAACTGATAAAAAGTGCAATTTCAAGAAAATCACATTTGAAAGTTTTTTTTCAATAAAAAATGTTATTGAAAAGTGTTACACACAGCTAAAATCATCCCTACTCGGTGTGTTGGGCCTCAACAATGATTTGCAAACTACCAAAGGCTTATGACAGATGTGTACGAAGGATGGGGGGGGGGGGGGGGACTGAAGGGGTGGGAAGACAAATAGTATAAGTTACAGGGTAGGCCCGGGTATAGAACAGTCAGGAGTGGGGGATACACTGGCGAACGGGGTGGGGGACAGGCGGGCTTGTACCATAAAAACTTATGTAGCAACATGTACTGAAAGGGCTAGTGAAGAACCTCTACCCTTTCTACTAGCTTTTGAACCAGTTACAGCTCATCTCAACTATCCACAATAAAAACAATGTAACATAATCAGTACCCTTCTTCTGTTACTGGTCTACACCTTCTTCAGATCTCGTTTGACTTTTTGCAACTGCAGGGAACGCAAAGTGACTTTCTATTTAGGCATCTTTCACAAATGGTAACAAATTTCATGTCGCAGAGCAGCATTATAGAAACAAAGACTTGAAACAAAAGCACTGTCCAGTCAGCTGACACTGTACATCTACTCTTTAGGCTATTATGTGGGTCACAACCTATTTCTGGTGGTAAATATGGAGGGCATGACCTACGCCCCAGCCAATGAGAAGGCTCAATTTATTGCTTCATTTACAGTGGACCAATCAGTGAAATGGCGGCGAGGTGAAGATCGGAGGGGGTGGATCACGCACCCTACTGTGTTTTACTATGAAAGTATAGTGGTGTCGTATGCTTGTATAGAAGGGAATGGATTGTCTCAGGCCTGTAACCTTGACCTTGACATGTGGGCAACATATAAATAAATCGAATACCAAGTATTCACTAAAACGCGTGATTTTGATAGCGACACTGAAATGTTTTTTAGGGCTAATTTTGCAGCCCAATGGCATGATTCTGTGCCTTTTTCTTGACCTTCACTTCACTAAAAAAGGCATATTTCAGAGTTATAAACATTCAGAATTGGCATATCGTTAATGTTCCTAAATGGACAAACTAACCAAAAAGTACAAAATTTCGACAATATTTTGAAGCCAATTTCGATTTCAGAACTCGCACCCCTGCACCATTTAGTTTTAGTCTTTTGCATCACAAACAAACTGCTAGCTAAATTCCACAATCGATATCAGAAACAATTCCAGTGATCCATGGAAAAGTAAAACCCCTAAAATTAATTCTACATGCTTCAAAGAACATTTATTAATGTATTTAAACAGTTCAGATTGATCGCTGAAGAAATAGGTACACATAAATGGTTTTTCAAGTGAAGACCAGCCCGCCACGGCGGAACAACTCTCAAAGACCAGGGGTTTTGGGGGGTATTTCAAAAAATTCTTACAACCACATTTATTCATAAATCCATTCCATGTTTTGACACATAACAGGTTTTTAATTTAACAATGCAAAAAACAAAACTTGAATAAATTTATTCAGATAGTTTTTTACCTTAGACAAAAAGAACTAGACCTACTACTGGCTTTGCCTTTCCCCTTGCCCTTGCTCAGTGCACTGGCCTTAGCCTTAGCACGATTGCTGGTACTGGGAGGGCTAGATCTAGAATCTGAGTCAGAATTTCCCTTCCCAAGCATGAATTCAGGATCTAGATCTGAATTATAGGCTACATCTACCTCAGATTCATCACTGGTGTCTTCAAACAGCTGGAAAATGTTCGTTTTCTTGCGTTTTGAAGCCATTGTCTTGAATAGTGATCAGCTGTGACAGATCGCGCAACTGACAGAAGTTCTTATTTCAACCCGGCATAGAGTGATAGTTTTTAAAAAATCGTTTTTTAAAAAAGTTGCCAGCCGAACCCGGTGAAACTTTCAACGAAACAAGTCAAGATGTTAAACTGCCGCAGAGAACCAATCCCGTAAACATTGCGGGAACAGTGCAGGGGTTAGAAATTTTATTCATGTACCCCGTAGGCGGTGCGGGATTGGGCTTATGCGTAGATTTAGGTATCCCGCAACTTGTGCGGGAACGGGCGTCAGTGAGTTAAGACATCCTATGCTGTTGTAGGGTGAAATTGTAACTGTCTACCTCATTTCCAGTTCTTGTTGCCTCCTCATTCTGTCTTGGTTCCTCAGTTCCTCAAGTCTGCGCAGTTCTTCTTGCTGTCGAATCAAATCTGAAAATGGGAAAGATGCTCTGATCAAAATCAAACCTAGATCTACTCCTTTAATTAGAAACCTCGTAAACATCACACTTTTTGAGCCAATAATACTTGAACGATGAATAAATTCAGGATCATGCCTTTAATGTATGCCATCATCTCTAACCAGGTGGACGGTAGTACCTCTATGCAGTCAGTTCATTACCATATTCCTACATTGAACAAGCCTCAATCCATCTGAATTAGGCAGAGATGCCATCCTTTATAAACAAAAATCTGAATCAAGCCAAGAAAAAAAATCTGAATCCCTGTGGACAGCAACAAAAAATAAAATTCTACATCTATATTTTCCTCTTGGTCACACAGGAATAGGCTGAAAACCATCTTCATCTATTTTCAGTTTATTTCAACCTTATCTTATTTCTGCTCCTTGTGCTGGCCTTGGCCAAAACTGAAAAAGAGCCCTGCCCAGACAAGCACTGTAGCAAATTTAATCTTTGCTCCGCAGCTGTGATTTTGACATGAATGTCAGACAGGAACTGCCTTGAAATGCTGTATACTTGATTGTGAAGATGCCCAAATGCTCTGCATAATATCTGCCCATTCTGTGGTTTTAGTGTTTTCCCACTCTCACACTTTAATTTGGCAATATGTGCCCATGCAACAACAACCTTCTCCGTGAATTAGACTTCAGAAATCTTGTGTAACGAAATTTAGAAATGATTCTCCTTCCGTCACAATAGCTGTCTATAGATCTTGCTATCTCATTAAGATGATTACTAATTCTTAATTGCATTCCATCATAGTTGCTGACACGTAAATCACTTTCACACTTAAACGATATCCTGCTAGGTTTAGGATTGTTTGGAGAAATAAAGATTTAGCTAGGTTAAAACTGATCTCTCCTTCCATCATAGCTGCCACAAAATGTATCACTTGAACTTAGGCGAAAAGATCTATAGTTAGGATTAGAATTGCCACCAAGTGATGCTGTACAAAGAATGTAAACTGTTTGTAGCAAGTGAACAAATCACTGAATGATGCATTTTTGTAAAAGTTATATCTAACAACTAGAATTCAGCAGGCGAAAACGAGAAAAAAAAAGGGGGAGGGGGGTGTGGTACCAGAAGTAACCACCAATCGGAATACCAGCCTAGTTAATCAGAAGCATGCCCATTGTTCAAGACAAATCAAAGTAGGTGGCGTCTGTTATAAAGCATGATAAAAAGATAGCAGGGATGGAACCACACCACTAAAAAATTTCCTGAACTTTTTCCGTCAAGCGCTTGTCACACGCGAATGTAAAAGATGGCTCAACAATATAAAATAAAAGCAAGCCAATATCACCATCAGGAATCTGTCCTAGATATATGAAGTATAAATGATAAGTATGAATGACATGAGGTGCCATCCTCATCCCATGTCATTTCTCACTTGTCTCTTAAGACCACACAATCTTAGATCTAGATGGGTTGCACTACAAGTTTACATGCTGACCAAAACATACTTATTTGTATTATATTACCAGTGACTTTATCCAAATATTTGTTGAACTAATCCCTACCCAATGCAAGGTAGATCTAACTCTGTTTGGTTACAATCCCCCCACATTTTTTTTTTAACAAACAAGTCAAGATCAAGACAAGCTCTATTTCAAGTCTAGTATTCTAACTAACACAGCCCATAATCTTTAACCTACCAAGTCACAATTCATCCTGAATGAAACACTAAAAAGAAAGGTAGGCCTACATATGCTAGATATGATCTTTTTAGACTTTTTCTTCTTCTAGCCATCTAGCCTAGGCCTCAGCTGGATTTTGAAAAACGCGACTCTGACATTACACCATGTTGACAAAGTGTCTTTGTGCCTGGTTCTAGATTTAGTGAAGACCTAGGTCTACAGGCTGGTTCTCTACTTTTATTTGAATGATGCCCTGAAAATTAGAAACTAGATCTACTATTGCAGTAGGAAGTACTTGCCGTGAAAACTAAAGACCACTATTACTATCACTGACACTAGACTAGATCTACATTGAAATATCATTTTACAGGTTTCACCAATTATAAATCCAACAGAAAATTATTCATGAGGCATGAAAGCGATCACACTTGATGCTTCATCACGTTACCTCTCTTTGAGGATGCTGAATCTATCGCTCGAATGCAAAGGAAAGAGCTGAACTGACAGACTGAAGGGTGGCCAAGACCTACACAACGAAAAGTACCCGGGGCGAAAGACCGGAAGTGCTAATTTGCTTATTTCCGGTCATCGTTGTATTCCGGCAATCGCTCTTTTAATGCCCTTTTTGCAGTTTAACTTTCTTGCCGGACCAAATATCGATAGCACGGGGATAAATGACGGCGGGAAAAAAAATTCTGGACCTCCATCCCTGAGATAGGAAGTAAAGTAGTTTCCAACAATCACAGATGTGCAAATAAACAGCAAGTTTAAAAACATCATAATGACCCTTTTGAACCTGTATGCAAAATTCACTTCCATGAGATTTTTGTGTTGAAGTCTCAAATATTTTCATCATATGGCCTCAACAGTAGACTGTGACTGGCACTTCATGGCATCCCCTGTTAGCTTTTCAGTTTTATTTCTTAGTCATCATAAGCCACATCATCCCAGATGAAGCGATTCAGGAATTGTGCAAATACTGTCACAATACGTCAACTGAACATACAGCAGTGATGTTGCTATTCAAATGACAATATGCTTTTATCTTTCTTTGAATGCCATGCATCTTAGCCGAAACCTACAACTTGTATCTTCTCTTCCCTCCTTCCTTCTGTCCCTTCTTGCAGAAAATCTGAATCTAGGATTTACCAGCTTTAATCACCTACCTTGTCTAATCTGTTCTGCCTGGTATTCATATAATGCATTCTGCATTTCATCCTCCAGTTTCAAACGTGCCTCCTCTGTATCTTTCTTGACTTGTTCTATGCGCTGTTTCTCAAGCTCTTCAAGCTGCTTCCACCTCATACCAAACTCGTATTCAAATGTTCCTGGTGGTGCAAATCTGGGTTCTTTTTCTCTTTCCCTGTTGTGATAGAATGTATGCCATTACAATTTACTGAATATTGCTAAGAACATTTATCCGCCAAAATTCTTTTTTCATTATTTTTTTTTGTTGATATTCTGATTGCTTCACTACTAATACCTATGCAAATGGCCAGTGGTAAGCTCTACAGCATTTCCACAGATACCACCCTATGAAAACAAAGATCTGGATTCTAGGCAAATCTGCAACAATCTGTTGTTTTATTACTTGCCCTTCATTGTCTGTGGTAACCCCACCGTTGTATTTCTGTTAGCTGGAGAGGCTAATTTTAGTGCCCCCCCCCCCCCCACACATTTGCACCCAACGATTAAATAAGAATTCCTGACCTCGAAGCATTCAGGCAAACCTGAATTTAAAAACAATAAAAAGAAGTTGTAACAGCTGAGGTTGTTCTAGCATGTTATAGTAGGGGGGAGTTAGTTGATCTAACTAGAACCCTTTAGAAAACGAAACTACTACAGCTGTAGAATAAAAAACACGAGATCCAACGATCGATTAAATAATACTAAAGTTTAATACAGTGCACTCTCCCGATTACGACATCTCCGAATAACGACATTCTCCCGATAACGACATTGACCCCCGGTCCCGATTTTTTTACTATATGTTATTAGTAATAAAACTCTCTAAATAGCGACATACTTTTTAGACCACTCTTCGAATAACGACATTGAGTTAGCAATAATCGGCTGTGACTTTGCTAGATACAAAAATAAAAATAGCTAAAATATTGTTTCCGGTCAGTTTCATTTCATTCTCTGAGCCAATAAAAACACTTCTTTTCCGACCAATGAAATGTCCTACCAGAGGCACCTCATAGCCAATGAGATCGCTTTGTTATCGGCCAATGAGATCGCTTTGTTATCGGCCAATGAAAACACACCTGTGTCTATTGTCGTCGGAACAAAAAGGGTGACGCGCATTAAATGAGTCAGTCATCACATCGCTGACCGCTGAATCGATTGTATTCACCCGAGAACAATAACGCATCCCAAGATGTCGACAGCTGCTGTTAAAAAAAGAAAGATACTGACAATAGATGCCAAGCTGCAAATTCTGGCTGATGTGGACACAAAGACATTAACAAAACAACACACACAACACACACACACACTTCGTGTATTTTACATGTTTGGAAAGTCCGATCACTGATCACCCACTATGGTTGGTACGTTACATTCTAAGGGTCTAACCACACCCCTTTTTCCGCCATCTTGAAAATCTCCGAATAACGACATGTTCCCGATAACGACATGCACCTCTGGTCCCGAGCCATGTCGTTATCGGGAGAGTGCACTGTAACTGTATCTTAACAATAAAATACTAGGAAGGCACCAGCGAACAACTAAATATCCTACGCCACACTAGAAGGAAACTCACTCATCGACCAACCACTCTCATGGGTCCATATATATAGGTATTTCTGTAGAAAGTTCCCGAAATAAATGTAACTTTTGCTCTCGCCCGAAACACATAAACTAACCAATCACGTATCAATACATCACCAGGTTACATCACTCAATGCCAAATCTGGCGTAAACATCTTCTTCCACACCTTTATCGAACGTTCAGGAATAAACTAAAACTTACGAAAAGAGTCAACAAACGAGCGAGGAAAAAAACTACTCACAAGGAAGGGAGGGCAAGGTCACTCTGGCGAAGGTCAACAATAAAATGAAAAAAGAAGTGAACACGTCACGCTCAGTCACCAGTATAACAAGCAACGGGGAAGGGCAAGGGGTAGCCTGCAGACGCTACAGAAGTATGAATTATAGATAATGAGGTCTAGCCACGAGTACTCACTTTTTATACTGGTCTGTTTTGGTCAAAAATTTCTCTGGCATCCCATCTTCTTCATCCTTCTG
Organism: Onchidella celtica; assembly: GCA_963931925.1. Taxonomy (NCBI): domain Eukaryota; kingdom Metazoa; phylum Mollusca; class Gastropoda; order Systellommatophora; family Onchidiidae; genus Onchidella; species Onchidella celtica. Next base: position 72,674,625 of record OZ007570.1, on the reverse strand, counting down.
TTCCAATGGTTCAACAGCAACTGGTTTTGGGTCCCTGTCACCAATAACAATAAATGTACATATAATGACACTGGCTCCATTTTTGTAATGAAATTCACCACTTCAACACTTACAAAGAAATCTGAAAATGCTACAATCTTACATTGAAATAATCTTCAAATTTTAACTGCCTTCTTTGAAAATTAACCACTCACTATTTCCTGACTTTTTGAAATGAACTTGAATAAAATTCACATGCATCTTCAATTTTGACTTTTTTCTTTTGTCAATATGAACTTTAAATTCAATTTTTTTTAAAAACAAAAATGAATGTAGATGTTCCATCCATCCAGTATCTCACACGATGCTGCTCTTATAACATTGTACCAGGTCCAATAATTTTTCCTCATCAATGCAATCTCTGACCCCTGTGTTAAAAACACTTGACGAGGTAAATTTCCAGAAATGAATTTCCACTAAAATAATACCAACATCAGTGACAGACTCATTACTTTTCAATTCTCTTGTTCTACGTGGTCTGACCCTTGCATTCACAATTTCACAGTTGTTTCAGGCTGATTGAGTCACAACATAATGACCATGACTACAAAGTACAAATAAATCAACTCTTCAAAGCCCGAGCAACTCATTGTGGCAATCATGCTAAATCCACATGACCAAACAATGCACTGTGCATCAATAAAATAAAACATTTTGGCTGGACTGGATACCTTGCTATTCTAGTTTAAGCTTCTTTCACTGTCATGTACAAAATATAGCAAGTTCTATCATAAGGTTAACACATCAGTTTTAATATGACGATTTTAAAAACAATTGCTACAATATCTTTCAAACTTGTGAAAAGTGTGGAGACAAAATGTGAGAAAAAAATAGGCTTACACTTACAAGGTTAGGTCAATGCCAATAATGCACTAAAAAGCTGCGGCCTACTTACACTCCCATCAGAAAAACTCCTTCCTTGATTCTCCTAAGGGCTGAATTGGCTCCTGGTTTCCGTACAAATTCCACAATACCTTCTCCGGTAGGTTTGCCTCTGTCATCCACTATTACAATACATCTCTCAAGTTCGCCAAACTGTGAGAAGGACTGCTCCAATAGTTCATTGGACACAAATGGGTGGAGATTCTTCACTTTCAATGCTGCTCCATGGGTAGCAAATCGAACCCTGAGAATACGGCCTTTCCTCTGAAGCCCATCCAAACCTGCCTTAGCAGCCTCTGCACTTTGACGATAGTCCTGAAAAGCCATCAATGAGATGAATGAAACACTTCATACAATTCAAAACTAGTGCTACAGAACGGAGAACGTAAGAAGTATGCAATAAAAAGCTTCCCTTTTAATCGAAAGAGTCACTATCTTTTGTGCACCTTTCGTTTCCTCACAATCCTGGGAGTGCAAGCTCTGAAATCGATCGTGGCTAAATGTTTCAGAAAATAAATTGTTTACAAAGGCTGCATAAAAAAATGATATAGATCTATATATAGAGATAAAGTAGTTATTTCACTTGATAATATTCTTGCCATTCGATGATTCGTCTTAGAGATAGTCACAAAATATCATAAAAACCACAGAAAAACTGTGGGGTCGCAGCAGGGCTATAAGCAAAGTCAAAATTGGGCAAAAAGAAAAGACTATGTTGCGAAACCCCGCGTGAGAAATAAAACCCCAAAAATACAAAGCAAACTAAAGAGAAGACATAAAATACACAAAATTTTCGGCTTTTGCCTTTTTCAAGTGAAAAAAAACGAACAATAAAAGACTTCAACAGGAACGAAGCGAAACAGTGAAAGAACTTACAACTAAGTAAACTGTTTCGCTTCATTCCTGTTGACGTCTTTTATTAAGTGTTCCAAACTGCTTGGGTATATGGATCCCTACACGGACGCGACTTTAGGAGCGGCCGTGCATGGGGGAGGGGGGGTCGCAGGGAGCCCCCCTGGCGAGTAAATCCTCAATAGAGATGTTTTTCATAGTACATGCCCGGCTCGGCAATCAACTGCCAAATTAGTGGGGGAGCGTATTACTTCGATCGTGCACATTTTGATACCAACATGCCACTGTAATGTCATGTTCCTGGGGTCATACTATACTGAAAATGAGGTGGGCCCCCTTTGTCAGAGGTCTGGTGTGGCGGGTAGGTGACCTTAATGACCCTTCTTTGTTTCGATAAAATATGGGTTTTCAGCTTGCCAGGATTCTCTTAATTTTATACCGCTTAGGTTAATTACCTTGTTCTTCAAAGAGGGCATGGAAAGGCCTTTTCGCTGATATGCAACACTTTATATGTGTGATGATCATGCAAAGCACTACGGCGTATTGAATTTTCGTTATTAACGCACATTTTGTTATTCAATTCAATTCGGTAAAATGAATGCCGCTTAACTTAATGATACTGTTTTGTAAACAGCCAATATCATAACCTTCCCACTGAAATGCAACACTACATAAGTAAGATTACCAGGGGAGGCACAGTGACATACTGAAATTAATGGTTAGCTGAAGCATTATGGTGTGGCCTCTTACACCAGCAAAATAAAGACCACTTCTACAAAATAGGGTACATTGTTTATAGTACTGTTGAAATCATGACAGCACAAACTGTAGGATCACTCACTAGCCTGTGTTGGGGTGTCCCTCAGATGGTCTCCATGATTGAAGATGTAGGTAAACATCATGATATATTATAGAAACTGGAAATTACAAAGGTCTCCCTTCACCTAGTCTCAGTGGCTGAATATGTAGGTAAACATGACATAAAAGCTGAAAACAACTAAGTTGTCAGTCAACCGGTTTCCGTGACTGAAAGTATAGATGAACACAATGGCCAAGAACTGAAAGGACCTGGTTCTTCAGATGGTTTTTATGATTTAAGATGAAGGTAAAAATTGTGGCATAGGTCTGGGATTTCTTTTGGGAGCATATTGCTAAATTATTACGATCTTCTGGCATCTCAGTCTCTAGAACACTGAGCGTCACACTAATATAGCTGCGTGCACTTCAGGACAGCCCTAACACATGAACATCTTTTGCCGCAATTTGTTTTGCTAGAACATTTTTGAGCAAATATTTTGGGGCTTCTCCAATCACTGGTAAAGTTGTCCAAAGAGGAAGAAATCCTGAATCCGTCTCTGTCCAACCCATTTCTGATGGAGGTAACAGATTCTGCTCTTTCACCAGTGACTGTTTCCAAACATTGCCTGTATGAAAGGCTGCGCGCTTCATATGGAGAAACAATGCATCAGATGTAGGGGGGAGCTTTTCCATAGGATTGTTTCTTTTGGTATAAAAATTGTACCTGCATTCATCCACGTTGTCTGCAACAGTAGTTTTGTCATACCAAACTGCCACAAATTTCTGAATGACTTCAAAGTTCTTGTCCAAAACACTAGCAATCGGCATGTATCTTAGAGCTTGAAAAGTTGGTGTCGCTTTTCCAAAAGTGTTCCATGCTGACCACGCTGATTTTTCCCCCATCACCAAAGAATGCGCTGACTGTGTCACAACCCGTCAGCGCATGGAAGAACGGCAGTGCTAGGCATTTGGGACATAGTCCAAGAGCATGTGCCATTTTCTGAATGTTCAGGTAAAAATCAATCCAAATGTGCTCTATTTCTAACTCAAGGTAGAAGGAAACAGCAAGTAATATGACATCAGTATCGGCATGAATTTTCTAAGATCCGACAGTTTAAAGACTGGTGCTTCTGATTCAGACAGCAATTTGAGTTCAATGTGTTTCACTGTAATTTCTACGGCCTTTTCATATTCCCTATGGTTTCCAGTTTTGGATGATGAAGCGGTGGACTGTGTGCGTCCTTTATTGTAAAATGCAGCCAAATAGATCATACCTGGCCTCTGTGGCGGGCATATATCTCCTTTTGCTAACTTTGCCATGATTCTTAAATCATTGATAGATGATATGGCAGTGCTAAGAACCTTTTCGCATAGTTGCAGTGTTCTTGCCTCCACAAGTTGTCCTTCTGTTCTTCACAGAAGAAACACCCCTTAAGGTATCCCATAGACTGAAATTTGAATCTGGTGGCATTTTGGTACTCTTCTAGACTCTGAAAATCCTCCTTTTTCTTTTCTTTCAATTTACTGAGTTTGAATGACGAAAATCTCTTCCGACAAGATATGTGATATAAAACATTTGTTCTCCCTCAGCAGCTCTTCCAGAGCCAAGACCTCACAGGACATATCAATGACTGGAGATGGGAACGCGTCAGTTTCATGGAACAGTTTTAAGTCAGTAGCCAGCTTTCTATAAATTTGTCCCTTTTCATTGTCTGGTTGTTTTCTGAGGGCACACTAACTTTGCTGGAATATTCGACTGATAGAATATGCATTTACTCCAATCACACTTAGCCTCTTGATCTATATCAAGCAACCGTATTTTTTTTTCCTTTTCGGCATAGTGATAATCTGCATAAGAAAGTAAATTCTAGTCAACATTCAAATTTCTCCTAACGAAGCACCAGGAATCTCGAACATGAAAAGGAACAAATTCCAATACAACACTGTAAATTCCCCAGCGAGGTTGCTAATACTTTGGTATTGGGGCAAATATGCGTTTTCCCAAATAATTCGACACCAAGTACTTTCTACTGAAAGCAAATTAATTTGGAAATGGCATTCCATTACATTGTAAAACTCTCAATACAAAGCATGCACGTTTTGAGACTAAACTTGATAATAAATCTTCGAAAATGGAGGAAAAGCTATGAGTGGCTTATTGACGTGCCATTGGGTCGTCTGAAGAATAAATTAGTAATCGTCTGGCAGAAGTGGATATCGCCCACGATTTAAAAAAAAAAAAAAAGCATAGACATTTCCGATGCGCCGATACAAAACCTAGTAACTCTCACAGCGCTAATTTTGAGATAATGACGAGCAAAAGTTCGATAGATTTACAATGCCTTGCCTCAGATTTTCTATTTTAAAAAAACGGTTGAACGTTTCCTGGATTACAAGAAAAGAACTTATAATTTCGCCGAACAAAACAACGCATTGTCATTCCTGTTAACTAGATCTAGGTCATTGGTAACCAAGCACGGTGTCACTGATACACTGTTATTCAGTGTTATCTTTACGGGTGTGTACTCTGTTCAATGTCTGGGAGACACTGATTCTCATCTTAGGTATTTGACAAACCTAGATTAGGCATTTCATGATATTTGGGAATAGATTTGAAGCGACTAGCGGAATTTGAAAGTTCCGGCGTGATGCGTTCTCCAAAATTTTTGTCTTTTAAATTAGGAGCTTCTTGTTTGTGACTGGAAAACACTGCCAAACGCTGTAACAAACATTTGTTCGTTGTCAAGAAATTGAACGGTCTGTTCATTCAGCAAAGTATTTGTTTCTCATTTTAAAGTAAATAAGGTTATAAATGGTAAACGTCCGCGTTTTTACGCATCTTCAAGATCCAGTTTTAGGTGGTTCCAATGATCATACGATGGCGGCCCACCTCGTTTTATAATCAGGAAATAAGGTAGATTTTACCATGTGAAGGACATACTGGTATCATAAAGTGCACGATTTGCACGCAGTTATGTCATAAGCTCCCCCACTAAATATATTATTAAACAACAATAAGCTCAGATTGATCATGCAATCTCCGAGCAGCTGAAATCGGATTGTTTCGCTACTAAGCCGATTCATAATTTTTAATCCTTTCGAGGCCTATCGCCCGAATTCGGGCGATGGTTTCTTCTACCGCCTTAATGCCTATCGCGCTGAAGAAAGGATTAAAAACTATGCAAATTTTGAGGTCGGTAACTTTCCGTAATTTAGGTCAATGGTACTGGTGCTGACGGTGAGTATTAGTAGTAAAGGCTGCCCTTATCCGTCAACATTATCGGCGGATACTTCCCATCTTTATCCTTCAACGTTATCGGTGGATACTGCCCAGCTTTATTCGTCAATATTATCGGCGGATACTTGGGTTTATCCGGCAACACTATCGGCAGATCTTGGGCCGCCAACAGTATCGGCGGATAAAGCTCGGCTTTGACTTTATCCGCAGGTATTGGTGTTGACTAATGACAAACAACAACAACAAATACACAAGCAAACTGGATTTATCCCTAGGCTTATGCTGTTGGATTACAAAAAAAATTACCAAACAGATTGATCACTGATGAAAAAAAAACCTTAAGAAAAAAATCCACCCGGCTGAGAATCTAACCACTGTCCCCTGGTTGACAGGTATAGGCCTAGATACAAAAAAAAAAAACTGGATTTCTTACCTTATCGCTATTGGATTAAAAAAAAAAAACATTGATGCCTGATAAAAAGACACTTTAAAAAAAAAAAGAATGTCTGCCTTGCTGAGAAACGAACCGCGGCCACTTGAATGACGGGCAGAGATGCTGACAACTACGCTGCTGAGAACCTCGAGTAATTGTGGGGAAAGTCTCACTAAATAAGCATGACCAAACCAAGAAACCCATATCAACGGAATAGACCTGAACCTTTGCATGCCATGTATCCATTAAATCAATAAAATTCCAAGTCTCTCCAAAAAGTCCAATTTCAATATCGTTATCAACACTCGCCCAATATGAAAGTTGATCGCGTTGGGATGTACGGAACGAGGGAGGAGGACGGAGAAAGGGTTAGAATCAGGAGAGATGACTCGCAAATGGCAGGTTTCACAAAATTGGACATTAGGGTTTGTAATTTTTTAGAAATATTCTTCATCAAGATTTCCCATGTATGATATAATCAAATTAAAGCTTACTATAATGTCCCTAATAACGGTGCAGGCTGGAATAAGAGTGCAGGGTGGACATTTTTGTCAAAACTAATAACAGATTATAGGCCCCTAATCGTTGCATAAATTTCCACCCTCTAATTCTAATAATGTTATAGAGAGCTGACTCAGAGCAATAACAAGGGTTAAGTTCTAAAGCAAAAGCTAAAGCAAGGGCGTCAGCCTTAGCTCACCTTGGCCCAGCACTGCCACTCTATGCAGTCAGCCAAGCCCAGTTAGTGCAGGCTAGCGTACTAGTAACAGTGCGCGGTCTAAAAATAGCCTATCGATCGATAAAGCAGCGTCTCTAGTAGGCCTACTACGCTTAGTCTCTAGCCTGGTGCTGAGCTGACAGTCAGTTGTCTCATCGGTTTACAATTTTAATAAAAATATTTTTTTTATCGATCGATAGACCCCCGATTTTAATAAAAATAATAAGCGTGCAGGCCCAAATAAGGTACGTGCAGGTGCGCGAATATCGCGGGAAAAAAAAAACGTACAGGTACGTTTATTAGGGTCTTTATAGTAGGATGTCAGGAATACAGTTTAGCAATCTAAATAGATAGCAAGCTTCTGGTATGAAAGTTATTCAAACTTAAAGATTGTCTGCTCGAAGGCACCAAAATTCAGCTCTGCAAGTATCAATTTTTTAATATGTGACCACCTAATTCTACAACATTTAAATATTCACTCCACAGCAGCAACTGAGCAAGTTCTGGTACAAAAAATATTTACATAAACGTGTTTAAAATTAATGCCTAGATCTAGAGAAAAAGATTATTTATAGACAGACAAATGCTTGCTAAAAGTAAATGTGGCAATAGGAAAATGAAATCAAATGAAATCAAATGTGGGGAGTTGTGCCCCTTAGTAATTCTGTACCCTGATATGTACTTAAATCATTATGTCGCCTACATGCGTTCTCTTTCAGATAGATCTAGATACTTCTAGCGCAGAGAGATACATGTAAATGAGATAGAGAGGGGAAAGATTATACATAAGATTAAGAGAAAAGAAAGCGAAGCATGCCATGAATTATTTATTTCTCTTTCTGCATTCTTTCTTTAGAAAAGCCCCTGAAGGACTTCCGAATGCGTTCCATAGCCCGAGTGAAAACAATACATAGCTACCCCGGCGGCTTTCCCTGATATAGGCCTATATGTCAATCTGACTACTGTCCAGACGAACATCGGCCTATGGCCTCGATGATACAAACCGTCTTTTTAACTGACTAGACCCTCATCATGTCGTTACACGTTAATCTGACAATGCCTCCCACTTGTCTAGAGCTATGGAACACATTCGGAAGTCCTCCCAAAGACCCCACAACATACTTAGAGTCTAGATCTAGATCTAGACTAGACTAGAGCCCTTTTATTTTTCAAACTCCTCAAATTCAAAATGAACCCGCTTTAGAATGTCTTTACCCAGGCTATGTAGATCTAACGCAAACGGAACTCCTCCCCTGACCAGAGCCTCCATCTAGATTAGATCTAGATCTAGATCTAGAATCTAGATATAGATCTATCTAGTCTAGATCTATACGGCTATCTTCTCCGTCTCCAGACTGCTGGAAATGGACCTATGGTATGATGGTCGATATCTGGAGCTTGACCCAGATCTTTTCTAATTCTGTATCAATAGATCTAGATTCTAGAAGTAGGCCTACTAAGAACAAAACTTACAAGTCTGATGAAGCCAAATCCTCTTGAAGTATTGACATACACTTCGGACACTTCTCCGTACTGCTCGAACATCTTTCTGAAATCATCTTCAGTAACATCTGGAGTCAGATTGCCAACAAATAATCTGCACCTGCCGGTAAATTTTTTATCAGCATTTGAGCCCGTCTGATCTGAAGAGCTCTTGGAATCTTTATCATCGCGTTTAGAATCTCTAGAATCGCGTCCACTTTTATCATATTGTCTGTCGTCGTGCTGATTTCTGTTCTGATGGGAATTGCCTCGACTCTGGTTGTGAGAATGGCCCCTGGAGCTCGGGCTCGTGAAGCTGTCGGATGATCTTTTTTCGTCTTTCACGTTCGAGTTGCTAGTGCTTCTATTATCCTTCTTAAATGGGTTCATGTCCTGTTTCATGGGGGTGTTGTTAACCCCCGGTTTCGACATCTTTAAAATTTAACTGAATAGTCTAAATTTAATACCGGGCGGTCTCGCACGCACACACTCGCAACAGATAAAAATGGCGTCGGTAAGCTTCGAGGCTTTGTTAGTTCAAACGAGGCTCATTTCCGTTACCTTTCGTGCATTGGTGGCTTCGCGACTGAGGCGAGGTCGAGGCCCCAGAGAGTGCTGAATATTATTATACGGGCGAAAAGAAGACAGGGAACACTTTGTGATAAAATTAGTGCACAGCGAAAGACAATATGCTGGAAAATACTGGTTTACGAGAATTGATAACCGTCATGTCGTAATGGAGAAATCAGAAACAGAAATCAGCATGACGGCAGACAATAATGATAAAAGTGGACGCGATTCTAGGCAGCCCGATTCCAAACGCGATGATAAAGATTCCAAGAGTGTGTCAGGAATGTCATAAATCCAAAAATAGAGAATTGAATTAATTTAACGGCCAATAAAGATCAGGTGATCTAAAATCTTCATTTCGACATGTTCACTTAGCTGTACTAAACTCGATGACAGTAGTTTACGTTTATTCAAATCACAGTAATGTTGTTTAGCATAAAATTGGAATGTATTGCTCCGATTAGCCCAGGGAATTTCATAATGATTCGCTACTTGCTGAATAAGACCACTATTGGGGCTACACATGTCTTTTTTATCATCAGCGGAATCAGCATCCATTTTCCTCGAAAAACTGTCGTATTTATTTGAATTCTGCATGGGCTCACATTTCACACCAAACCCAAACTGATTCTATATTTGTTGGGCTGTAACCTGATCTTGAGTTCGCTTCTTAATTTATGCCTTGTAAAACATAATAATTAAACCAAATCATTGTTTTAAAAATTCGACACCACTAACCTATAAGAAAAAGCTAAACAACTGTATGTTCATAGAAGTATCCATTTCATAAGGTTTGGATAAGAAATGAGGGCCAACAGCACTAAGCTGAGGCACCCGAGAAACCAAAGGATCTCATCGTTTGGATAAGAAACGAAAGAAAACAAAAAATAAGACAACCATAAAAAAGAACCTTAATATCAGAAGAGGAGGGTATCTCGTCCTGTAGCTCTAGGGCAAGTACATCGTGGTAACTGTCCACGTTTGGCTTCTCGACAAAGAGTATCATACTTGTGTAACTACAAGGCCATCTTTTTTGGTGTCCTGAATTTGCACTTCGAAGCCATATTTGAGACAGAAATAAGCTTAAGTTGGAAGAATGTGAGATAAAATAATAGCACAGCAATTTGTATCGAAGCCTCTTGAAAACTATTAATCTACGCCTTCGAGAAACAATATGCATTTTTATGATATTTCGTGAATATGCATTTTAGTATGTAAAAAGAGTAGCCTAGTGTTCACTCATTATTCAGCAACTGATTTTACGTCTAGGGTGAACATACATGTCGCCACTGCTTGAACCAGTCATGCTTTAGAGAAACATGCACGATTTCACCACAGCATAACAATTTATTTGTATCAAATTTAACAAAAGCTTACCTAAGCAAAAGTCAAAACTAGATGAAATTTCGGATTTCACAGAAAATGGAGGTTGATTCCCGCTCATGGTAAAATAAAAATTTTTTTAAAAAGGACATGGAAACAGCATTACGTTTCACATGAATAATTTGTAATGATTCGATCTTTGCCCTACCCATATAGAACAAAGCTGCCACCCACACCTACGGACAAAAGCCTGGTGTTGCACGGTCAGTTATGAATTTGGACCAAACATACCCGACCAACATCCCTGAGACAATCCAAAGTAGACTTGTGTATGATTTCCCTAGGATTGGTATGATCGTCGATGTCAGATCGGTGTTGACATCAGTGGATCTACGTAGGACCAATAATGTCCATCCTATGTGCAAACTTGACCCAAATCCTAGGTGTCGGCTTTTCTGTAAGGCTGCTTGCCGGGCATCCTCTCCAGTGCTGGCAATCTCACAGACCAAACACTATTGGGAGGAACTCACATGGTTATGAGCAGTGAGTCAAATGATAAAATAGGATCGTGGCAGTTCGATAAGTGAAAAGTGGATTGTAGGCCATGTCAACTTTCCTGAGGGATATAGCTCTCGACTGCAAGAGAGGGGCTAACTCAAACTCGGACAAGCACACCAAACATACACAAGCAAAATACTAAGTCAACAAGAGTATATCAGTTTGGGTCAGGCCTGTAGGGCCTCGACAATATTATTTCTTGAAATATAAACTCAGATATATGGATGTAATAGCAACTGAAGATACTGATTCGACTGCAGAAGAAAACTACAAGTAATTCACATCGATAAATTCTAACTTTCTCGTTCCGCACATCTAAACCGTTCCAACCCACTCCGTGAGCCAGTATGCCGGCACTGCGGGTCCCCGCAGGAGACAGTCGAGCACATACTTGCGGAGTGCCAAGGACTGAAACAGCTGAGATCCCGCTACCTCCCAGATACCCCGACAGTCTCCAATTGTATTTATGGGGACGTTAAACAATTAAAGAATACTGCCATATTCGCCATTGCCGTCACGAGTGAAAACTCGATCGGCCAGGGATGAGCAATAGAACTTTCTCGTTCAAAATTTTACTCCACAGATTATAAGTGGATAGGCTTCACAATCTATTATTATCAGCAAGTTACAAGGCTCACTGCCAGGGACCTATAAGAATTATGACATCCTAGTTCTGATGTACAGTAAATGGTCCCAACACGTTAGTAATCTTAAGAAAACACAGTTTCTCTCTCAAAATTACTCAAGAGCTATATAAATGGACATCTGTCAAAATTCCTTTCACGTGGACACACTAATTTCAATTTGTAAAGGTTCCGTGATGATAAACGACTCCGCACAGTCGGCAGCTACTGAAACACAAGTCTTACACTCAGATGGAACCCCTGGTAGACACATCTGGTAGACAATAATTTTATGATCAATTAGAAACATACCATTATTCCTGGTCAGTGTATGACCGAGAGAGATCCAATTCTCGCTTTGTACATGCTATGGTCCGATGTACAGGCACTGTAGCAGCCATTTTGCTTCTGCCATTGCTGTTTATTAGATGGACGCTAACTAAAGATTTGGTTTCATGCGAGCCTCCACTTTGGAGGAGAATGAAACACCATTAGGCTCACAAAATCTGCAAAAATGATGTGAGCGCTTTGTAAACAGAAGTTTGACACAGTAGGGAAGGGGAGTGGGATGTTGTTCTTGTTCTACGGGGAGAGCATCAGAAGAACAATACAGCGACTTGGAAGCAAGGGCGGCCGTTTTTGGACGCAAGTCCAGTGGGCGCAACCCCCCTCCCCTCCCCGCCTTTATTTTCCATGCAACGAGAACAAAATTGAGCAGCGTCAGGGGATATTGTATTTATTGCCCCCCCCCCCCCCAAACACAATCCAAGGCTCTGAACCCTCGTCACATCAGCGTTATTCAAAAGTGCAAATCGTGCTGGGGAGTTTAAATCCCCCCCCCCCTCCGGCAGAATTAACAACTAACTGAGATAAGAGTATCTCAATATCCCAGCCAGGAGTGGGAAGAAAAGGAAGGAAAGGAGGCTAAAGCCTGGGGGCTACGACATCACATAGATTCGATGTGAATGTTTAGGTTTTTTGTAAGGACAACGCAAATCTTGGAAGTAGAACATCCTGCAAATCTGTGACCACTACTTGAACAAGTGTCATTTGGTAGTTAGTGCTGGTCTGCAGGTTGCTGCTGGACAACTCGCTCCGAATTCCACTATGGAGACAACAGGGTCACAAATAAAATTTATACGCTAGTAAAAAAAACAACAACAAAAAAACTGACCCACAGCATATAGAAGCTTTCATGGGGCTGGGGATTTGGGCTGGGGATGGGGATGGGGCGCTGCTCGATTATGATACTGAATTAAAACTGGTTTTATTTACTCTTTTTTTTTATTTAACGAGGGCCAAATTTTCTTTCATCACCCCCTCCCCCTCCACCCCCCCCACACACACACCCCGCCATCTTCCCCCACTCTAACATGCAACCAAAGTTGCACAGACTAGAAGCTTAATGTCGGTGTTTGTGAGAAGCAAACGCAGATCACCCCTCAAACACATCTGAAGAATACTTCTCTGTTTTTAGATGACTGTCTTTACGCTGCACTTGTCCCTTTTCCTACAAAATATAAAATCGTGGGGGAAAAGGCCACTAGAGGTAGAAGGAACATCCTTCCAGACGGGAAAAAAGGCGTTGTGGTGTTTTATCCACAAAACTTTGTAGCCCTCTTGTTTGAAAATGACTTGACCTTCGAAACAGTGGTGGAATTAGCAATTCTTGTGGCAAATGCTTGGGCGTCACTGGTGCATCGTATGCATAAAGGTTCGTAATCCTCTCATAGATTTGGCAGGTGTGGCAGTCGTCTGTGCTTCACTTTGTCGAATTTAGTGAAGCGATGGATTTTCCTGTTTTCCACAACTCCAGCTTGACGGACAATGACGAGATGATAAATTTTGCCTTAACTAGATTGGTCTTGTTGCCGTTAAAGTTCTGTTCGGTAATCTTGGCAACATATTAACGTGCAGACAGCTTCTGCATCCTCTCTCCAGGCCGGCACGCCTAGTCCTGTTGCTGAAAAAAAAAAAAAAAGAACTTCAGCACCGATCCAAACAGCTCCAAAAATGCATCGAAGGCACTTACTCACTGACAAGCCGCGGACCCCTATATTATAGAGAAGTCACTCAAATTTTTCATCTTCTCAATAATTATGGATGGCCAGATTGTCAGGTACTTCTATTTTCACGAAGTCTATGAAGCCTTGATACCATCCCATCAATGATGGGTGCTTCATCTGTTGCAGCTAATATTATGTTGATCATCAGTATGACCTTCTCTCAAGGGACAGTGATCTAGAGGCAAGGGGCTCGCTTCTCATGCCGAAGGTACCGGGTTCAAATCAAGTCCCGGTCAGTGCAGGTATGTTGAAAATTTGGGATTTTTCTCATATTTTCCTGTCTCTGATCCTATGGTAGGTAGGATCGAGCACCTAGTCTTCTTGGATACGGATGAAAAATTCGGGCAATATTAAATTTAAAAAAACCAATTCCTACCACTCCTCCCCCCCCCCCCCAATAAAAAAAGACCCGCCGACGGGCGCTGCTCTGGTGTAGTTGTAACTGGATTTCAGTGACACTAAGGCAGATTTCCCAAATGTGATTAAAGAAGTATACAAAATGCAAAAAAAAAAGTAATACTTTACCTGCTATCATGTAGATCAACTAATAATTTACTGAACGGTCAAAAAACTGGAACAGGATTTATTTTTTCTAACAGTGGGCATATTTATGCGTATTATGGTTTTATACTCGAAAGAAACCGAAATTAGAGACAAGATATCATGCAAAATTGTAATCCCTAGTTAGGAAAATACTATTTCGCTCCTTTACATTTTCGTGCCCCTATCGCCCCCTTTCACTGTTCCCCCCCCCCCCCCCCCGTCCCGAGACTCAAAAATGCCCCTGTTGAGAACTACTGTACTAAAACAACAGAAAGAGAATGATAAAACTAAAAATTGGAGGCTGTTATCCACATAAAAAAAAGCAAACTTTCGCCGTTTGTTCACTGTTCAGGACATGTTTCTCATTCTCTTTTCGGTACCACAGCAGCGTACCACAATTTTTTTTTAACTTTTTGTTTTTCCCAGGTTTTACACCAAGTACATTTGAAACAACACGCGGGTAGTAATAAAACACCGATACAATCAAAGAACGTTCTTAAGCTTTTACTAAACTATCAAATTTTAAATATTTTACAACGTCATTAATCATAAAAGTTTATAATAAATTAAATAATTAATTGTAAATAAAAAAATAATTTCATACAAAGTTGTTTTGAAATTCACGAACTGAAAGGGCCGGTCGCATACAGTTAGCGTTGATAATTGTATGCATCGTAAACGAGGCTCATGGCCTACATCTTGCATTGTTGGCGGCGGATGGAAGGGAAATTTCAACGAAAGAGGTGCAATTACGATCTTGGGGCGTGCCAGTTATTTGTTTGAAAGTATACACGATTTGGAGGTAGGCTGAATTGTGTGTTTGACACTCTACTTAAATTTGATGATGCCACCGTTGCACTCAGCCGCACGCGGAATGGCGACGATTTTCGAAGCGCATCCATTGGGCAAGGGGAAGTAACTGACAAGAACCATCCAGCCTGGTGGCTTATTTTTAAAAAAATAATATTTTCAGGTGGCAAACACCAACAATAACAATTAGATGGTCAGGTGTACAAAATGCATAGAAGTAGACCCTATCAGCATGGATGAAGCAAAGAGATCCCGGTTAAGATATTGGCGGATTTAAAGAATGTTGTAGCCTACTTCAGTACTTGTAGGCAAGGCGCTACCCTAAATTGACGGGGGAAGGGGGGGGGGGGCGCAGGACTAATGAAAAACGTCCAAGGGAAAAGGGGTTTGGTGGGGGGGGGGGGTGCTGTGAATCGTATGCGCCTTTGCCAATTTCGAATCTGTTACGATTAAAAAGGTTGTTTTGTTCAAGCCAGATCTAGACTTTAGGACTAGATCTAGATTCTAGATCTAGAATCTAGATCTAGAGTCTACATCAATAAAAATTTTCTAAGTGTTTATTTGCCGATACTGTCAGATAAAATTTCCCTTCTACTTCTAGGATTTTTTTTTATCCGCCAACATAAATTCTGTGTTTGTTAGTGATCTCCCCTGTCTCCATCTTCCTCCCTTGTTCCATTCATCCCGATCAACGTTCGTATTGCACACGTGTTGAAAACAAATTAACAATTGATTGAAATTGGAGAATAGTCTAAATGGAATTCAATTGATTAAATGGATACAATACGAAGGTTCAGGTCTTTTCCGTAGATATGGGTTTCGTGGTTTAGTCATGCTTATTTAGTAAGAATTCCCTCACAATTACTCAGGGTTCTCAGTAGCATGGTGGTTAGCATCTTTGCCTGACAATCATGGGACTGGTTCGATTCTCAGCAGGGCATGTTTTTTTTTTTATAAGTAGGCCTATATTCTCTTTATTAGGAATCAATCTACTTTTTTTTATTAATCCAAGAACAATAATAATGAATAGCCTAAATCCAGTTTTTTTTTGTATCTTCACCAGTCAGTCGGGGGGACAGTGGTTATAATTATAAATTATATTCTCACTAATCTCAGCATGGTAGTTTTAAAAAAAATCTTTTCTTATACAATAGTCTTTTTATCGGCAATCAGTCTGGTAGTATTTTTTATATTTTTATCCAAAATTAGGGGAATAAATCCAGTTTGTTTTTTTTGTAATTAGTCAACACCAATACCTGCAGATCATAAACCCGAGCTTTCTCCGCCGATACTGAACTGCTACTGTTAGTGGCCCAAGATCTGCCGATAGTGTTGGCGGATAAACCCAAGCAGTACAGTATCTGCCGATAATGTTGGCTGCAACATTTTAACTCACTGGGCCCTGATGCGGTATATAAACTACTGCATCTTCCAACTTTTGAAGAATCCGGATGCGGTACCATCTATAGCATTGATTTTGGAATTTTCTTTCCGCAAGAATTCTCCCGTTAGCGCTACCGCATTCGGACTCAACATTCGTTGTCCATTTATTTCGTTCCACGCAGAGTTTGGCGGAAGTGGGGGATAACTTTTTGAGTTATGGGACGCGAAGGGAAGTCACTTCGCCTTACCAAATTCAGTCGTCAGTCAGCAATCAGCAAGTAAACATGGCACTCCCACTGGCATACAAAACAAGACAGGACAGAAACATTGTCAATTTTTTTTTTATCAAATTTTTTTCATGGCAGCCTCATTTCAATATTTTTTTTTCAGAAATTCAAAAACCATGTATATTATTTTTTAAAAAATACAGAAAAAAGTATTTGACACTATTCATGTTTGTTTTATTTTAATATAGAGCCTTAATTAACTTGTTTTTGTCACAAAACCATTGCAATTGGGTGGTTCTGAGACTCACAGTGATTTGTTTAAAACCCTTTAAAAAGGCCAGGATCCAGTATAGTGAAGCCGGAAAATGCTCAGGGCCTGTGCCCTGTGAGTTAGTGGCCAAATATAAGCGCAAAAAGGGGGGAGGGGGGGGGGGGGGGGTTGAAGCCAAATGTATGAAAATTGTGGAGGGGGGGTAAAAAGTTCCCCAAAATCAAGCATAGTTTTATTTATGGGTGGCCCCAAGTCTGGTGGTTCCCAACAGTAATTCCGACGTCATTTTAATTCGAAATATAGATCTAGATCTAGATGCAAGGGAGACTGGGTAAGATTACTTGACACTTAACTCTATCAGGACGTCAGTGTTAACGGCTTTGGCCAAATCTGGACGTAATTAATTTTTTCCCACTCTGGGGAAAAACAGCATGGTTCAGAAAAACGCTTACAGAAAAAAGAGTATTGATAGTAAAGTAAAATGTTATAGGCCCATTGCGCTTGATGTCACAGAGTGTTTTTGTTTTGTACTTCCGGCTTCCGACACCTAAAGTAAAATGCTTGCCGCCGATTGGTTCGCGACGCCTGAAGTGCTCGCAGTGCAAATCAGCTAACTAATCAAAATCAATGCTACCATCGCCATGGTTAAGCGTCGGTCCTGACAACTAAAATGGCCGATATCCGCAATGGGTCTTAACTGTAAAGATCAAATAGAAGAGAATTGAATGTAGATTACAATATAAATCGGGGATATATCCAAATGCGTTTTTCACTGGCGAAAGAAACTCCCGAAAGAATTAAGAAAATCTGTGATTCAGGCTGTAGTGTTGAACAAAGAATGGACCAAAGTTGCATTTCAGTGAAATAATTGTGCTGTTATTTTGTTTAATAATATAAGATTTGTGCAGTTTGACCTTTCTGTTATCAAAACCTGATAAAACTTTTTACAAATTAATTTGTAAAAATTTACACTTTCCATTTATAACATTAAGGTTGCAAAACATTGAAGATGGAGGCAGAGAAATGTAATGTTGAGAAGAAAATGAAAAAATGATCCCATTGGGGAAATTTGCCTCAGTGTCATTTTACTGCTTTTAGTTTTAGCCCAGTTGCAACTGGAGCAGACACATTGTCGCCACAGTGCAGGGCTAGTCGGCATTTTTGTTTGTTTGGGGGGTGGGAGTGTTAAGGATTACTTTTGTTTTAAAAAATTTTTACCAGGCAGATACATTGTGCTAACGTCCATCATGAAAATCGCATAATTAATGGCAAATTGATGCCTAAATTTTTTATACAAAATTTCACATTAATTTGGTATCATCATCATCAGTTGCCCTGTCTGGAACAGACATTGGCGATCATGGCTCTCCACTCGGATCTGTCATGAGCCAACCTCAAGAAGGAGTTGTTGTTGTGACGTTTATTTGTTGTCAATGAATTAAGAATTTCAGTGAAAGTTTTTCTGTCTATCGCTGCTTTTCCTGCCTTCGATTTTCCCTGTGACTGCTAAATGGTCGAGGCTTCTGAGGCGACAGATGTGTCCGAGAAATTTCTTATTGTTTTAATTATTGATCATCAGTTACCCATCTGTACGCATGGACACAGCAGCCATGCACTGAGTCAGTGTGCACAAACTAAACATGATAGAAAACTGAAAAAAAATTAGAAAAATTGTGAAAGTACTAAACCCTGGATGATAAGGCACGTAACATCTGGAGAATGTTTTTGGTAAGGAAGTGGCTATTTTCACGACAGGTCGTGGAAATCGCCCCAGCAGTGAAGTTTTCCATGACATATCGTGGAAATGGCCTTGGTGAAATTGTTCACAACGTTTCATGACTTATTACTGCTACCCCAGCCCCTTTTCACCTGATTAGTCAATCTGACTACCGCCCATTGATACAAACTGACTAGACCCTCACCCCCCCCAGGTTCCGACCTCCCGCTCAGTGGGGGCCGCCATTTTGAGTCAGAAAACGGTCAAAACTGATTGGATGAAAAACGTGTTGTGAAAAAATCTCTCCACGCTTTTACTACGATATGTTGTGTGCCTAGACACTTTGTTTGGTAATGACTACCACTTCCGACATACCTGTAGTGTAAGACTTGAGGCATTTCTCCTGTTCAGAAATGTACACCCTAAAAAAAAAAATTACATTGGCCCTAGACCTAGCGAGAAAGGCCAGTTGTCAACAAAAGTATTATAAATAAGATATTTCCAATTACTCCTCCCATTCAAGGAAATTGGATGTTTGTCGAGACAGACAGATCTAAATATCATTTTTGGTTTGCTGCACATATAAATCAATTTTATGTCATATTTCTGGTTTCCATAGGCATCTTTTTCTGTTTCAGATGTGCGTCAGTGATATTCTGCTGCTCCTAGATGATGATAGGATTAGGCCAATCCGGCAGTGTTATTTCTTATTGTGTATCATATGAGACCGCAGTGTGTCAGTTCCTGGGCAGCTCTTTGTATGAAGAAGTGGCATATAATGATACGTTGGTTCACCTTATCGGAATTGATGCAGGTTATATGAGTGTTGCAGGTCTCTCAGGGATGTCTGTATTTTTAGAATCCTGCAGTTTGCCTAATGGAATCCCGGAAGACCATTTAGAAAATGCAGTCATTATAGGAACAGAAGTGATAGACACGTTATATATCTGTCAGACTTTATAAAACTGCAGCATGAATGCTCCACAGGTGAAGGCATCACAACTCTGAGAAGCCTGTGTTGTCAAGTTGGTCATAACACTATCAAACCCCCCCCTCCTGCGCATTCCCTCTCTGGCCATCTCTCAGCAGCGCAACATTTTGCTCGATGTTTTCCATGCCATCGGAACGAAAAATGCAGTTGTAGCAGAGGTGTGCTGTATGTGCCGCCGTTGTAAGCAAGTTTTTTTTTTACTTATGAGAAGAGGGTATGAAATGGGGATTTTAATTTATGCCGTTGTAACCAAGGCCTTGGATTGTTCAATCCGAGGCTGTTATACTGGAGGTCTACTGTACTTACCTTCAGGTAAATTTGGTTGATTTCAGGGCAACCAGAAGTGTTTGAAATGTAACCAATGTGCATGGTTTGGGTTTGAGGTGAGTTAGGACTGTCATTCAGTCAGTTTGATGGTTTACACATTTTTTTTCCCTAGATTTCATACAAAGAGGTGTGGAGATGTGGTCTAGTCATTTGTGATCATATAAATTTGATCAGATATGCACAGGTTTTGATTCCTTGTTTTTGTTACAAATTTGTTGTTGTTGTCGTTGACAGGTGACAAGGAAAGAGAAAAATGGAAAGTGAAGAAGCCATAATGGAAAATGAAAACAATTCAAATGTGGAATCTGAGTCAAACACAAGAGACCAGCAGGTTCTCTCTATGGAAGAAGGATCAGCTGAAGATACTGCAGAGACAAGGCCTGTGGAAGGAGAGGTCCTGTCTGTCAGTGATGTTGAACACAATGCCCAACATAATTTTGGAAGCAAATTAGTGGACTCTGAGGCCACACAGTGGACTGATGCAGACGGCAGTACATCAGCTCCCGGGACAGCACAACAAATTGAAACATCAACATCCGCTGAACAGAAACAATTAGACTGTGCAGAAACTGTGACAGCCAGTGTAGAAGGAGAAACTGACCTTCCGGATTATGAAGACTTTGTTGATGAAGAGGACAATTCTCATCCAGTAGCTAGTCAACCAGCTGAATCTAAGGAATCAGTTGATCATATGCCAGTGATATCATTTGATCATATGCCAGTGGGTGTCATTGAGGCTGTTCATCCTCAGAGCATACCTGAGATAGCAGCTGAAAGTGTGGAGCAGAGGTCTTCAGAGGAATTTTTGGAGGAGGATCATTTTATTTCGGATCAGGTAAATAATCCTTCTGAAGCAGTCAGCAGGAGCCAGGGAATGACTGCAGATGATGTTTCAGCACCTCGGCTTGAGTCTGTGGACAAGAAGGATGGTGAAGGAGAAAAAAACATAGGTATTAGTAATGATCATGAACGGTTTATAACAGCTAGTGCTAGTGCATTGCAACAGGAAGGAGGCAGTGGTGATCCTGGGATTGACCGAGAAACCTTGTGGGAAGATGATATTGATTTGTTGGGAGATGATTCTCAGGATGTGCTGAAGAGAAACGATCATTTACCTGATGCAGGTTCATCTGGTAATCTTCAGGCCACACTTGAGACCAGGTGTGATGATACTGGTGAAGAGTCAAGTACAGTTTGTGATGAGGATGATGTATCAGCTGAGAAAAGGATTGATAGCCGAGATAGTATAGAAGCTGTGAAACATGATGGATTGGATGGCAAGGAAACTTTAGGGGTGGACAACAGTCACTCCATAGAATCAGGACCAGCACTGAATATCCCTGGATCAGCTTTGGCCCCCTGTGAATCAATTGAGCAAAATGATGGCGTTCGAAAATGTGGCAATGAAACTCTTTTTGTCGAGGAAATTGAAGACACGGTGGCTTCTGAAGCTGACAGTGTCAGTCAGGTAGATATAGGCATGGAGAGGGTTTCAACAAATGTGTCTGTAAAAGCCACAAATTCTGAAGATGCTGCAGATCAGAATACAACAGCAGTGGAAGTGACTGAGGGAAAAGAAGATGGAGCTGTTGTAGTAGAGGAGAACAATGAATGTCAGCTGGTACATGAGACACATGAAGCAAACTCTTCAGCTGGTGCCCAGGATGAGGTGAGGCTAGATGAACAATCACAAGAGAGGACAAGACCTGAAAGAGTTTCAGAGGTGGCAGAGGTGGTGGAGGTTGAAGAACTTGAGGAGACTGAACATAGCACACAGGATGGCTGTAAAGAGGGTCGGGAGGGGGAGTTTACCAAAAGAGATGAAGAATTAAGTGACACAGAGTGTTCTAAGAAACAGAATCTTGCAAATGAAGCTCAGACTGAAATAAGTGCAAAAGTCAATTATGAAGAGACACAGCAAAAGGGCTCAGAGCTTCTCAGTGAGTCTTCGCAACTTTCTGGAAGGGATGTATCAGTAGGAGAACATGACACAGCAGAACTGGCTGATCGGAATGATGAAATGAAGCAGGTGACTGACAGTGAAATATCCAATGTAGCATCCTCTCAACAGATGAATGTAGAAAATGAATCTGTGGCTGAAACTTGTGAAGAAGAGGACATGGATGTGACTGCAGCAGAGATAATTACTACACAGAACTCAGAATCCGGTGAGACTGATGTGAATGCAGAGGATGTGCAGGAGCCTGTGGTCAAATCTATATCATCTGAGACCAACACACAAAGACCAGAATCGAATGCAGATGACATGACAGTAGATGACTTACAGAAGTGCGTGATCGAACCTACACCCTCTGAGACCAACACGCCAAGATCAGAATCTCATACAGAAGACATGACAGTAGATGATGTACAGGATTGCACAGTTGAACCACCCTCTGAGATCAGCACACAAAGACCAGAATCTAATACAGAAAACATGACAGTAGACGATGTGCAGAAGTCCATGATTGAACCTACACCCTTTGAGACCAACACACAAAGACCAGAATCTAATGAAGAAGGCATGACAGTAGAAGATACAGAGAATTCCATGGTCAAACCCACACCTTCTGAGACCAGCACTGAAAGACCAGAATCGAGTGAGACTGACAAGGCAGCAGAGGATACGCAGAACTCCACAATGGAACTTACATCATCTGACAGTGGCATGCCCCCTGTGACGGCTGCCAAACCCAGAGATGGTGTTAATGACACAGAGAGCAGCTCAAACCAGAACAAAGTAGAGGAGACCATCGGATCTCCCTCAGTGTCTGCTGAGAAGACAGACTCGGCCAGTGAATCTGCATCGGTAGCAGAAACAAAGTTAGCTGAAGTTGCTAGTTCACAGTCCACAGTGAGCAATGAAACACAAGCCAGTGAAAATGATGATGATGATGATGATATTGTGGAAATTACTGCGATAAAGAAAGAGGTTGGTGGTGTGGAAGAGACAGATACCGCCAAACAAGTTTTGGCAGAAACCAGATCAGAAAGGTTGTCAACTGAAAATATCAAACAAGAACATTTAGGCTCAGACAAATCTGGGAATGTTGAAGAGGAAGTCGTGGTTCTGGATGATGAAGGGGAGGTTGTTCCGGTGAAGAAAGAGACAGGAGATTCTAAGGCAGTGGAGAATGGATTGGGAATTCAGATCTCAGCAGTGTCTGGGAACCAGCAACAATTGCATGCAAATGCAGAACATAGCCCGGTAAGCATTTCACTTACTTTGTCAATACTGAATAGTGAAAACTACATAAGAAGAGGACAGTGCTATTGTTAATGTTTCATAATATTCACAATAACATTTATAACATAATGCTCATCTTGGAAAACAAAACAATGAAATTTACACGTTTATGAAACTGTACTGAGTTCTTCGGAAAAACACTCGTGCACAAATCATAAAAGACTTGATTTGTTTTTAAAGCTATAGATACACACAGTAAGACAGAAGTATGCCTCGGCTCTGTTTGTTTTCTGTTTGTTTAATCGGGGAACATAATATGTAAACTTCTCTTTGACTGAGTTAAATAACTTTATTCTTGTAACTGTACCAGAGTATTATTATTATTATTTTTTCAATTTGTACTGTTCTGTTTTATTCATGTTTAATTTGTTTATAATTTTGCTGTCCTTGTCCTTTTTGTTGGCTATTTTTCTTCACTAGAGGGATTTTGGTATCCAAAGATAAGTCAGATGTCAGTGCTTTCTCACATAGTGCACCTGTTCCAAATCAGAAACATCGCATTTGAAATAATAATTAAAGGGTCCTGTTTGTTTGTTAAGCTCTTGGCATTACACTATTACAGTTGGTACTTGACAAGCAGATTGTTCAGTGTTGAAAAAAAATAACCCGAACTTTAAACATTTCATACTCATAAATTGCAGTAATAGATGGTAGAGTTTAGTGGTCAGTACCATCTTCATGAAAACTTTTGGGAAAATGTGTGGTTGGGACAATCAGTTGTCAAGAATTCACAAGATCTGAAAGGGAATTTGCAAAGGTTTGCTGTGGGCATGTGGTTTTAAACTTTATTTACCTTTACTAAGAACTACTTAAATTTATTAATATTATGGTACACAGAAAAGTCATGTCGCAGCTTGAGCTATTTTAATGACTGGTGGTCACCTGTCACCTGTCGGCTTCATCGTCATCGATGTTAGCTGCTACAGTGGATGTCACGACAAAATCTCCTCCACCCAATCCTGTCCTGAGCTTTCCTAGTTAGTTCACTTATTTCCAGCTGGCTGACTTTCTTGACATCGTGATATGTAATGGGTGGTCTTCCTTGTTTTCTCTTTGTTTCTGTCTTTCCTTGAAGGATTGATATCATAAGGGCCGTGCTTTTGTTTCGGGCTGCGTGGCCGATGTATGCAAGTCTTCTTTTATTTATTTCAGGTGTTATTCTTCTGGTGGTGCCAAGCTGTTCTAAGATGCTTGTATTTGTTCTCCTTTTTGTCCAACTTATTCTGAGTAGCCTTCTGTAAAGCCACATTTCAGCTGCCTCCAATCTTGTTATGTCTGCCTTTTTGAGTGTCCAGGCTTCACAACCATATAGTAGGATTGGCCAGATCAAGCACTTAAGTATGTTCACTTTGAGGTCCGTTGGTGTGCCTCTATCCTTCCAAATGTTGTTTAGTTGAACCATTTTGTGTTTTGCCATTCCTATCCTTGTTTTTATGTCCTTTGAGCAGCTTCCATCTTGCGATTTATGTGATCCTAGGTATTTGAAATCAGTCACTTTTTCTAGTGCTGTTTTGTTTACTAGTATCTCCTGGTGTTCATGGTGCCCTGTTCCAGTATGCATGACTTTCGTTTTCTTAGCATTTAATTTAGGTGTAGGCCTGCTGTCTTGCCCGCTTCATCCACTCTGTGCAACACTCTTTTCATGCTGGTGATGTTATCTGACATAAGAGCTGTGTCATCAGCGTAGCGAAGGTTTGTGATGTTTCGGCCTCCGATCTTTATTCCCATATCTTCTATGTCTGCGTTTCTCATGATCTGCTCAGTATAAATATTGAAAAGATGAGGTGAAAGTATGCAACCTTGTCTGACTCCTTTCTCGATGTTGAAATATGGACAGTTCTCATTGTTCCATCTAATCGTTGCCTTTTGTTCGTGGTATAGTGCAGCGATGAGGGTCACAAGGTGTTTCGGGAATCCCATCTTAATCATTATATCGAACAGGTGATGGTGCCTAACGCTGTCGAACGCTTTGCTGTAGTCTATGAACGTGATGAAGGCTTCGTTTCCATTGCTTCTTATCTGTTCAATCATTATTTGTAGTATGAAGAGCATGTCAGTGGTTCCTCTGTTGGTCCTGTAACCAGCTTGACAGTCTGATAGTTCCTCTTCTACCTTTGATTTCATTCTGTTGAGTATGATGATGAGCAGGATTTTGCTGGTGTGACTGATGAGGGCGATGGTTCTATAATTTCCACAGTCTTTGACATTGCCGCTTTTGTATAGCATGACGAATTCTTGTAGCTTCCAGTCTGTTGGCCATTCATTTGTCTGCCAAATTTTGCAGATCAGTTGGTGGAGTGCTTTTATTCCTGATTCGCTGGTATGTTTCAGTGGTGGTACTATATATAAAACAAGTGAAAAAGGGTGTTTTTGTATCTGGGCTAAAATTTTGAGTTATCAGTAGGAATAAGTTGTAAAAAAAATTCCCCTTTTTTTTTTGCAGTCTAAAAATTAAAGGCATGTAATTTGATTTCACATAAAACTATTGGGAACAAATGAAAGAATGAGAACTGTGGGCAGTCATGAGTCAGTATATGTTGAACTGGAATTACATGCATGTATGACATTTTATTTAATCAAATTGACATGAGATAGGTGATTCCTTTACCTGTTATCTTTTGAAACAATTTGTGACATTATTCTGCCCAGGAAATTATCTCAATATACCAGTCTTGTACTTGTTACAATTTACCTTACCTTACAGCATTAGCCTTTCAGAATCATCATTGATTATCTCATATTCTGCTGTTTCAGAGTACTCCCACCACCACCACCACCACCACCAGCACAGGTATGTCTGTCTGTGTGAAAGAGAGAGACCGAGATTTAGGCATAAAAATAAAGGGTGTGAGATGGTTATTTAGGATTATTGGGTGACGTTGAGGGATAGATGAATGGACTTGAAATTTGAAGATGAGAAAATGTAAGATTGATAAAGGCAGAACCATCATCATGGTTATTTCGCTTTCAACCAGACATGCCATGCTTGATTTCATCATATCATAGCAGGAACAGGAAAAGTGTGGCAGAGGCAGCAGACTTTTGATTATAGTTTTCAAAATGTTTTCCTGGGTTAGTATGATTTTCAGGTTGATATTCTGAAATCCAGACTTGTTATTGTCACCATGAGATTCAGTGTTAACTCATAAAACTGTGTGGTAATAATTATATTTTTTAGGTAGGCCTACTTCTCCCAAGTTTGTGAATTTTGTGAGCTGCTTGAATTTAAGCATATGGTGTATTGGTATAGGTCAGAGTTGAGCTGATTTAATGATCTTCCTTTTAGTTTTAGGGGGGAATATGGGAGGTAGCAATTGGGGTGACTTTCTTTGAAACATTATTATTAAGAACAAACTGCTCATTGATGCTTTTATTTTTGGCAGCATTGCTTCCTTATAAGAGATTCAACCAGTGTAGTTGTTTGTAGAATAAGGTGGCCGTGAGAGGGTATAGTATTATCAGTAATTGACTTTTGTAGAAATTGATCTGTGATTGAGATGGTGAAAAGGAGGTGAAACTAATGAGCCTTTCCTAGTTGTATAGAATTAATTGGACATCCACAGTAGATGTCCTGCAAGAGGTGTAGCAAACTGTTGTGGAAAGTAATGGGGTAAATCTTTGTCATTTGCAAAAAAACTGATGGGTAGGACAAAATGTCATATTTTACGTTTTGTTCACTGTTAATTCTTTCTCCTCAGCAAATCATAAAAATGAAACCCCTAAAAGCAAGTCTTCCAAATCCAAGGTGCAAACCTGCATTGTGTGCAACAAGGTGAGTGGCCTGACTCGCTGTACACCATAACTATACAAGTTCCATGTAGTTATCATATTAAACTTACATTTGCATTCTCAGTGAAACAAATTACATTCACAAGAAAACTTGCTAATTTTTTTTAATGAAAAGGTCAGAGATTCTCAAACTTGTGGCTCTGTCTTTGCATTGAACTCTGGAAGAATGATGGTGGCCAAGAGAAGGGAAAATAAGAAATTACTGTTGTATGTGATGGCTGGAGCACATTATGAGCATTGGCACATGAAAGATCATAATTATTATGCAAAACGTATTCCCAGAGAAGAATTTTTTATATTTTTGTGTTTTTGCTAAATGAACAGAGAGCTCCATGATGAAATCTTGTGAGGTTATGTGCAGTTTTCATCAATTTTTCAGACATGCAAGTGCAAGTACAATATTGTCCGCAATGGGGACATTCGACATTTATGTGACGATACTTGTTTCAAGCAATTTCGCAAGAGCCCTAGCTCTTACCTGAAGGGCAAGGAAGATGTAAAAACCAAGAAAGCACCAAGTAAAGACAGTCCAGCAGTACGAGAAGCTCTAAACAGCACTAAAACTCCAAATGGGGCTAAACAAGATGGTCAGTTTAAAACGTGTGCTGTTTGCCAGCTGATGAATGTCAACATGCAACAACCTTTCTGTAACTGGAAAGGCTTAGATTTTTGTGGTGAGTCCTGTCTGGGCAAGTTTCTAGGAAATCTCAACACATCCTGTTCATTCTGTCATGCTTATATCCCCATTGACATGCGAGCCACTTTTTGTCTGAAAATTGGCAATGACATGCGGCCATTTTGTAAACAAAGATGTTATAATGAGTTCAAGAAAAAACTCCGCCTATGTGCGTTTTGTCAGCGAGATATTGCTGGTGTACCCACAGCTTTTACAGCCATGGTCGGCACAGATGGCAAATTTCGGGAGTTTTGTTCTCAGCCTTGCCTGAAGAAGATGGAAATGCAGGTCAATGACGTAGAGGTATTGAGTGTAGGCAAAGGTAACTTGAAACAAGAGACTATCACTTGTTCAGTGTGTGAGAAACAGGGAGCTATGAAACACACTGTCATCTTCCAGGGGAAAGTCAACAAATTGTGTAGTGACCCATGCATGTCAGCCTTCCAGTATAGCAATAAAATCAACATGAACAAGTGTGACAGCTGTGGCACCATCTGCACAACTGAAGAAGCACAGGCTCATTTTGTCCAGTTTGAGGGTCAGTTGAAACGTTTCTGCAGTGATCAGTGTGTGAATCAGTTCCGCAAGAACAACAGCAAAGTAGTGCCCTGTGCCTGGTGTGCCACAAAGAAACTCAACTTTGACATGATAGAACGACTGGATGCAGAGAATAAGTATCAGATGTTTTGTTCTCTCAACTGCCTCTCTCTCTATCGTGTCAATCTGCAGGCCAAATCCAACCAAGCCATATCTTGTGATCAGTGTAAAAAGGTAAGCATTTAAAATATTTTGTGTTACTATGTATTATAGTCTGTTCAGTATTATATGATTTATCAATTTCTTTAATATCTGCGGATCACCTTGATCAGTCAAGGTCAAATTTTGCATAGCCTCCTGTTTCAATTTATCTGAACACGAAATTATTTTTTGGCATTCAAAGAGGTTGAAATAGAGGTTTTTTCTGCATAAAGTTATAAAAAACTTGTCCGATACCAAATAGTGAATTTAAAGGTTGTTTACAGTACCAGCAAAAGTGTACTCCTGACATGCAGTTTTTGTAACTTCTGCAGACAGCAAAAGTATGTTTTGGATAAACGCATTGCATTGTTTAAAGAAGTGTTTTACCGAACAAGAGTGAACCAAAGAATTGTTTATGATCACTTTTGCTGCACCAATTATAATTGTTATGTCTCTAGGCTGGTAGCTAGCTTGTTACACAGATGTCCATTTGTGGATAGACATTGAATTTGGTGCAAACCAAACATGACGGGACACTTCATATTATTTTGATTTTGTCCAGAAACCACTTCTGATTTTCATAATATATTTTTATATGTAGATATAGATCTATCTGTGGAGCAAATCCTCGGAATTTTTTTTTTTTTTTTGTCAGAACTGTTAAATATTAACATAAGTCCAAGACAAACTTTTGCACTAAGGTACTGGTATTTGCATCTTGCTACAACAAGATCTGACCTCACCTTTAGGAATTTTCTTCCACATTTTGTGGACTGAAACCCCAAGTCTTCAGTGCTGATTAAAGTTCTTCTCTTGACGAGGATACTATACTTTGTGTCAAGTTTATGTCTCAGTAATTTTAAACTAAGGTAAACTTTGTCTTCAAATAGTTTGAATATACACCTTTCTATAATGTCAAAGTCAAATATGTCCAAGATTGGCTTCTCGTTCTTCCAACTTTTGGGTGTAGTGGTTTCTACATCAAAGCATGCAGAGGTGCTTTTCAGGGGGCAGTTTAAAGAAACTTGAAGACTTTGTCTTTGAACTTTGCATGCATTACATCAAGTGCTCTCAGAGTGATTTTCTTTACTTCAGGATCAAACTATCTGAGCATAGTGACAATCTGGTACTGTTTCAAATGTGTCTGTTTTCGTAGAATTGGTTCACACTCTCTCATATAGGCTGAGCTGTCATGCGACCTCACAACTGAAAATAAAATTTGTTTACTTTGTTCAAAATACACGCTTTTGAGGAAAGATGGATAAAATCATGAAATTCGGTGATGTTCCTGTTGTTTATGCTGCGCGGTCTTGTACAATATGTGAGTTGTAATTCACCAGTAGCAAAAAAAGGGCCGTTGCATTTATCTGAAATTTTTGGATTTGCTCTTATGCAGACATGACATAACAAAGATGCCATTTCTGTGCACACCGTAAAAACTCTGCTCTTTGCCTCACTGTGTTTTCTGCTTTTTTTGTATATGTTTATGCAGAAAAGTTTTTTGTTTTTCACTTTCCATGAGTGAAAAAACAGTTCCCAGTTAGAACAACTTGAAATAGGAGGCTAAGCAAAATTTGGTCCCAATTCATGAAGGCAAGCCGGAGGTATTAAAGAAATTGGAAAAACTGTATGTTTTTGAATGCACTACAGTAATGATTGCCTATTACTGAAGAAGATGTTTTTGTAGGGACCATTGTTTCACTAATGTTCTTGGATCTTGTCAAGAAAATTACCTCACATTTCTTATGGTATGGAACCCCAATATGCACTGAGCAGATGCTACTAAACATTTTAGGGGAAAGGGCAATCTCTTTATGTATTAAAGAAATGGTGATAGCATTTATTACCATATTCTTTGTCATATGAAGAAAGGAACCTACAGCAGCTAAGTTGCCTTTTTGGACGGTTCTCATTACATGATATGAAGGTGGGTTAATTATCATAGAAATTATAAAGAAAAAAAATGTCAAGCTACTTTTGTTTTTGAATGTGTAATTTCACTTTTAAATATGAATGTTTGAATGGGATGAAATCACTTTGTTTGTCAGAGTTCCTATGCTGTTCCTTACATGCCAGTCTACCTGAACTTGACAGGTGGTTCCAGCTCAGTATCATCTGACTATGAGTGATGCGTCTGTACGGAATTTCTGTTCCTATGCTTGCGTCATGACCTTCCAGTCACAGTTTACCAAACACACAACTCCAACATTTGGCGCACCCACACCTTCCACCCTATCGCAGCCAGGCCAAGTTCCCTCACAGCCCCCAGGGGTGGCAAACATACCACAGAAAGGTCCAGGATCGAAGGGGCGTGGTCGCATGAGTACACGTCAAGGTGGGTCCTTTTAAGTTTAATGTGAGTGGTGTGGTATGTCCAGTTTGTATCTGTGTTGTCATCCAAATATTATGTTGTAGCGTTGAATGCACCGGCAGACTTCCTTGTTACTAGCCACGACATTCTTTATTCTGGCCTGATTGGCTTGAAATACATTCAGCATTGAACAGAATTTGTCATTTGCAACAGTCACTTTGCATTCCTCATTGTAACTGTAAATGACTGAGAATGGGATACCCACTTGCACTGCCTGCATCCTCGGTCTTTTGTATGTGCATCGTCGTGGTCTTTTCACACTTGTCTGAGTCAAGTTTTGGTGTTTTTTGAAAATCAAAGAAAACTGCTGACTTTGAATATAATGGTAACTGTCACAAATCCCAGACTGGGAGATGTAATGATTATAACAGGACAACAATCACGAACGAACAAGTATAACACTTAACAGAACAACCCATCAGACTCACACATTTATTAAACATAAGATAAAGATAGAAATGCAATGACATACAGTATATTACTCAATTCAACTGCCGTCCAACGGCCTTCTTCCCTGAAGCACTCTTCCTCGGGTCCACAACCCAGTAATTACTTTTAAAGACACTTCGGCTTCAGCCTCTCCACTCAAGGTCTTAATAACACACTAGTACTCTTTCGCACCACAGTCTCTCAATAGCGCCTCCCTATGGCAATAACACCTTAGCCTTCCAATAGCACCTCACATGGCCATAGCATGTTAATAATTCAATTCACATGAGTATCTCAATAGCACAGTAGTACATCAATATCACAGTAGTACATCTTAAGAGCACATTAACAATTCTATACACAGCCCTGTCTGTGGCCAGACTGCCACGACTCATGCGCTTCTACTGTCCTGCACGACAGCTTCACTCCACTGGCCTATGCGTAGCCTTCGGCCCTATGCTGGCCTATCCCCTGTGCTCACCGTGGGTGGCGTCTCGGCCCGACCCCGGCACCTACAAGAAGAACATTACATTGGTATAATACCATACCATTTCTAACCACTTCACCCCTCATTACAAACCATGAAGCGTACACACAATAGTCCACCTTTCACTCACCACACATCTTACGGTAACACACCTCCACCGTACCGCACAGCACTCACTCTCGCTACGAATCCATGAACCTAACTTACATCTATCGCTCATGGCGCACATTTCTATACACAGTAATCACTGACTTCCGCATTCCTCACATATACTTATTTACATCATGGTCATAGGCGAATATAATACATCAATCATCATAATTATAAATCCTAGTCCAACCTACCAGTCATCACTGGAAAATACATCACAATCTCCCGACTGCCTCTGATCTCACGTCTGTCCCCTGGGACTCCTTAACTTGCAGTGATTGTCAGTACAGCGCTCTCGCCTCATGCCGACCCCCCAACTCACAACATTTCACGCTTTAACGTTAACTAACAGAAGTCAATATAGGTGAGCAGCCTCACTATCCCGTGAGTCAATCCCTCACTTCCATGCCCCGGTAATCCTTGAATCCCGCTCACTCCACTCGTGACATCTGTCACAAATCCCAGACTGGGAGATGTAATAAGTTATGACAGGACAACAATCACGAACAAACAAGTTAACACTTAACAGAACAATCCATCAGACTCACACATTTATTAAACATAATTATACATATAATAGCGCAATTACATATATTATATTGTTGAAATGACTGCCGTACAACGGCCTTATTCTCACACACACGCTCCCTCGGATCCACAATCCGGTAGTTACTCCTAAAGGCACTTCGGCCTCAGCCTCTCCCCTCAGGGTCTTAATAGTACATTAATGATTCACTGGCACCGCAGTCTCTCAATATCACCTTCCTATTGTCATACACCTTAGCACTCCCCTAGCACCTCCGAAGGGCAATAACACATTATTATTTCCATAGCCATCAACATGGCAACAACATAATATCAGTTCACTAGCCTATCAACATGGCAACAATATAGTATCTCATTCACTCTCATATCTACGTCCCTGTCCGTGGCCTGACTGCCACGACTTTATGTGCCTCTACTGTCCTGCACTGACAGCCTCACTTCTGGCCTATGTGTGGCCTCCGGCCCTATGCTGGCCTATCTCCTGTGCTCATCGAGGTGGCTCTGCGGCCCGTCCCCGACACCTACAAGAATAACATTACATTGGTATAATACCCTACCATTTCTATTCACTCCACCTCTCCTTACAACCCATGAAGCGTACACACACTAGTTCACCTTTCACTCACCACACATCTTACGGTAACACACCTCCATCGGAGTACACACTACTCACTCGCGCTACAAATCCATGAACTCACTTTCATCTATCGCTCATGGCGCACATTGCTATATCCAATATCAAGGACTTCCACATTCCTCACATATACTTATTCACATCATGGTAATAGACGAATATAATATAATACATCAATCATAATAATCAATCAACATTCTACATACCAGTCATAACTGGAAAGACTCTCACTAGTCTTCTCGACTGCTTCCTTTTATCTCTGCCCGATGGGCTATTATTCACAGATCCGCTCCCTAGGACCTTCTAACTTGCAGTGATAGTTATACAGCGCTTTCGCCTCCTTCAGACCCCCCCCCCCCCCACTACTCACAACAGCACGCTTAACTTGCTGTCTACTGTGAGCCTTTCTTACTCTACACCCGCTCTGTAGCAATCCCCTTAATTGCACTCACTCCACTCGTGACATCATCCCCCACCCCAAAAAAATTAATGCAATTAATTTCAAATCGCATCAAGATGACTGTCAACGAGTGAGCGTAAGCAATACCTACACTAGAAAATGACCTAGCAGTTCCCCTAGTATATAGAATACCGAAATCAGGGGAAAATATGGGGATCAATATGGCCTGCAATATGCATATATGTGTCACATCATGAATAGCTAACTAAACACAATATCTAATACAGAATCAAAAACCACTCAACCTATCAACCATTCTTCATATCATATTTATAATGTCAATATTTTAAAGTCGACTCATTCACACAGATCCTGTCAATGTTCCTGTCCTCCGATGTATAAGCTCCTGAAATCTTCCCCTAGGCTCGACTAAGGTAGTCGGCGATATGATTGCTGGTTCCTGGAATTGGTTGAATAACGAAGGTGTACGGCTGTAAAGCCAATGCCCATCTAGACAAGCGTGGGCTGGACGAACGATTCTTCGACAAAAATGTCAGTGGCTTGTGGTCCGTCTGGATACAAAATTCTCGTCCCATGAGATAACGTCCTAGTTTCTGGACGGACCAGACAATGGCAAGACACTCACGCTCTATCAAAGAATACTTTCTTTCTCTCTGCAATAACTTCCTACTGACATAACATACAGGATGGAGACATTCGTTCTTCTCCTGTAGAAGACAAGCGCCGACACCAGAGTCCGACGCATCCGTTCTGAGGATAAAATTAGATCGAAAATCGGGTAATATCAGAATGGGTGACGATGATAATGCTGTCACCAAATTATCAAATGATGTCTGACATTCAGACGTCCACTGGACCTTATCGGGTTGTCCCTTCTTAGTAAGGTCAGTAAGAGAAGATGACAAGGAGGAAAAATTTGGAATGAACTTTCTGTAATAATTTAAAATTCCCACTAAGCTTCTGACTTGTTTCTTTGTTTTAGGGATTTGCAACCCTACTAACTTGTCAATTTTTGTTACTTCAGGTCTCTGAACGCCTCTACCCACAATATGTCCTAAGAATACTATCTCTGGACATGCCAAATCCATCTTTGCGGGTTTAGCCGTTAACCCAAAATGACGTAATCGTTGAAAAATTACTGTTAGTGTCTGAATATGCTCAGACCATGTCGACGTATGGCATGCTATATCATCAAAGAATGACACGACATTAGGTATGTCCTTCAACACTAATCTCATTAATCGTGCAAACGTCGCTGGCGCGTTTACCAACCCAAATGGCATGACCTTAAATTGGAATAATCCAATGGGCGTTTGAAACGCCGTGTATTGTTTAGACTCCTCAGTAAGCGGGATTTCCCAATACCCTTTCGTCAAATCTATCTTGGAAAACCACGTGGACCCGGCCAATGAAGCTACCAATTCCTCCCGAAACGGAATAGGCTCCCCATCGCCCACCGTAATAGTGTTCAATCTTCGAAAATCAATACAGAACCGCACCGATCCATCAAGTTTCTTCACGAGGACGATGGGTGATGAATACGGCGATGTTGATGGTTCTATCACATCTAACTTCAACATCGACTCAACTTCCTTTATGACTCTATCTCTCGAAGAAAAAGGCAACGGATACGGTCTAAGAAATACTGGCTTATCCGAAGTCAACTTTATTTGGTGCTGGATCGCCGTAGTGCGACCCGGCAAATCCGTAACAACATCCGGAAATGACGCTAACAGGGTCTCAAGTTCCCTACTCCTTGAACTCGTAAGGTCAGGGTTAATTTTTACGTCCCTGTAACCTTGTGTCGGAGTTAACTCCGGCAATTGAATTTGTAACTCCTCCTGCGCCTCGGTGTCGCCTACGTCACAGTCCAACTGGTCTACGACCCCCGTACAAGCGGTAGAGAAGACAGTCTCCTTTGGTCTTGTCTGTGCACACAGATACCGTGGTCTCTCATAAAATCTCTGTAGCATATTAACATGGAAAACCTTACTCGCTCCATCAATGTGGATAGCGTAATCTACCTTTGAAACAACTCGCTCAATAACATAAGGGCCTTTCCATGTCATCAATAACTTATTATGGTCCGTAGGTAACAACAGCAGAACCTTGTCTCCTGGCTTAAAAATTCTCAGTTTGGACCCTCTATCTTTATAGTCTTTTGCTCTTTTCGAAGCGATATTAGACGCTTCTTCTGCCATAGTGCGCGCTGAAGATAGTCTTTCTCTTAAATCAACAAGGCACTGAAACACCGAAATCTGCTCATCGTCTCCCGACGACGGCGACGCCACCATGTCCCGAAGAACATCAGCCGGGCCCCCAGGACCACGACCGCACATCACCTCGAACGGCGAGAACCCCGCCGACCCCCGCCGCACCTCTCTGCACGCGAACAGCACTGCAGGGACACATCCATCCCAACCCCCAGGGCGACCAGCAGCCACCCCACGCAGCATCGACTCCAACGTCGAGTTCAATCTCTCGCACATGCCATTAGCCTGCGGATGACAAGGGGTGGCAGCGATGGGCTGTATACCGAACAAGCGGAACAATTCCCCCACCATCCGCGACGTAAATTGCGCGCCCCTATCAGACAGAATCTGCTCTGGTATTCCTACCCTAGCGAAAATTGCAAACAACGCTTCCGCGACTGCCCCAGACGTCATGGTCCGCAGAGGAACCGCCTCCGGCCATCCCGCAGCATTACACATGACCGTCAAGAAAAATCGACTCCCCCCATCGGCCGCCGGGCGAATGGGGCCAACAAGGTCTATCGAGACCTTTCCAAACGGTTCCGAGACCGTGGGGATCCCCTGAAGAGGAGCCCGGGGCGCACGACCCCCACGCGTCGTCCCCCGGCACGCACCGCACGTCCCACAACAGACCTGCACATCTCTGTGGACCGATGGCCAGCAAAAATTTTTAAGAACCCCTTCCCCGGCTCCAGCCATCCCCACACGACCCGCCAATGGGACACCATGTGCCAAATGCAACACCGCCGCGATCAGCAACGCTGGCACAACGACCTGCCCCAAAATGGAGGACACCGTTACACACCTACGGAACAGAATGCCCGCCTGAACAAAAAAAGAAGACGACCCGTTCCCACATCTCCCCGCCCTCTCGGCTCGCGCCTCCCCAAAACATGGGTTTAATGATGGGTCCTCCCTTTGCAATCTCGCCAAGCGCTCTGGCGCGATATCTAGGTCGACCGCCGGCGCAGCCAAAGGTCCAATCTTATCTTCATCGGCCACCCGTCGGCGCGCCTCGACCGCGGCGCAAAAGTCAACACCCCCCGATTGCGACCACGCTTGCACGCCCTCATCGGAAGGGGAAACTACCCGTGATACATTCCCAATGATGAGCTGGGCGCCTGGAAAACAACCAACGACCGCCCCGACCTCCCCGCCAAGGAAAGGCGCATCCATCACCATTCCCGCCATGGGCAACTTCCCAACGGCCCCCGAAAACTGGACGCACGGGACAGTCTCACCCGCAAGCTGTGAATCCCGAATGCAATCCCCATGCACTCCCACAACAGTAGATCCTGTATCTCGTAAAACCGAGACCGGTTCGTCCCCAACAAACCCCGGATAAACCCTAAGACCACCTCCTGTATGACATGAGTCTATAACGGGGATCTTTCTCCCACAAGGTAAAACACCGGAAGATAATAACTTCTCACAACTGGGACACTTAGAATACTGTCCGCCTCCGTTGTCCGATGTAACACACGCAGCCGCATGATGAAATTTATT
The DNA here is from genome assembly GCA_963931925.1 of Onchidella celtica. Classification (NCBI taxonomy): domain Eukaryota; kingdom Metazoa; phylum Mollusca; class Gastropoda; order Systellommatophora; family Onchidiidae; genus Onchidella; species Onchidella celtica. Next base: position 72,637,528 of record OZ007570.1, on the reverse strand, counting down.
TGGGGAACATGGACTGGAGCTACTGTCCACGCTCGCCGCTATCCTACCTGCAGGGCAGTTCACGCTGATGTGATCTGCTCTTCCGCAGTTCCAACACTTCGCGGCCCTACACTCGCGCGAAAAGTGACCCGCGCGTCCGCAAGTCCAACACTCCGCTCCCTGTGCTGCCCTAGGCCTGGGTCCCCGTGACCCCTCGCGACCGGAACTAGAGTCCCTATGCCGTCGGTCATCGGCAAAGGTCACAACTCGCCCCCGGCCATTTCCGCGACCTAACCCTCCTGCTCGGTCAAACTTACCGGATCCATATGCCGGTGATTGGTGATAGCCCCTACGCTGCCCCTGGGCTCGCCCGCTATAGGCACCACGCTGACGCGACCTGTCCCCAAGTCCTGCCGGCGACCCCTCGACAACGGCGACGCACCCAGCATCTTGGACGTACGCCCTGGCGACCGGTTTGGACGGATGCGCCGTACGGTATGCCTCCGCCAACTTAGACGCCTCCTGCACCGTCGCGGGTTCGTTCTCTTTCAGGAAAGCCACCAGATCTTTGTGGCACGACGCGTATAGCTGGTCACGGATCATTAAGTCTTTCAGTTTAGCAAAGTCCGTGCCCACATGCGCCAAGTCTACCCAGTTCGCGAAATACTCCGTTAGTCTCGCGACGAAGGCAGCAAAGTCCTCCCTGGTATCTGCACGTGCTCGCCTAAACTGCTCCCGGAAATATTCCCCGGTACGCGCAAATCGGCGAAGCAGCAAAGCCTTCAGCTTATCGTAATCTTGCACGTCTTCGCGCTGTAGCTCTTTAAAGTAGGTTAACGCTCGTCCCTGCAATAGCGATGCCAGGTACGTGGCCCATAATTCCTTATTTTCCCCCCATTGCAATTGTGCGTTCAGTTCGAACCTGTAAAGGAAGGCGTCTATGTCGTCCTTCCGGTCGTCGAACGTAGGGAGCTTAATCCTAACGCCACCTTTATTGTGTACCTGCCGCTCAGCCGTTTCCGCTGGCGTATTCTTCTTGAGTTCTAACTCCGCAATCTTTACTTGCGCCTCTATCTCCTTTAACTTAAACTCTCTTTCCTGTTGCTTATCCTCCCTTTCCTGTTCCTTATCCTTAGCCTCTCTTTCCTGCTCCTGAGCCTTAGCCTCTTTTTCTCGCTCTCTATCCTTAGCACGCTCATCGCGCAAATCCGCCTGCTGTTCTTTGATCCAGCCGCGTAGCTCCTCTCCCTCCAGGCCAAGTTCCTTACCCAACTTCATTAGTTGTTGGAGTTCCGCCATTTCACAGATTTATGGTTATGGTATCTATTATAAGACGACCAACCTGTCGGTATGATCAGTAACGATACGACCAGAGACCTGAGATCACACCAGATATAACAATACCCAATTCAGAATACAATTCAGAAATTTACCTTTACAGCAAAACTAATTCTATATCTACAAAATGCATGCACTATTAATTATAAAAGAAAATAGAAACGACAAGAATGAAGAAATACAGTAGAAGGACCACAAGTACGTCAAGGACAACGAACCAGACTAGGACAAAGCTTCTACAAAAAAAAACTATAATGGAAAAAAAAATTGCAACCTACTACGCCGATTACACAACACGGTACGACCGAGAACAGAGTCTGAAAAAAAAGAACGTATCTACAGAAAGGTAAGAGAGGGACAAGAGAGACGTCTTCCTAAAACAACGAGGAAGATGGAACGGCACAATCTAAACAAAAATACAGGTCCCTATAGAACTGTTCACTGTGATGAACGAAGTTCCAAATTTAGCCCACCTCCCGAAGAGGACAAACTACGCTCACCACAGCAAACCCGCGCCACCGCCCGTATAACCTATAACGACAACAACAGCAAAAACAGGGAAAAAGACAGATTAAAGGAACAGCCCACAATCCAGGGCACAAAAATTTTGACTTTCACTTAACTTTTGAAATTTTGAGTAAACTCCTCCCTTTAATCGGAGCTCTGGCTGCTCGTCTCCTCAGGCTGCACGCACACACTCTGGAAAGTTTAAATACAAATTAATACCTATTCATAGCAATACATGCATCAATATACATTCATTATTATACATAAATCATATCATGAAATGTCCATTCATCCAACGAACAAGACAGCACAATTACCTACTAACTAACTACAACTAAATATTACGAAAATGGACGAGTCACAATGGACGAGCCCCCAATGTCACAACGGACGAGCCCCCAATGTCACAAATCCCAGACTGGGAGATGTAATAAGTTATGACAGGACAACAATCACGAACAAACAAGTTAACACTTAACAGAACAATCCATCAGACTCACACATTTATTAAACATAATTATACATATAATAGCGCAATTACATATATTATATTGTTGAAATGACTGCCGTACAACGGCCTTATTCTCACACACACGCTCCCTCGGATCCACAATCCGGTAGTTACTCCTAAAGGCACTTCGGCCTCAGCCTCTCCCCTCAGGGTCTTAATAGTACATTAATGATTCACTGGCACCGCAGTCTCTCAATATCACCTTCCTATTGTCATACACCTTAGCACTCCCCTAGCACCTCCGAAGGGCAATAACACATTATTATTTCCATAGCCATCAACATGGCAACAACATAATATCAGTTCACTAGCCTATCAACATGGCAACAATATAGTATCTCATTCACTCTCATATCTACGTCCCTGTCCGTGGCCTGACTGCCACGACTTTATGTGCCTCTACTGTCCTGCACTGACAGCCTCACTTCTGGCCTATGTGTGGCCTCCGGCCCTATGCTGGCCTATCTCCTGTGCTCATCGAGGTGGCTCTGCGGCCCGTCCCCGACACCTACAAGAATAACATTACATTGGTATAATACCCTACCATTTCTATTCACTCCACCTCTCCTTACAACCCATGAAGCGTACACACACTAGTTCACCTTTCACTCACCACACATCTTACGGTAACACACCTCCATCGGAGTACACACTACTCACTCGCGCTACAAATCCATGAACTCACTTTCATCTATCGCTCATGGCGCACATTGCTATATCCAATATCAAGGACTTCCACATTCCTCACATATACTTATTCACATCATGGTAATAGACGAATATAATATAATACATCAATCATAATAATCAATCAACATTCTACATACCAGTCATAACTGGAAAGACTCTCACTAGTCTTCTCGACTGCTTCCTTTTATCTCTGCCCGATGGGCTATTATTCACAGATCCGCTCCCTAGGACCTTCTAACTTGCAGTGATAGTTATACAGCGCTTTCGCCTCCTTCAGACCCCCCCCCCCCACTACTCACAACAGCACGCTTAACTTGCTGTCTACTGTGAGCCTTTCTTACTCTACACCCGCTCTGTAGCAATCCCCTTAATTGCACTCACTCCACTCGTGACAACATCATCCCCCACCCCAAAAAAATTAATGCAATTAATTTCCAAATCGCATCAAGATAAATGTCAACGAGTGAGCGTGAGCGATATTTACGTAAAAATGACCTACTCATGCCCCTAGCACATATGATACCTAAATCAGAGGAAAACCTGGCGATCAATTTGCCCTGCACTATGCATAGATGTATCACATCATCAATACCTAACTAAAACATAATACCTAATACCGAATCAAAATCACTCAACCTATCAACCATTCTTCATATAATATTTATAATGTCAATATTTTAAAGTCGACGACTCGTTCACAAAGATCCTGTCACTGTTCCTGTCTTCCGATGTATAAGCTCCTGAACTCTTCCCCTAGGCTCGACTAAGGTAGTCGGCGATATGATTGCTGGTTCCTGGAATTGGTTGTATAACGAACGTATACGGCTGTAAAGCCAATGCCCATCTAGACAAGCGTGGGCTGGACGAACGATTCTTTGATCAAAACGTTAGTGGCTTGTGGTCTGTCTGGATGTAGAATTCTCGTCCCATCAGATAACGTCCTAATTTTTGGCCGGACCACACAATGGCAAGACACTCCCTCTCTATCACAGAATACTTTCTTTCTCTCTGCAATAACTTCCTACTGACATAACATACAGGATGGAAACATTCGTTCTTCTCCTGTAGAAGACAAGTGCCGACACCAGAGTCCGACGCATCTGTTCTGAGGATAAATTTAGATCGAAAATCGGGTAATATCAGAATGGGTGACGATGATAATGCTGTCACCAATTTATCAAATGCTGTCTGACAAACAGACGTCCACTGGACCTTATCGGGTTGTCCCTTCTTAGTAAGGTCAGTAAGAGAAGATGACAAGGAGGAAAAATTTGGAATGAACTTCCTGTAATAATTCAAAATTCCCACTAAGCTTCTGACTTGTTTCTTTGTTTTAGGGATTTGCAACCCTACTAATTTCTCAATTTTTGTTACTTCAGGTCTCTGAACACCTCTACCCACGATATGTCCTAAGAATACTATTTCTGGACATGCCAAATACATCTTTGCGGGTTTAGCAGTTAACCCAAAATGACGCAATCGTTGAAAAATTACTGTTAGTGTCTGAATATGATCAGACCATGACGACGTATGACACGCTATATCGTCAAAGAATGACACGACATTAGGTATGTCTTTTAATACCAGTCTCATTAATCTTGCAAACATCGCTGGCGCGTTTACCAACCCAAATGGCATGACCTTAAATTGGAATAATCCAATGGGCGTTTGGAAAGCCGTGAATTGTTTCGACTCCTCAGAAAGAGGAATTTCCCAATAACCTTTCGTTAAATCTATCTTGGAAAACCACGTGGAACCAGCCAATGAAGCTATTAGTTCCTCTTGAAATGGAATAGGCTCCCTATCGCCTACCGTAATAGTGTTCAATTTTCGAAAATCAATACAGAACCGCACCGATCCATCAAGTTTTTTCACGAGGACGATGGGTGATGAATACGGCGATGTTGACGGTTCTATCACATCTAACTTCAACATTGACTCCACTTCTTTTATAACTCTATCTCTGGAAGAAAAAGGCAGCGGATATGGTCTAAGAGATACTGGCTTATCCGAAGTCAACTTTATTTGGTGCTGGATCACCGTAGTGCGACCTGGCAAATCTGTAATCATCATCATTGCCTTTCTCACCCTGGATCAGGGTATAGGCCACCAACAAACACTTTCCATCCCTCTCTATCATGGGCCAGCCTCTTTACATTATTCCAAGTCTTTCCGCTTCGTTGCACATCATTTTCTCTGGCTCTTCTCCACGTTCCGCGCGGCCTTCCTCTTGATCTCTTGCCCTGGGGATTCCAATCCAATACCTTCTTCGCGATGCTGTTTCCTGGCCTCCTGAGAGTGTGGCCGATCCACCTCCATCGCCTCCTACCAATTTCCTCTCTGACTGGGCTCTGTCTTGTTCTTTTCCAAACAATTTCATTGCTGACCTTGTCTGTCCATCTGATCTTAAGTAGCTTCCTCAAACATCTGTTGATGAAAACTTGGATTCTCTTTATGCAGGCCTGGGACGCATTCCAAGTCTCACATCCATACAACAGGACTGACTTCACGTTCGAGTTGAATATCCTCAGCTTTGTTTTTAGAGATATATCCTTGGTTCTCCAAATCTTGCTTAAGGACGTGAAAGATGCCTGTGCCTTTCCAATTCGTGCTTTGACTTCTGCCTCTGTTCCTCCCTTATTGTCAATGATACTACCAAGATAGCAGAAGGACTCTACATCTTCCAGTGGTTGATCTCCTACTTTGACTTGTTCGCTTGGGGGTGCAACAATTTTTAGGACCTTCGACTTCGCAGGATGTATCCTCAATCCAATAGATTCTGAAATTTTGTTTAGAGCTGTAGTCTTTGCTTGCATCTGGTCGTGTGTGTGCGACAATAGTGCCAAGTCATCTGCAAAATCTAGATCGTCCAGCTGTGTCCATGGGGTCCATTGTATGCCATTTCTTCCTCCATTGGTGGTTTCTTTCATAAGCCAATCAATCACCAGAATAAACAGAAATGGGGACAGCAAACAACCCTGCCTAACACCAGTCTTGATATCAAAGCTGTCAGTAAGCTCACCATCGTGTACGACTCTGCAACTTGTCCCCTCGTACATGCTCTTGATAAGATTCACCATCTTCTCTGGGATTCCATAATGTCTCAATATTCTCCACAGCGTTTCTCTATCGATGCTATCAAAGGCCTTCTCGTAGTCAAGGAAGTTCACTATCAGTTGGGAGTTCCACTCTAGCGACTGCTCTACTATAATTCTCAGCGTGGCGATCTGGTCGGTGGTTGATCGATTACTCCTGAAACCAGCTTGCTCCTCACGAAGTTTTGGGTCTGTTGCATTCTGTATTCGCTTGAGAATAATCCGATTGAAAACCTTTCCTGGGATGGAGAGAAGTGTGATTCCTCTGTAGTTACTACAATTGCTGAGGTCCCCTTTTTTTGGAAGCTTCACGAGGTGTCCTTCCTTCCAGTCCTTTGGAAACTTGCCTCCGATCCAAATCCTCGAGAATAGTGAGTGCAGACCCTCTGCAGCCCCAGCAGCATCTGCCTTCAGCGCCTCTGGTGGGATCTGGTCTGGTCCAGCTGCCTTGCCTCGATTTAACTGCTTTATGGCATCATTAATCTCTGCTTTAGTCGGAGGGTCGCAACTGATCGGTAAATCATTTCTTGCGGGTAGAATGTCAGGTGGTTTGCTTGGTGGAGGTCTGTTCAAGAGGCTACTAAAATGTTCTATCCATCTTTTTGCCTGAGCTTCCTTTCCAAAAATAGCCTTCCTGTTGTAATCCTTGACAGGAACTTCCGGTTTTCCATATTTTCCAGCAAGAGTCTTTGTAGTCTGGTAGAGGATCCTCGTGTGTCCTCCTGTTGCTGCCTTCTCTGCTTTCTCTGCTAACATTCCTATGAACTCCTCTTTGTCTTTTTTAATTGATTTTTTGACCTCTTTAGCTGATGCTCGGTACTCTTCCTGGTTACCAACTCTTGAGCTTCTTGTACGACTTGCATTTACCTGTTCTTTTAGGTCTCTTCTTATCCTTATCAAGTCCAGTGATTTTTGACTGATCCATTCCTTGTGTTCCACTTTCTTTTCCCCAAGAACATCCTGACATGTCGATGTAAATACTCCTTTTACCTTAGCCCAGTGAGTCTCCAAATCTACTGGCTCTTCGAGGTCAACAAGGGGTTTGAATCTATTCCTCAGTGTCAGCTGGAACTCTTCCTTCTTGTCTCCATCCAGAAGGCTCACTTGAAACTTTCTCCTCTTTGTTCCTGCTCTGGTACCTTGTTTCTTGAGGCGGAGTTTGAGTCTTGCCAGCAGCATGTGGTGGTCAGATCCAACATCAGCTCCTCTCTGTACTATGACATCCTCCAGTGAGCGTCTGAATCGTCGGGTGATGCAAAAGTGGTCAATCTGGTTTTCAGTTACTCCATCCGGTGAAATCCAAGTGGCCTTATGGATCCTCTTGTGTGGGAATACTGAACCTCCAATCACATAGCTGTTAAATGCGCAGAAACTTGCAAACCGCTCTCCATTCTCATTCATTTGTCCCAAACCATTGCACCCCATAATGTCCTCATACCCTGTATTGTCCTGTCCTATCTTGGCATTGGCGTCTCCCATTATAATGTTCACATCTTTTCTTGGCAATGTGTCAACTATTTCCTGGAGCTGGTTGTAGAAATCGTCCTTGTCCTCATCGGTTGCTTCATTTGTTGGGGCGTATATCTGCACAATGTTCATGTTGATGTTCTTGTTCTTTGTAGTAAATGATGCCAATATAATTCTCCTTCCGTAGGGTTCCCATCCCCTCAGTGACCTCTGGGCGTGCTTGCTCAAGATGATCGCTACTCCTTCTGTATGCTTTTTGTCCTCCCTTCCAGAATACAAAATCTTTTCCCCAGAATTAAGTTGTTTCAGTCCGGACTGTATCCAGCGGGTCTCGCTAACTCCAAGTATGTGCAGTCTGTATCGCCTCATCTCCATTGTAACCTGGGCACTCTTTCCTGCTTCATACATGGAGCGGACATTCCACGACGCAATCCGGAGTGACTTGTTTGATGAAGGAGCAGTCGGGCCAGTGGAGTCCTTTCGGCTTTGTCCATTGTCCTTCATTGAATCTACAGGTGCAGATGCTCCCCCTTCTCCCAAGATAAAAGACTGATTTAAAGTATTTGCTTGTGTTTCTGTAACTGGTTTATTTTTACAGGGTGGGTAGTTGGCCCACCGCCAACTGGCTCTTCTCGGGAGACCAGGACCTTTGCACCTTTAGTCGCCTCTTACAACACGCAGTATCACGTCAGATGTATTCTTTGCTGTCCCTCTTCTGCAAGAGGGCCCCGCATCTGCACGGGCGCAAATCTGTAATAACATCTGGGAATGACGACAACAGGGTCTTAAGTTCCCTACTCATAGAACTCGTAAGATCAGGGTTAAATTTTACGTCCCTGTAACCTTGTGTTGGAGTTAACTCCGGCAATTGAATTTGTACCTCTTCCTGCGCCTCGGTGTCGCTTACGTCACTGTCTGACTGGTCTACGACCCCCGTACAAGCAATAGAGAAGATACTCTCCTCTGGTTTCGTCTGTGCACACAGATACTCTGGTCTCTCATAAAATCTCTGTAGCATATTAACATGGAAAACCTTAATTGATCCATCAATGTGGATAGCGTAATCTACCTTCGAAACAACTCGCTCAATAGCGTAAGGACCTTTCCATGTCATCAATAACTTATTATGATCCGTAGGCAATAACAATAGAACCTTGTCTCCTGGCTTAAAAATTCTCAGTTTGGATCCTCTATCTTTATAGTTTTTTGCTCTTTTTGAAGCGGTACTAGAAGCTTCTTCTGCCATAGTGCGCGCTGAAGATAATCTCTCTCTTAAATCAACCAGGTACTGAAACACTGAAATTTGCTAATGCATCACAATCTCCCGACTGCCTCTGATCTCACGTCTGTCCCCTGGGACTCCTTAACTTGCAGTGATTGTCAGTACAGCGCTCTCGCCTCATGCCGACCCCCCAACTCACAACATTTCACGCTTTAACGTTAACTAACAGAAGTCAATATAGGTGAGCAGCCTCACTATCCCGTGAGTCAATCCCTCACTTCCATGCCCCCGTAATCCTTGAATCCCGCTCACTCCACTCGTGACAGTAACTGTTATTAGGGGAGCGTTGTATTTTTACATAGAAAGCTGTAGCTGAGCAGTCAACACAACTCAGTATTTTCTCTGTTTGGCTTTGTAATTCGACTGCGCTTCCCAAATAAAAGTCTAAAATGGTGGTATAGGTGGAGGTGGATTTTGGTTTAAAAACGCATAAGGCAACAATACAAAATAATGTAACTATTGAACGGTGCAATGTGATTGTCAGATTAAGGTGAGCATTTCATCTCAAACCACCAAAAAAATGACTTAAGCAATTGTGAAATGACCTTGACGATATACAGAAAGAAAAGAATTTGCCTTCATTTAGTTATTGTTGGTGTAATTTTTTATCCAATATTTATGTATTTAAATGTTGGAATGTTTTTGTCTTCATGAAGGTAAAAATGCCTCAACCATATGAAAATGATGTGAAATCAGTATTGTCCATGTAATTTTGATGATTAACCATAAAGTTTGAAGCGGTGCTGCACTTTTGGCCTCTTGTAATTACACTGCATTTCATCTGTTGGTTATGTCCTGGTTTGATGTGGTCACTCTTGTCTGTCATGTCTTTCTCTGTCAATCTTCACAGCCTCAGCAAAAGACCAGCAACCATCCTCATTTCCAGTCATCGCCAATGTCATGTCATTAGCACCACAAGCAGGTAAGTTGCAGGGTCTAGACTCCTCTAGGTTGGTTGTCAGTCCCATTGGTCATGTCACTTTTGACAACTGTGATGCCATTTGTGACATGCAGTTGGTCTGTGGGTATGATGTGTGGGAAGCACAAAAAAATACTAGGTTTGAATTTGTGAGTTAGTTTATCCTTGTCAGTAGCAGGTCATCCTCTTGAGAGAAATGATTCCTTTTTCTTTCTTCCCAAATACGGTTTGGAAAGTTTGACAGTTTAAACAGCTCACAAGCTGTTAGCCCGTAGTAGATTTACTTTCACAGGTAAACCCAGCAAAAAAAAAGTTATCTACTGTATAAGGCGAAGGTACAATTTTGTGTGTGGCAAAGTGAAAGTATTTGAGTGACTTTCCGGACTTGTGACTGAAACCATCACTCACAACCAATCTTGCTCGCATTCAAACATCTCCACCACAATTGTACAATAGTCTCTAACAATTCCAGTCATGTTGGTCTAACATGGTGACACATAATCAATAACAGTTGTACCTTTCTTTAAAACATTAAAACATTTTTACCCAAAGTTGCTTAACATACTCAGTTTGATGTTTGGCCATATTTTGTTTAACACACTGCGACATGTGTCATATGAGTTTTTTTCTAACAGAGTATGTAAACTTATGTCATAGTTAATATATACCCACGAAAAAAGTTCTTTTGATTATTTTCTATAATTTTCAGATGCTGAATCTGACACTATTAAACCTATACCAGTATGTGTTTTTGCTTAATTTGTAAGAATATAACCATTATTTCTTTTAAAATCCTGTGTTGCACATTTGTAGGTTAAAATGCTTCAGACATAATTACATGGTCTTTTGAATGCTGTGAGATGATCAACTGATGTCCCTATTAGTTAAGAGTTAAATTGATGTCATTTGTTATGTAAATTATCATTTCCAGGTGATCAAGTTCTGCCACCAAGTACAGCTCATACTTCAGTTCTGTCACCTCCACCTGGTATAGTAAGTATAAAAATGTAGTTGTTTTTGCTGACCGTTGCTGGTTACCATGTCAGCTTCTGTGTGGTGCTATCTCCATATTGTTTTCACATCATCAGTTTGGGAAATAGACCAATTCAGAAGCTTCATTGAAAGAACGGGAAGAATATCCTAGTTTTGGAACATTGGTGTCAAGTCCTGTCTTGAAGACTGAAGAGTAGTATTAAAGATTTGAAGGTTGTCAAGGTGATTTTTCAGATGTCTGGATCATGACACATCATTGCATACATATCCAAAGTTCAGAGCATATATGGAGGGTTCAGTACAGTGACCATCTATATGTCAACTCTGAGAAGCTTTGAATTCGAGTGTTATGTTCAGGTTGACATTATTAAGGAGGGTTTTAATATGTATACAAATATCATATCCTTCAAGATTGTGAGGGCTTTTTTCGTCATTTGGTATCTGTGCATGTCATTACGATCCACAGCTCTGTTTGTGTCATTGCAATTTGGAGCAAAGGTGTAGCACCCTTTTTTTTTTTCTGTAGGGGCCATTTATAATGTACATACACTTAACTTTGGTGACTTTTGACAGGACCCCCCCCCCCCCCCCCAAACTGTGCAAGCATACAGCCATGAGAATGATGCATATCTATGATAAGGTCTTGGTGTTCTTGAGCTTTAAGTAGCATTTTGAATGGACTATACAATTTTTTCATGGGAAATGTCATTTTTTATATAATCCCACAGTTTACTTTGTTAAAAAATAAAAGAACATCAAACTTTTTATTCAGTACCATAAAAATGGAAATACACACATGTTGCCCAAACCCCACTCCTCCCAAAGTGTATCCTGGAGGCAGATGAGACCCCCCCCCCCCCCCCCCCGAGAGTATGTACTTTGTGGACAGCTCTACCACAATTGTTATTTGAAGCATGAATCTATGGGCATAACAAGTGTTTTGATTATTGGCACTGCTTATCCTATGTCTGTAACAGAACAGCAACATGGTGCCCAGTGGAGATGGCAAACACCAGATTCTCATCCAAGCCGCAGCACCGAAAGCTGGGAAAAACAAATCCTTGCAGTGCAGGCCACTCACTCAAACCAAAGCCACTTCATGTAGACCACATTCACAGAACAAAGAAATCCAAACAGGTCAGAGAATACATTTTCAAAGATATCATGTACATATCTACACTTGTACATATTTAGAACTCTTGGGGCAACAATTTGTGAACACACTTTGCTCATACAGTAAGTTTCAAAAATGTACATTATCACAAATGAAGGATTATACATATTTCTGATGAAAAGAAAAATCAATTTTTACTCTTTGCGGAATGAATTTTTTTGGTAAGATAATTTGCACAAATTGGAAAACGGACATTTTAGTACACCGCTATTGCTATCATATGCAGCTTTGGTATAACATTACAAAATTGCCATTTTGAATGATTAGTAGTTGTTTATTCGAACTGAAACTGTCAGTAATAAAACAGAAATTGTTACTTATTTGAAAAGTGCCAGAAAAACCAAACCCATATTTTTGCTTGTAGTCATGAGCTTTCACAGCCATTCATCCCCAAACATTAATGGTCAGCGACTCAAAAGCATACTTTTGTGTTTTGTCTTTATGGTATCACATTCAAGGTCTTCATTTAGTTGTCACTGCTAATCTCTTTGTTTGTGTTTAGATGAGGTCCCGGCCAAGTCAGTCTGTGTGCCCGTCCCTGTCCCTGTCTACATCCCCATGCCTTGTGTCATGTTCACTGCCCCCACACCCAAACTGGTGCCCTTCCCTCTACCCATCCCTGTACCAATATTCATTCCCACTACGAGGAAATCATCCAGCGGCATCTTTAAAGCAATCAAGGTAAGTTTGTATTCATATGGCAGCCAAGACAGCCAGGTTTAACTTTGGTAGAACTAAAGGATGTGAAATTTAAGGGAAAATATTTGAGTTGTCATGTCCCATATAGAAGAAACACACCTAGAAATGATAATGGCATTCATTGTCTCCGTGAGGATACAGCATGGGGGAGGACATTTCAAGAGTGATAGATTATTTAACCACTAGATTGGCAGCCCACAGGCCAAAAACCTTCCTTGGAATCACCATCAAGGAAGATAACTCTAAATGACTTTGCGATTGGTCACAATGAAAAGGTCATCACTTTCTTATTTCTTGATCAATTTTGATAAAATAAATCTTTAAAAATCCAGAATTGAATGACCCTTCCATTGATACCATGCATTATGCATTTTGCTTGTATTTTGATTGTCAAAAATTTTCTGAACTTGAAATCAGCCTCCTCTGGCTCATCTTCACTAGATCTAGATCTAGATCTGTCACTGTCTAGGCCTATGTCGGGAGTAGATCTAGGTCTAGGGGGATCATCTAAATCAAGTTCTATATCACTTTCACCATCTTCCCCTTCACCTAGATCTACAGAGGTAGAAATTTCTTCATTATCTTGATGAAAATCACCTGAGGCCACCAAACTTTTCAGGAAATTGAAGGCCATTTTCACTAATGTCATAGCACAGCTGTTTCTCCACACATTTCGTTCCGGTAAAAAGCAAAAGGAAGTAGAGCTTTTATATTACACCGGAAATGTCTTCTGCATTATAATCCATGCTTATTATGGTCCACAAGGTTGATTAAAATCAACGTAGGCCTAGCCGGCGATTATGGGCGATTTGCCAATGAACCGTCACGGGCGACGCTGGGCGCATTGCATATCTAGTGGTTAACTTAAGAGTGAGGTTTTGTCCATGAGCTCAGACTTCCAACTCATGTGAAACTTTGTTGTTGGATAGGAAATAGTGGAGAGGATGCCTTCTGACCCCCTCGAAGCAGAATTGTTGATGATGGCAGAGGCTGTTGCATCAGACAAAGGTCCAGGTGACAGTGACACTGATTCAGAGGCTGATGCTGGAGGGGAGGATTTTGCAGTTCCAGGTAACTATTTTGTTCTTGTTGGGTAGGGGATGTGCTCCAGTAGTGCTAGATATGATTATCTGAAAGTTTGCCAACAGGAATTGAGACAGAATTGGTTTGGTGATGTATACAACAATTTCTATATGAAAGATGCATTTGTAACTAGATTTTTGTGAAGGATGTGACTTCGTATTTTTGTATACTTGTAGAAGAGGAGGTAATGAGGCCAGCTGCAAGAGAGGATGAGAATCTGATGATGAGGAAGAGAGAGGGACAGGGAGAGGAGGACATGATACAGATGGCACTTCGCATGGCTGAGGAGATGTCAGGACCCATTGAAGACTTGGAAAGTTCAGTGGAGCCAGTAGCTGTTAGTGCAGGTAATTTCCATGGTGTGAACAGAGGCTATACACAATTCAGGGCAGTGCCTTGGCTGTGTCTCTACATCCATAATTGTTGCCTTAACAATTAACGTAAACATAAAAATGAGAGATGTGAACTCAGGTTTTATGACCCTCTCTGTTAGTTGGCTGTATTCACTCTATTATTTCAATTTGTACAGCTTTAACAAAAGACCAGCAGCCATCCTTACTTTCTGCCCTCTTCCAAAAGGAGGACAACTTTAGGTGAAACCTACTTTTTCTGGAGAGCCAAAAACTGTTTTTGATTATTTGAGCTCAACTGCTCATTAAAAGTCTCCAGAATGTCTGGCCAAAAAAACGTACATGTACAGTAAGTAACTTTAATTCAATACCAATGGAATAAAATATTCCATAATTTCATGGCTTGTTTCCTATGTTTCTGTGTGATAGGGAAACTTGAGTATTTGAGCAGAAGAGATCCCTGAACCACCGATGTGACCTCTGATCAATAACTTTCATCTGTTGTGATTTCAGATCCTCCACGACAGCAGCAGCAGTCTATGCAATATGATGCCCAGGTAGATGACGAGTACATTCCACCACGGTCAGGACGAGGGCGGGCAGCAAAGCGTGCCACCCGAGGAAGGCCACAAGCATCAAGAGCAAAGCGGCAGAGGACAGATGCATCGTACACTGAAGATGACTCTGCTCGTCCTGAACCAGCAGCAGTTCCTCAGTCTGTGAGTAGCTGTGTCAGTACAATGGCCTTGCAGCAGCCTCCTAAGGGAAACACATAAATACAAGTATTGATAAATGTGAATGTTTATTGTCATGATTAGGGCAAATGATGTAAGAAATGGAAATATTACAAAATTCCTAACTTTAAAATATGAATTGGATATCTTGGTGGAGGAATTACAGGAGTACATGTAACTTACACTGAGGCAGTCTGTCATTTTTAGGAAAGCTGAGTGACATTATATGTTACACTGACACATTCAAAGAGTGACGCCCTCGATTTCATGTGTGGACATGCTGCTCATAATCATAAGATACGTTCACATTAATTATCTGATAATATCTCAAGGACTGAATAATGTAGAGCATTAGGGCATGTGTATCAGTTTCCTTGGTGATTTTGCTGTTGTAAAGTCTTGGTCTTGGAAATTCATCATTACCAGTGACATTATGTAGTGAACAGTCAACATGAACATTCAACAATGTATTGACATTTGACTTACACCTTTCTGTGACAGATGGAACCACCCCCCGATGCCAACTATCGACTAAAATTTACATATGGTGTGAATGCATGGCGTCACTGGGTCATCAACAAAAATGCACAACTTGAGAAAACTAAACAATCAGCAGGCAGCTATCGTGTCAGACTTTTCCCTACAGATATCCTGAAATGCACCACAGATGAACTCAACTTTACTCTCTGTATGTTTATCAAAGATGTCCGCAAGCCCAACGGAGAGGAGTATTCACCAGACAGCATTTTTTATCTTTGTTTAGGTGAGGGATTTTACATTTTTTCCTTCAGAAAATACAAAACAAAACAACAACAACAAAAAAAACAGCAATTTTCTCCAGCTGTTCAGGTAGAAACAAGTCAAAACTAGTGGTATAATTCATTTCCTCTCAGATAAAGAAGGAATTGTGGCTGAATTGTATTAGCAGAACAATGTGCTGGAGATAATGGCTATTATTTGATACATAACAACATGTTATATTATGTGAAAAGTAGGAGATTAAAGAGTAGAAGATATTGTCGGACCTTGGTACGTGAATAGGAGAAGAAAATGAACAAGGAAGTAGACTAATCGAGTGGTGCCAAATGAATGACTTCATAATCACCAACACCTGGTTTCAAAACCACCCAAGGCGGCAGTGGACACGGTTGAGCCCTGGAGATAAAAATAAAAACAAAATTGACTTCATACTAGTACAGACAAGATTCAGAAACGTTGTAAAGACATCAAAATCAATGCCAGGAGCAGATTGTGACACCGACCATTCCCCAGTCATGTGCAGAATGCAGGTTAAACTAAAGAAACTGAAGAAACCAACTAATCATCTACTAAAATCAGACGAAAAGTTAAAAGAAAAATTTTCTGTAAATGTGAAAAACAAATATGAGGCTCTTGAAGACATCACTGAAGTGGAAGATAAAATGAAGGACTCGCTTATTAATATTACAGAGGAATATATCCCAAAAAAGAACGCAAGAAATGGATGGATAAAGAAATTCTAGATTTAATGAAACAAAGACGAAAATTAAAAAATAAGAAAGAATTCAAAAATCTAATCCATCAGATTAAAAATATAATGAAGTTGAGGAAAATTGGATCAACGGACAATGCCAAGAAATAGAGCAAAACCAAGACAGAAACAGCAAATGTGTGCACTCCAAAATTAAAGAAATCAGCGGAAACAAAGGCAGATGCACTAGTACAAGTTGTATCAAATCAAAAGAAGGAACAATGCTTATGGACAAAGATGATGTTTGAAATAGATGGTCAGAATATGTTGAAGATCTTTTTGAGGACAACAGAGGAGAAAAACCTGACATCATATCAAGAAAAACATGGAAAGTCCACCGATCCTAGGGGAAGAAGTAGAAACAGTAGTAAACATAATGAAACAAGGAAAAAGCAACAGGACCAGATAACATACCAAGTAATCGTAGCTCTAGATATCTAGGCTATTTGATAACATCAGATGGTAGAAGCATAAGTGAAATAAGGAAAAGAATAATAATGGCCAAAGACCCATTCCAAAAATTGAGACCAATATTAATGAACAGAAATTTATCAATGACCATTAAAATCAGAGTCTTGAAAACATATGTGTGGTCAGTGCTTCCATACAGATATGTGAATGTCGGGCAGTGAATAAAGAAATAGAGAGGAAACTAGAAGCAGCAGAGTTATGGTTTATCATACTATAATGGAGCTAAGAGTGAAAGTTCTGCCCTCAAAGGCCCTTTTTGGGAGGGGTCCAAAACTCTGGAAGCATTCTCATCGCCTATAACTGGACTTATTGTGATGTAAGGGGATAATATAAAAATGCTGCAAACTCTGGGTAATTTGTTCACATTGCATAATTCACACGTAAAATTGGCAACAAACACTTCCTACTCCATGCTTTTAGAACAGGGACATGCTATTACGATCTCTTTTTAGTACCGTGATGCAGTTTCAGTCATCGCTCATTCTCTAAAGGAAGAAAATTGTGGATTAACGAAAACATGGATCGCCTGAAAACTTGAGCGAAAAACGGTAAACAAACTCCAGAGTTGGCGCAGAATCCGGGTCGATACTTATTCTGTCATTGTATTTCTTTGTCTGTGGAAGGAACTTTACTTTGTGTCCTAGATCTAGATCATCATAAGTAGTAAAGATATTATATCTCCCGAGCAGGCCGGGTAACTCAGCTAGTTAGAAGAATATTGAGAATATCATGGATGGAGAAAAAATTAAATTAGTCAGTATTGAGAGACTAATGTGAAAAGATCATTAATTAAAACAATATGACAGAGGCAACTGAAATTTCTAGGACACATCTGTCGCCTCAGGAGCCTCGACCATCAAGCAGTCACAGAGAAGATCAAAGGCAGGAAAAGAAGGGGTAGACAGAAAAACTTTCACTGACAGTCTTAATTCATGGACAACAAATAAACATCACATAACAGATCCTTCTCAAGGTTGGCTGATGACAGATCCGAGAGGAGAGTCATGATCGCCAATGTCTGTTCCAGACGGCAACTGATGATGATGATGATATTATGTAAGGGACAATAGCCATCCTGTGCTAAAAATACCCTGATGTTGCTTCTGTACATTTATGGGTCACTGTATTCTCGTGTAGGATGGTGTTGATGGAAACTTGTAGAGAAATAATTGTCATCATGGTGTTTTCAGGTGAACCTTCTGGGTTGTGTTTTGTCTTACGCTTGTCATTGAATTGAATTGCTTGTGTGTCGAATGCACAGAGTGCAGTGACTTTGTATGGTTTTGGTTGTATTTGGCAGTAATCAACTGGTTCTATAACTAGTGGCTTCAGCTTTTATGAAATTGGTCCTTGTTTTACCAGTTTGCTCACAGTTGATAAGTAGGGGGGTTAGTGTTGTCTTAATTGTAACCAAATATCATTTGCTTGCAGGGATACAACAGTACATATATGAAAATGGTCGCATTGACAACATCTTTACGGACATGTATTTTGAAAAGTTCACCGACAGCTTACATGAAGTCCTTAAAACGCATCAGCCCAAAGTGAATCCACAAGGTAAGGAAATTCTTCAGTTATGTCAGAGAAACTAATCAAACTGGTCACCTATTAGGACATAAGAGTGTATTGGTCCACTCAGATCCTCGTATGCTAAATTAATGTTTTGCTGTCATGATAACAGATCTCCTGCTTGTTTCCATGTCATATGTAGAGCTTCAGAACTTGAAGAAAATGATAATTATAAAGTGGTCTGTTCTGACTATACACTGACACATTTAACTCATGTGTGGTGAGCGATTTTAATTTGATGCTTTGGTGATCAGGTTATAGGAGATCCAGTCAATTACATAGAGCCAGACTGTTAAGTTTGTCATTATTTTTTTTGCCTTCTACTGGAGTCGTGGCTGTTGACTTGATCTTACCAGCGGCACGTTGTGAGTAGTTTGGTCTTGCGCGACCTGATCATCAGTAGTCACTAATTGGATCTTATATAGCCTAATCACCATGGGGGGTGGGGGGTGGGGGCTCGTGGTGTATGTCATTAATGGATCAGTCCAATTCACTGATGTTTTATACTAACATGAATTATAGGAAAAAGTTGTGAAATTTGAAATCTGAGAAGCAATTTCCAACAGAAAATACGAGAGTTCTATGTTGGTGTTAGTTCATATTAGACCCAATCACTGTCACATAGTTCAGTTATGATTGAGGACTGTGATCAGACATGGATAGGTAATGTAGAGCTGAAAGCAAGGAAATCCTGCAGAAAGTGGTGATGGGAACAAAGGTACTGAAACAGTTTTGTTTGATGGTCATCAGGGCAGGAGACCAGGATGATATTTCCATTTCATTTCACATTATCAGTAGCTAGTCCAAAATGCCCGCCGCGAGTGCCGCAGCAGCGAATTTCAGCTAAAATCGACTGTTTGTGTTGTTCTGTGGTCCGTTTCTTCTAGCATTGCTTGTGTAGTGTTTGGTATGAATTAAAAGAACTGAATCTCCTCTTTTTAATGATGTTTGTTTGAATTCAATGCCCTCTTAATTAGACTTTTGGTGAATCAATCAATAACGTCCTCAAATCGCATTTTTAGCGAAACGGACAGCTGAATTTTGGACCCCATCTCTCTTAACGGGGAAGCGCATTTTCGCCGTCGCAGCAAATACTCCACATTTGGCACGGTTAGCTGCAGAATTGAATGCACTGTAGTTCATATAACTTTCCACGGGTTTCATTTTG
This sequence comes from Onchidella celtica, assembly GCA_963931925.1. Taxonomy (NCBI): domain Eukaryota; kingdom Metazoa; phylum Mollusca; class Gastropoda; order Systellommatophora; family Onchidiidae; genus Onchidella; species Onchidella celtica. The sequence continues at coordinate 72,617,989 of OZ007570.1, read as the reverse complement.
TGTAAGTGCCGTAAAAGTTGAGATTTCCGTGAAAAAATCGAAAAATCCGTACCTTTTTCTGTAAAAACAATGCGAAAGTTACACCAAAAGAAAGCTTTACTTTCCTTTGCTTCGGTGTGAAAATTCGAAATGTCTCTGTGCTATGGCGCCCGTGCGCGACGCATCTAAAACCCCTAACCAAACGTTGTAACGCGAGTCGCAGATCAGTGCATGAGGGAGTGAAGTAGGTCTAGATCTAGATCTAGATCCAGTACAGATCGAAGGACCGGTTGACCGTTTTAAAATTATACGTTCCCCCGGCCATGGATTTGATAAGTTGACTGTCTATACTTTCTACTGACAACAAATTTGTGTATCAGAATGCATATTTAGACCATGTAGGTTAATTCTGATTGCATTGTCACGATCGGGCAAGTTTGAGATCCTAACTAAATCCCGATTCGACTGAGGCCGATGTAGGGCTGTCACTTCAAGATCGTCTGTATAATTGCCTTCTCTCAAATTGTTGACATTTAATGAATTTGTATGGCAAATAGATTGCTCAAGTCGATAGAACTCTTCTTTCAGAGCACATGGATGTATTTAGTTTTTGTGTGGGGTCATTAGTTGATTTTTTAATGAATTTTTGAAGATTGCAAAATTGTGGGACGTGATGGAATTTTTATGCTGCTTCAGTGCTTGTTATAATAGATCAAAATGGTTAACGTTTTGCAAGTAATTTAAGTTTTAACACATAGAATGAATGTACCATTGAATTCTTAGCACATACGTGCAATTTTGACAGCTACATGGGTTTGCACTGATTTTATATGATTTTTCGAAGTTCCTCTGAATTTTTGTTTTTATACTACTCATTGTAACTGTCACTTTGTAAAATCGGGTTTTTATGCAGTTTAGACATATTTTCTGGCTCTAAATCAATAGAACTCATCTTTCTGAGCACAGAGATGTATTTGTTTCTTTTGTCAGGTCATTGGTTGATTTTTTATGAATATTTGAAGATTGCAAAAATTTCACTTTTTTACCGCTGCAGTAAAAATGTGTGAAATGTGATTGCATGGCACATTTGATGTTATAAACAACACCTTTGCAATTGCCTGAAGTCCCTGAAAAAAATTGAGGTTGTTATCTATGTGCATGACTCTGTGTTTACCAAGTTTGAATGATTAGTGATGATAAATTCTAGAGATATGGCGCCATAAACATGCCCTCTCGTCATGTTGCGCAAAATGGTCATTTTCTCAAAATTTCAGAGTGGCATAACTTCTGTAAATACTAAGCTAGAGCCAAAAGATTGGTATCAAACTTCTTGGAATTAAAAGTTCTACTCATTTAAACAGTGAAAGAATGGATATTTTGACTTTCAAAATCTATTTTGGACTAGCTATTATCAGGTATTTCTATGCAGCAAGCAGAGTTTTTCCTCATTCAGATGACAGATCATGAAATATTAAAATGCTGTTTTCTCTTGACAGGTCAGATGTTGTGTCGTATTGAAGAGGAACATCTGTGGGAGAGCAAACAGTTGGGTGCTCACTCCCCATATGTGCTACTCAACACACTGATCTACTTCCACACCAAACATTTTATCCTGAAGACAGCCCAAGAACACATGTCTCTGTCCTTTGCTCAGATTCTCAAGCATTGGAAGAAAGGCATGCCAGTCAAAGGGCAATCTGCTTCCAGTGGCAAAAATGTCTCCCTCAGATTTTATTGTCTGGCTAATGGCAAAAAAGGTCAGTTTGTGTTACCATCACAAGCCAGTCTGTGTGATACAACCAGTGTCACATACCAATCTGTGTGATACAACTAGTGTCACAAGCCAGTCTGTGTAATACAACCAGTGTCACATACCAATCTGTGTGATACAACCAGTGTCACAAGCCAGTCTGTGTGATACAACCAGTGTCACACACCAGTCTGTGTGATACAACCAGTGTCACATACCAATCTGTGTGATACAACCAGTGTCACAAGCCAGTCTGTGTGATACAACCAGTGTCACAAGCCAGTCTGTGTGATACAACCAGTGTCACACACCAGTCTGTGTGATACAACCAGTGTCACACACCAGTCTGTGTGATACAACCAGTGTCATAAGTTAGTCTGTACGATACAACTAGTGACACACACCAGTCTGTGTAAGACGAATGCTGTAACACTATTACACATTTCTTTTTTTTCTTTTTTTCGAGGGCAGTCACTCGTGTCTGTTCCTGTTGTGTCTTTTTTTACCGTTAGGAGAATAAGTATTGTTTTCTTAGAAATTTTCTTTTTAAATAAATTGATTGAAATTGTGCACAGGTTCATATTTCACATTTAACTTTGTGGAACTAATTTTTGATTGGTTGGATTGTAGATTGAGTTTGAATTTGCTTCTTTGCGCTTTACAAAAGAAAATAAAAAGGCCAAATGATCAGAAGAAAAAAAAAATCTTCCACGCTAAAGTGTATGAAACTGAAACACTAAATGTATGTACACATTGAAAGGGTAAATGCATGGCGAATACTCAGCAAATATGCACTGAAAAACACTTATCATTGTGCAGAAAAGTGTTTAGCATAGTTTGACATCTTAGAAATTGTTTAATTTTTTTTTGGTGAAGCATACTTCAAATTCAGAGCGGGTGATGTTGGTCAAATTTGTACAGTAATGTTTTGTCATAGCCTCATGTAGCCTTTTCCTTTGCTGACTTTCAGATGGCCTGGCAGCCAGAAAGAATAAAGAAGGAGTTCCAGTCTATGAAGTGACAGAGAACTTTGACAATCCCCTCCGCTGTCCTGTCAAACTTTATGAGTTTTTCTTATCAAAATGGTGAGTTCAGCAGATAAGGCCAAAATAGTAGGTTTGAAAAGCTGTGATGCTAACTGGTGATATATATTTAATCTGATTTGCAGGTTAACACTTAACCCTCCTGTTTCGACTCTGGTCGAATGTGCAAAGACCGTCGCCAGCTTCAAGAAGTCTAAACTTAGGGGTCCCTTTTAGAATGGGTGAAAGTTTCACTGCGCACCGGCCAAGGAGTCAAAGGACCATTTACACCGTTTACCGGAAGGTCAAGTTATCGACTGATGCTGTTGTTGTTGGACTGAGAGCAGATGCGGCAATTTCAAGGGAAAAATGTTAGAAGTTTATGTTAATGTGCAGATCCAGACTCCGATGAGGATTTTGGCTATGACTGAAGATTCCTGGAGCAGTTTTCAACCAGATATTGAATCTGATGATTGCTTGGAGTTGGAAAATGTGCCAAGCACATTTAGATCTAGAGCAACCACAAGCGTGCTTGCAAGGGGGGTAGCAATCTTACCTCAAGGGGGGGTGATAGGAGGGGGCGTGGCATCTGATCAGCTGATGGCAGACAACTGCAACTGGGATTAACTGGATGCAGAAGATGATTATCAGTTAGAATCAGGCTGGTTACCTCAATTTTCAAAGAGAAAAGGTGTACTAGTAGATACTACTGACTTTGAAGGAATAGATTACGGGTACTTCAAATTATTTTTTCCTGACACTCTGTTGGAGCACAAATTGAATGAGGCTAATTGCTAGGGAGATTCTATGCATAGACTGAAGATGAATGAGATGGGGGCTGCATTGCCGTATCGACTGAAACAGTGGAAACATTGTGACATGTATGAGATTTCAGCGTTCGTAGGATTAGAAATAGCTATGGGATTGTGCTCAAAGCCATCAAGGGAGGATTATAGGGCTACAAAACCATGGTTGATATTAATTTTATGCCGTTTTCATTGGTGATGGGAAGGAACGGTTTTGAACTCATCAATTCATATTTGTATTTCAATAATAATAGAAAGAAAGAAACATGACATAACAGAATCATGCAGGAAATAACCAGATAGAAAAAATTGCATGCAAAATGTTTTTGAAATTCAGAATAACAATAGTAACTCTTTACACATTTTTTTTAGTTCAGTGCTTTATCTTGTCAGTTTTCTTGCATTTTCAATCTGTATGGTGTGCTCAAATTGACATTCTGTGTTGTTTATTTCTTGCTCTATTATACTGCAGACATATCTAAGTCATAAACACTACATTTTGATCAACAACAACCCAGTAAATCTAAAACAAATACATGTAATTTTTAATTATTTTTCTACAGATAGCTCATATGGCGGCCAAAATTTACATATCAGCAACAAATTTCAGAATCGTATCATATACCTACCCAATATTATCTGAAAGTTTCATGGAGATGTCTTCATTTTCTGATTTTGTATAAATTTTAAAAAATACTACCCTTATTTTTTACAACTTCTCAAAAACGGTTGGCGTTCTAGGGGTACTTATGTTAGGGGCATCCACATGGATTTGGAGCCACAATGGAAAAATGAAAGGAAATTTTGTCTGAAGAAAAAAAAAAAAAGGAAATGTTCATCTGACAAAAATAGATTTCATTGTAGATCAAAATTTGGTAAGTCAGGAAAGGTTCAGCTAGTCAAGTATTGAGCCAGGACTGTCAAATTAGAATCTTTTTATAATTTCAGTACCAATGACAAAGTATTGAATTGTCCTGAAATGATATTGTATGCGTTGTATTTCACAGCCCTGAGAGCATCAAGAATCGCAACGATATCTTTTACCCGGTGCCAGAGAGATCCTGTGTCCCGGATAGTCCTGTCTGGTATTCTACACAGTCTATAGACATTCACACCATGGATAAAATGCTGACCCGTGTGCTGCTTGTCAGAGAGATTCAAGAAGCTCATCTCCATGCCCAACCCATTTACTTGTAGTCCAGTTGCACAAAGCCTGCCTTTGTGGTTGGGTCTGCAGCCTAAACTGGATGCCATCAGCCATAACATAGAACTTTATGCAGTGTGGGATTTCTGCCAGCTCTGTAGCACTGACAACTTAAATGGGTCACATCTACAGATGAGCAGCAAGCTTGGCAATAGAGAATGGGATAAATGTACACAGTGCTGAGTTTTTTCAAGTGATTAAAGAAATAAAATTGTATTTCCTGTATGCCATCTCACTTGAGTTCTTGTATAGACAGTCTGAAAATTGTATGCACCAGGTTCTTTCACAGATGTGCCATGTTTGTCTGTGCACCAGTGAAGAGTGTTTTGAGTAGAGTTAGGTGACTGTACAGATTCTTCTAGCATGTCCATACAATCTCAGAAAGACAAGAAACTTGCACAAACTTTGGAAAGATGTTCAGCTTTTCTGTCCAGCCACCTGTGGAACCAGTGTAAACCCAGCATGCATTGGGATCAGTTGGTCTTTGCTGGCGGTTGAATTGGTCTATTCTGTGCCCCCCCCCCCCCTTCTGTCCCCTCAAACAATGACACTTGGTACAGTTGTACTCAAATGTCCAGTAGAAATGATGTAGTGACACAACCACCCTGCCAGACTATAGTGGGCAGTTGCCACATTGGACACTCAACAACTCAGTGTAACTTTCAAGTGTTTCATGAATATCAAGTAATAGGAAATGGCAAACAATTGGTGCTTTCTTTATTTTCTTTTTGTTCCTTAAACCACTTTTATTATATGAAGCATACTTTGTATTTACTTCAGTGCAGTTTAACCAAAAACAGACTGCCAGGCTGTAGTGAATGTGCCTGGCAGTAGTAATTAGTAGTACAGCTGAATGCCAGATCATGTTGTATGCTTGAGAGCATACGAGAGCATGAGTCTGTTTTGTGATAGTTGTAGATGGCAAAAGTCTTTACTATTTAATGCTCTCATTGAGGCTGGATGTTTAATGACGAAACTAACAATGAAATAGCGAGCAGGAAAGATGATAAGTTTGCTTGGAAATTTCTGTGATTAGTGTACTATTTTACAGATTTATTGTTTCCAGAGACCAAGAAAAGCTGTTTGCAGTCAGGTTAAGATGAAGACATTGAACAGCAGTGTTGTGATGATCTCTTGCCAGCACCTGTTTGTGGGATAGCTAGTCTAACATTTAGTCCAACTTGTACAATCAGCTGGAAGAAACATTGTTAGACTGACATGATATGGGTGTCCAGAGCTCAGATTCTGGACTGGAGGTTTCTGACCTGGACTTTCTGAACTTTTGGTTCAGTCAGTTTTGTTATACAGAGCAGGCTGAAGCCAAGCCAGTGGGACAGCAAACTTGATTCATGTACTGTGCATTCATCCAGGCTGAATAGTTTTGTCCTTGTTACATTTTGAGATTCTTATCTCAGTACAAGAGAGGTAAAGAAATTCACAGGTCAGTCCAGCAATCAAGTATGAAAAAAAATAAAAATAAATAGAAAACTCGGGAACACGGGAAGAGACTTATGAATACATCATGTACATGTGTGTGTACTTTCACTTCATGATTTATTTTTGAGACAGACTTGTGAACGCGAAATGTACAGTAATGATAAATATGTTCTTTGGCAGCAGATATGTTTGTGTGTGAGTAAGTTGAATAGAAATCTGATCTGCATCCGATGGTGTGTTTCGAGTAGAACTGCTAGAAGTGAAAGCCAACTTGGATTTCATTTGAATTACACTGAGTCAAATTTGATTAAGAGAATTTACAATGTATATTTATGATCCAGCATAAATTCATATTCGCCATGGGCATTTGTCCGAGGTTTCCAGCGGAAAGGGGGAGAGGGGGCTGTTGGACACATAGAGGTGTCACTGTCATCAGTGATAGCTGTCAGTGTCATATGTGAACACTCACTGCCTGGCACTAGTGTCAGCGCTCACAACCAGTGGAGAGGTAGAAAAACACACGTGGGCGAAGTTATTTTTTGTTTTGGCACATTTCATGATTGGATTTTGCAAGAGAACTGGCAGAAATCGATCTTCATGTAAATAAAATGAAATATTAACCTAAATCTGGCTTGGAGCTTCTGCTTTTTGTGAAATTGTTTGACTGGAATGACAGTGTAAGCACCCCACCGTAAGAGACACTGCTCAGTGCTATAGACCGTAGGCCTACCTGCCGCCTGTTTCATCCAAGAATTAGTCTCTAGTCTAAGCGCTTCCAATAACTGGGCACTAGAATACGTAAATGAACTACGGCTGTCTCATATACATGTACCACAGTGCTCGCACATGTGACTGGCAGTCAGACTGCGTTGTATTCTTTTTTTTTTTCTTTCCATACAAGCATAATGGGGTAAGAGGCATTGAATTTGTTCATACATACTTCATGTTCTCTGCTTAAAGACAAAATACTCGCACACACTCTTTACTTCAATTAAGATAAAAATCACAGATAAACTGAAATAAGCCGAGACTTAAACTAAGATATCCAGAAATCTGAAGACGTCCGGTTGTTTCTTGGAGTTGGAAGGGATTGTGATTTTCAGCACCCAGGCCAGATACACTTGTCTCTGTTGGGCATAGGCATAGGATATTGATTGCCTGTCCTTTTTCATGCCTCCAGATGCTTTCTTGGTTACCTAAACACAAGGAAAGGTTTTCTGTTGAAACTAAAACAGGGCGATGGTAGGGTGGGGATTCATCTCGCACAGGGTAAGAAAGAAATTCGAAAGAAACTGAAAGCAAAAATTAAAATAGGCAAAGATGAGTATAAAAATAAACTTGACCAACATTTTGCGTCGTATAATCACAGGGACGCATGGAAATGCCCGAAGAGGGTCGTGGTGTCCTCACCTAAACAAATACGTATTGATGTTCAAAATGGAAATGAACATGTCAATGAACTAAATAAATTCTATGCTCGTTTTGACATCCATGACTTCACAGAAAATATAGAGGAGATAAAAACAAAATCATTGAATAATTTTTTTAATGAGGAGCCCATTGTTGTGAGCGAGCCTGAGGTAATTCGAGTCTTTTCTAGCTTAAATGTAAACAGCTTGTGGCCCTGATGAGATGAAAGGAAAAATTCTTAACATATGCTCATGTCAATTAGCAAAGGTGTTCACACCTATTTTCAACATGCCACTAAGGAGCCATATTGTTCCTATTGGAAAACATCAGAGATTATACCTGTGCCAAAAAGGGAAAGAGTGTCCGAAATGAATGACTTGCGTCCTGTCGCTCTCACTTCAGTTTTAGTGAAATGTTTGGAGAAAATTGTATTGTCTAGGCTCATATCCTTTACTAAATCATTCCAAGACCCAATGCAGTTTGCCTACCGTGAACAGAGAGGTGTTGATGATGCCATACTTTACTTTTTAGACAATATTTATAAACATATTGACTCACCCAAGAACTATGCCAGGGTGCTATTCGTTGATTTTTCAAGTGCCTTCAATACGATTCCAACCTCATTTACTTGTTTCACAACTTTTAAACTTGCGGGTGAAGAAAAATCTTGTGGCATGGATTTTAGACTTTCTTATCCATCGACCCCAGTATGTTAAATTAAAGGCAAGTAACAGCCACCAGGGTATCGACACACATTATTACATGTCATCTAATATTTCCATCAATACAGGCGCCCCCCAGGGCTGCGTGTTGTCACCTGCCCTTTTTACTAACTATACAAGCCAGTGCAGGAGTAAGCATGCAAATATCCCATTGATAAAGTTTGCAGATGATACCACCATACAGGGATTGATTTCTGCCCCAACTGATGAAGACGCTGGTGTGAAGATCACTTCTTATTACTAAATGTAAAATGTAAAGAAAACAAAGGAAATGGTAACTGATTTCAGAACAACTGTAACATCACTTCCACCACTTAAAATTTATAATCAAAATGTTGATAGAGTCGAGTCATAAATATCTGGGAATCCATGTTGACTCCAAACTCGACTGGCACGCTCATACCACCTCAGTTCACGCAAAGGCAAACAAACGTACGTATTTCTTGAGGAAACTTGGATCATTTAATGTAGATAAAACACTCATTCAGATGTTTTATAAATCAACTATCCAGAGTATCATTCTCTTTTGTATTACAGCCTGGGGAGGAAATGCAAAGGAGCAAGACAAGAACAAAATTAACAACTCTTATTATCAAAAAAGCTTGCCATCTAACTAACAGTGAATACGTGAACTTTGATGAGTTATTTGTGCATTCGTGCAAACAGAAACTAAAATCAATTCTAAATGATTGCTCCCACCCCTTGTTCCATCAGATAGTCCGATCCCAAAGAAGTGGACGAATACTGTATAAAAAAAACAACAGAGCACTATAGACGATCTTTTTTGCCATCCGCAATTCGAAGTAGCAGTGTTTCCTGATATACAATGTAGTATGCTGTTGTTAGTTTTTCCTAATGGATTATTCTTACAGTGTGTGGGTTTGTGTGTGTGTGTATGTGAGCAATGTTCTTACTTGTTGGTAATGTGTGAGCAATGTGCATGTGTGTGGTGTGCGTTAAAGACTTGTAAGTCTTGGATATTGTATTTGCTGTTATACTGTTACTGAATGCTGTGACAACAAATTTCCTGGAAACAGGATAATAAAGTCATATCTTATCTTATCTTATCTTAATAACTGGCTGCATCTGGGGACTGCACTAGGGACCTTTTGAGGAGGCAGGACAAGGGCACACAACTGTCCTAGATTTGTCCATACAGAAGCAGACTTTATGGTCTTCACCCTTTGGCTGTAAATACTGTAAGTGTAATGTTTATTTTCCACGTGACTTGAATGCCTGTATTATTGGAATGGAACCAGTGCTGTTTTTAAGCGTGATCTCTCTGTCTGCAAAAGATGCCTTACCACTCAGAAACACAATACATAATAAAAAAAAAATTATAATTAATTAAGGACATGGATATGCACATACATCAATTTTATGTATGTAATTCTGAGCTGCCGTGATACGTGTAATTTACACATATATTAAATCAACTTCTAATGTCGACAATAGTAAAGTTACACTGACAAAATGTGTTTAATAAATTCTTTAAAAAGCCTTTGTGTGAGCTTTTGGCTTGTTAAAGACAGCCTGTGTCTCCCGAGATTATTCGAACTTATTATGATCTAATCGGGATTCTTTTACTTTGTTTCATTAAAAAAAGTAAAACTATGCTGTCGACAAATAGATTACAAATTTGGAAAATTGGTTTCAACTCATGAGTGGTGGGTGCCATAATGGAAGGTGTTTCAGGCGAAGTGCCACTTTTTTTTAGTTATGCAAACGTTTTGAACCTCTTTGGCCACTCTATTATTTGTTGCCTGGAGTTTCAGCACTCACTGCTACAGTGTTTATCCTTGCCATAGACTGAGGAGAAACAGCATGTGTTTATGCTCATTGCAGTAATCAAAAAGTCCATATATTTACATTATATGCGTAATTTGCGACACAGACACAATTATCAAGCATCGTGAACTCCTCGATACATAATTAGGCCTCTACCGTCTTCGCCCAAACCTGATCCTTCTCAGACTTAAACCCAAACCCTGTTCCTAATCCTAAGTATCGTTTGTTTATTTGTAGGGGTTATCTTATCTCGCTGCATTTCAAGAAATATTAAAACCGTTTTTAAAATAATAGACATGATTCATAATTTAAATTATATCACAGAATTTGTAATACATGTATATACAATATCTGCTTGTGTTCTCTGAAGACCAGTGACTTAGGGACCGTTCACATATTATGTCATCAAAAATTGACTAATATTTTGCACCCCCCCCCCCAATCACATGTCATCAAATGGCTATGCCCCCCTCTCCCCCCTTTTTGATGACGTAATCAAAACCTGACAAATAACGACTAAAAATACCTGTATAGTGCTGTCTGCTATTTATTTTAATTCAAGCTAACATTATAAATACCCATGTAAAATAAAATCAATAAGAGTTTTTATATAGCGCTTAATATCCACTAATGCTCCAAGCTCTTTACAAGATGTCCCTGACAGGCTGATTCAACCATTTAATACCATCTCAGCTTACAAAGAGCATAATTATGTATATATAGAGAAGCTGCCTGTTACCTATATTTCAGGTACCGGTTTTACAGACGGGTGGACTGAGGAAGTTAAAGGAAATTGTTTTCCCATAGCAACTACAGTGGACAGGTTCGAACTCGCAACCACCGGATTACAAATACGACGCGCTAACCACTGCGCTACGCTGCCCCCCAAATTATAAGATAATATTGATCTGACTCTGAAATTATGCAAAAATAGAACCAAAATTACCAAATTAGACATGATGCAGTGTTGACTCTGTGGTAGGTTTAGCAGTTTAACAAATATTGAGTAGTACATGTAATAGTAGTCATTCAAGGTACATGTATTGGTTTATTAATTTATTAGTTATTTTATGGCAGGTATTATAATAAAAATATGAATTTGATCTATCATATTTGTTCTTCTTTTTCAATTTTACCAAACCACATTGTCGACATCATCTTTGGACTCAACACCCCCCTCCCCCATGTCTTCAAGAGACCCCCTCCCCCCCCCCCCTTATGTGATGACATAATATATGAACGGTCCCTTACATGTTGTTTCCATCATTTTTTATTATTTGTCGACTTCGTCTTTTTCTTGTCGTCTTCTGTCACCTCCTTCTCACAGATGAAGTAGAAGATATTGCAAGAACCATCAGCCCAGTGATAACCTAAGGAGAAAAGGTAGGCCAATGTTCCCCTGCGAATCAGTACATGTACAATGTGGTCAAGAAAAGAACTAAATGACTTTACTTCTGTTTGGGCACAGAATTAGGAAACAAAACTCGTGTTTATGAACACGCCAAATTTCATGTTGTCGGATATCCGTTTATAATAAGGATTAAAGCTAAACATTGACATTCTCACTGTAAGTTGAATGGAATAGTGAACTCAGGCCCGTCTTAATAACCTAATGGGTCCATGAGCAGAATTCATTTGCAATGCGCTGGATTTTCTTCCTCGTTTCAAAAACCAATGAAAGTTGTGGGGGGGGGGGGGTCACCTAAACCTTTGGGACCTGTGGGCAACTGCCCAGTGTGCCCATGTGTTGAGACTGCTCGGAGTGAAACGTAGTACATGTACAATGTAGTAGTAGGTTACTGGATGGATGAATGAACTATGGGATGGGTGAATAGGAGCGAATTTCAGGGTAGTGGATGGACGAGTGGATTTGCAGTGATGTTGTAGTAAAACCGATGTAAAGACACACGTAACGTAATCTCGCGCATATAACAGATACATGTACCATCTGGTCCCCATCTGGGTCAAAATCACTTTTATCAAACCATTTTATGGGATTAAATATTAAGTTCTATCTTTCTATTTGTGTGTTCTACTTCTGCATCACTAATACATCTGTACATTGAACATGTATGTACGAGGGTTTCTTCCCGTCACCATAAAATAGAAATTAAAAAAATAAATAAATGACACGGGTCCCAACGCAGCATGAAGTTTGCTTCTCATGTAAAATTTCAGTTTTCTGCCTTTTCTATAACATGACAATCTTACCGTTCACAGTTTCAATATTCCAGTACTTCCCTTCACAGATAGAAACGAATCAATAATTACAGATTATACGTCGGTAAAAAAACCCAACACAATTTATCATTGACCAAAGCTGTACAAAGAAGTATTGACAGTCAGTAAGAGGAATATTGTCATCGTCAAGCTACACACATTTTATCAAAAAATTCTTAAAGTGAGTCATCAAAAAAAATGAAAATAAAAATTGATATAGCATTTTGAAAATAGGGGGGGGGGGGGGAGTAGCTAAAGGTAGGCCTACTACTGATAATCCTGCTTGTCTAGAGTGTTCAATTTGGTGCACCATTCCTTAGCGTGAACAGAGTTTGATGCACTCCGCATGGGGAAAAATAATACTGTATGTATGTACAATGTACATTGTATTTCACAGGCACATGAGATCTGCAGACCGCAGTTTGTGGAAAAACGTACAGTATACTGTCTTGCACAGAATCTGCTAGTACATTTTGTGTTTTGCACGTGGAATGAGACTACTTTTGAAATGTTGGCCTCTATTTATTCACGAGCTTTGTAATTTGGACTAACTTCGAAATTTAAAACACCTTAGGCAACCCGCTGATATGGTAAAAAAAAAGGGGCTTAAAAAAAGCGTTATTTAATTTTAATTCGACCTAGTAATATGTCGCACAGTTGCTCGTAACCCGCTTAAGATATCACGCATTGATTGTCTTCATAGGTGAACCAAAAAACATCAAGAAAACAACGGTTTAGCTGAAATTGGCCAATCAGAGAGCGTTCAAAATGAGACCTGGTAACATGAGCTGCTGATCGCCACTGTAGGTAAAAGTCAAATATCTTGATTATTCAGCTTGAGGTGCTGATAACACTGGAATGGTAATTCGAAGCTACAGTAGGCCTGTCTGCCATCATCAATATGTTAAAAGGACAAGCAATTTTGAACTTTTCTTACTATTATCTGAGTCAGCTGTTTGCGCCATACTGTAGTAAGATTGAGTTTTGCTTGCACCTAGATTTTTCTGGAAAGTTTTAGGCTTGGGGATGTGGTTGGGTCGAGGAGCAGGTTTGACCAGTTTGTTACAGTAACATTTTCCTCGGTGAAACGGTCACACAGTGGGTATTCTGAGCTTGGACACAAACTGGTAACAAAAAGATGTATTTTAATAATAATAATAATAATCATACATGGCATATACATAGCGCTTCATCATGTTAATGTGAGAGGATGAACGATTTTCTATTTTTAATATGTGCTTTCATGGTAACTCTGGTGCGTGAGTGAGGGACGGCCACTCATAGTAGTTTATGGACACTTGGCCGAGTACCATTAATTGGATTATTTCCCTTGTAATACTAGCGCGGGACCCGTTATTCACATCACGGTGAAAAGCGCGCATTTTGATTGGTCAGTTGGAAATGTTGACCACCGGGCTTCCAACTCTTATATCATGGCTTTGAGTTTCTTACAACTCGCTCACTCGTTGTTATCCACCGACAGAAAGACGGGAACCCGAATTCATTTTTGAGAGTAGACAATACCCTATCGGTACAAAATAGGTACTCATGATAACGTTTGTTATCAATGGAGATGCGTCGTATTAATGGACGAAAGTATCCCGCACAAAATTGTCGAATGTTGTTAGTCCTGACACTTTGAAAATTTATATTAAAACTATTACCGGGTTTCTGGTAAAAGTAGTCAGTTAGAATTTTAGCTGCAAGTTTCTACTTTATAATGGTACTAATTTCGTTGTACTTTGATGCACATGTCCTATTGAAATAATTAACAAGAGGATCTCGGATTTAAAGTAAACCACGAGTTAGACGCATGTTATCCCCGATAATTCCAACCTGGGTCAAATTTATTCAATTATAGCTGGAGGGGACGTTAGAGTAATTTCTGCAGTTTACTGGGATACCTAATTGACTTTTGTGTGCACCCTTTTAACCGTACTGTAAATTCGATTGTGTTAGGACCCTAACCGGTTATGTTGTCGGGCTGGACTCCATGTCCGAGCCTTTCACTCGTCCAATTGGACTACGTAATAGCTCTCTCGGACGTCCGCGCGGGCTCATAAATAAGATGCGAGTTCGAGTGGTCAGCACACTCCATCAAATACGCAGAGACAAGAGCCGACAGCACAGTGAACCTAGACCGGCGGCGGCCTGCCGTGGCGCGCCTCGCCCAAAACATGGCCTAGTCCAGTTGCGCCAGTAGCAGAGAGACTTTGGCTTATGGCTGGTTGGGCTTCTTTTCTGGGTTTCTCTTCTTTGTTTGGGCTTCTCTTCCCTTTCTTGATAGGGTTTTCCCTATGCCTTTTGGTAGCGATACCTTTGTTAGGCTTTTGAATAAATAAGATTGCCAGCAGAACCCTGTGTTTGTTAATCCTGTGTATCCTTAAGGGAGTTACTATTGAACCCACGCAGTAACCACATTACCCACACCTAGTCAATCCAACATTAACATTCAGTGGCCGCATGCATGAACTGTGCGTAATTGTTTACACGGTGATGTAGGCCTTATGCATCTGGGCAAAACGCTACCCGAATGCATGAACTTTCCGTAGGCCTACACTCACGAGCAAAGGGTTCCTAACTTTGCACTTTCTCCGAGGACGACTAAATCAGCTACGCAATGCGTAACAAGCTTGGGGCAGAGGCGTCCGTCAGAAAGAAAGGAAGTAACTAATATTTTATTCCTACTCACGACTTCACGGGCCAAGGAAAAAATTGGATTTCTACCCACCCTCCATCTCCTTGTTTTGTTTTGATCAGCGTTGTTTTCTCGTGGCATTGATTGGCCGATGCAAATTCTGTGCATGCATAATGTCAATTCTTGTTACAGCGGGAAACGGCAAGGTAGAGGTAGGTGTAACTTTAGTTCATGCATACCGACTAAATTTGAGTTGACACCAAGGTGGCCGTACGCACCACTAAGCCTGCACCATGGTGCAAGATGGACCGATTTACTCCAAGTTCATGCATACGGCCATAGGCTCCAAGTCCAAGCACTTTACAACATCTTTCATGTAACTCATACAAACAATACACAGGCACACTCAGAAAAAAAAAAATTGAGCGTCCTTTAGTGACATAAACCAGACCGCCAGTGCCTTTTCAAGTTTGTGACAAAAAGCTTGCAGTAATGCCAGTAAACCGTTGGTTGTCAGCAAATTTGGGGCCATTGCCTATAGAATAACAGTTTTAAATTTATAATGAACTTTTGGCCGAAGGGATGTAAATACAGCGTCCCCCTACATAGCGATACAGTCATGACAAAATGCCCAAGGGTTGGATATCACAGATAGAACAACTCAGTGGGAGGTAACTCTATCGCGGTCAAAACAAACCCAGAATGAGAGATTTGCCTTTTTGAGAGTGGGAAGCAAAAACAAGGGGTTCATTTGAGAATTGTAAGATAAAAGTGTAGTAAAGCTTGGTAGACAGTAAAAGTACAAAGTAAAGGCTTAGCTTTACAGTTTTTCTGTATTGCAATACCTTTGGTGTTGAGTCATCAGAAAATAAACACTGGCTTCATTATCATGCCGTGCACAATAGTGCGGGTTGGATTACTGATTTTTTTAGCTGTTATCGTTATGCTCGTTAGAACTAACCGACTGCGAATATGTAGATACGTGTAGATATGGTTTACACAAATGTCCACCCGTTGAGCGTACAGCCCTGGCTGACTACATAAACCAATCACACAGATAAAATACAGCGATTACTACGGAACATTCCTCTTTCTTCTTCCATCTGTGAGTGTCCGCTGACGTCTAGAAGCAGGTTTAGTATCATTTGTTTGGTTTTGGTCAAATTATTTTTATTTTGTATATCATCTGTCAAAAAAAATTGATCAGTCATTTACTTTCGATTTGTTTCGCATGGAATCGTATTGGATCAGCTACCCTGGAAGGTTCTTTGGTTTCTCGGGGGCCACAGCCGAAGGCCAATGGCCTCCTTTTCTTGATTCCTTTCTTGTAAGCCCAAACAAGAAATCAGAAGAAATTAAAGCCTGAATCAGAGTCTTCAGTCAGTGCATCATCCCAACAGCTGTATATGGCTGCCAAATCTGGTCCCTAACAAAGCAGTAGATTAAAACATTCTGAACCACGCGAAGAACGATGGAAAGAAAGATTCTAAACAACAACAACAACAACAACAACAAACAACTTAATGACAAAATCACTGACATTCAGATACAAACCCATGTTATAAAATTGAGAAATTTATACAAGGACAGGAATGGAAGTGGTCTGGCCATATTGGAAGGATGAAAGATAACAGATGGTCAAGGCTTTGCATTGATTGTAGGCATGGAAAAGGAAAGAAAACACGAGGACGCCCCCATAGTGGATGGACAGAAGGTATTATATAGACAGGTGGACAGGCATGGACAGGGCGGAAAACTGAAGAATGGATCGAGAACACTGGCGGAGAGCTACATTCTACAGTGGACGGACAAGGCCCACCAAGACAAGACAACATTTTTTTCGTTAGCTCTTTTCTGGGTGTTTATGGATAACATTATTTCAAGAAGCCATAGCTGATGTTTTAAATTAGCATGCCAGGAACGTTCGACGTTTGTATAATTATTTAATATTTATGTCATTTTCTAGATTGCTGTAGATTGCCGGTGAGTACAAGATGACAAAACTCTCCTTATTGACTGTCTTAGTGCTGTGCACAACTCTGGCCAATGGTAAGTTTTTTCTAATACTTTTTTTTTAATGATGTATAATCTGTAAGTGACTTTTGCACACAGTAATTATAGAAACTGAAAAATGAGACTGTCTCTCAAGGTGAAAAAGACAGAATGTATGGTAGTCTCCCCCTCCCTCCCCCCCCCCCTAAAAAAAAACAACAACCCCGAAATGTAATCTGGTCAGCAAAGGAGAGCAAATCAAACAAGTTACAAAATTCAAATATCTAGGTTATTTGGTAACATCAGATGGTAGGAGCCTTAGTGAAATAAGGAAAAAGAATAATAATGGCCAAAGATTCATTCCAAAAAAATGAGACCAATATGAATGAACAGAAATATATCAACGATCATTATAATCACTAAAAGCAGAGTCTTGAAAACATATGTGTGGTCAGTGCTTTTATACGGATGTGAATATTGGACAATGAACAAAGTTATAGGGAGGAAAGTAGAAGCAGCAGAGAGGTGGGTTATTAGGAGAATATTGAGAATGTCAAGGATGGAGAAAAAAATCAAATGAGTCAGTACTGAGAGACTCGAATCTGAAAAAAATCATTAATGAAAACAACAAGACAGAGGCAACTGAAATTTCTAGGGCACATCTGTCGCCTCAGGAGCCTCGAACATCTAGCAGTTACAGGGAAGACCGAAGGCAGAAAAAGCAGGGGTAGACAGAGAAAAACTTTCACTGAAATACTTAATTCATGGACAACAAATAAACGTCACACAACAACTCCTTGAGGTTGGCTGATGACAGATCCGAGTGGAGAGCGGTGATCGCCAATGTCTGTTCCAGACACCGCAACTGCTGATGATGGTGATAATCTGTAATGATTGAATAGCTAGTTTTCTGTCAATAAAAGGAAGTCTTGAAATTGTAATGGTAAATCTGTCGTGGTATGGAAGAAAAAAAAAAAAGACAGTAATATACAAAACTGTATTTGGCATTTGGCATTGCCACCCGCGCCATTCTTGGTTCAAATTTCCATATTGTGATGACCTATAGAAACTATAAGTCGCACAAAAGATGAACACAAACAGAAAGATAGAGCTTGATATCTAATTCCATAAAACGACGTGAAAAGTGATTTTGATCCAGATTGGTAAATACGGTCTGTTTGCTTAACACCTGCCAGAAATGTTTGCTGGTTATACCATTGGATTGATGGCAGTAGTGATGGTATCTGGACTGTCATTCATTTCTCAAACTTCACATATTATTGTAATAATATTCTCCATTTCTTTATATTTGTATTTATTTCACCTAGAAGAATCAACAGCGATTCGAGGTATTGCCCTACTTTACCTTTACATATATATATATGGCCTTTAGCGTCTTTACAGACGGTCTTAGCAGCTAGAATATTCACTTTCACTTTGACTGACAGCTTCTCTCGTGGCTTATTCTACCAATGTTTGACCCGAGAGTGCGATGGCAGTGATTGCAGGTCAGTCTTTTGGGTTCACTTTGGCGAGTGTTTTCATTCCGCCTCTGTCGTTTTGTCAGGTATGTTTCTTTTGCCTTGAAGTCTATTGCGAGCGTGCCACTGCGCAATTTTTGTCTCCATCTGCTTCGATCACTTGCGAGGTTCTCCCATTCATTGGGGTCGATGTTGAATGCTTTCATCGTGACCTTGCAAGTGTCTTTGAATCGCAGATGTGGCCTACCTCTGGGTCGGTTGCCAGTAGCAAGTTCCCCGTAGAGAATTTGTCTGGGGATGCGATCATTTTCCATACGGTGGAGATGTCCAAGCCACCGCAGTCTTTTTTTGCCTAGGAGAGCCTGAGTTGATGGAATGTTGGCTCGGCTCAGAACTTCGATATTTGAGATCCTGTCTTGCCACTTGATCTTGAGAATTTTGCGTAGGCAGCGCAGGTGGAAGGAGTTGAGGGATCTTTCATGTTTGGAGTAGGTGGTCCATGTCTCTGAGCCATACAGCAGGGTGCTTAGGACGCAAGTTTGGTACACGAGTACCTTTGTTTTGATGGTCAGCTTGCTATTGTTCCACACCCTTTTTGAGAGTTTGCCAAAAGCTGTGGCCGCCTTTCCTATTCTGGCATTTATTTCAGTTGTTATGTCTGTGCTACCACTGATGGTTGAGCCTAGGTAGCAGAATTTTCCCACTTGCTCCAGAGGAGAGCCATTCAGCATGATTGGGTTGGAGTTTCTCAAGCCTTGTGTCAAAACTACAGTTTTTGAGACACTGATCTTTAGCATGAATTTGTCACAGGCTTTGGCAAGGCTATTGATGAGAGCCTGGAGCGTGGTTTCATCGTGGGCCACGATTGTAGCATCATCTGCGAAGAGGAGCTCTTGTAACATAATATGCTCTGTACGAGATTTTGCTTTTAGTCTGGCAACATTAAAAATGGAGCCGTCCACTCTGGTGTTAATAAGTACTCCACCTGAACATTGACCAAAGGCATTCTTGAGTAGGGCTGCAAAATATATACCAAATAAGGTAGGAGCAAGAACACATCCCTGCTTCACACCGCTGTTTACAGCAAATGAATTGGATGTGCAGCCCTCAAAGTTGACACATGCCCTCATGTCAGTGTGGAAGGATGCAATAAGTTTTAGCAATGTTGGTGGACAGCCTATGGATTTAAGGACTGCATACAGGCCAGATCGGCTTACGGTGTCAAAAGCCTTTGTTAGGTCCACAAAGCATGTTATAAGCGGCCTGTTTTGTTCTTTACATTTTTCTTGGATTTGCCGAAGTGCAAATATCATGTCAATAGTTGATCGTTTGCTTCGAAAGCCACATTGTGTTTCTGGTAAGACTTTTTCCGCCAGTTGTTGAAGGCGGCAGAGGATGACGCGAGCAAAAGCCTTTCCAGTAATGCTGAGGAGGGATATGCCTCGATAGTTGTTGCAGTCGCCTTTGTCTCCTTTGTTCTTGTAAAGTGTGACAATTTTGGCGTCTCTCATATCATGTGGTATCACGCCTTCTTTCCAACACTGCAGTAACAGATTATACAGGTGTGGTAATAGTGGGCCTTTTAGGTCTTTTAATACCTCTGCAGGAATGTTGTCACTTCCTGTGGCTTTTCCAGCAGACAGGTGGTCGATTGCATTGGAAAGCTCGACTAAGGAAGGTTCAGCGTCAAGTTCGGCCATTATTGGCAGTTTTTGGAGGTGTTCCTCAAAATCTGGTGGAATATTTTTCTCAGTTGAATACAACAGAGAGTAATGCTCTACCCACCTATTCAGTTGTTCATTTTTATCTGTGATGGGTTCACCATTTACAGACTTAAGTGGGGCGCTTTTGGTGATGATTGGCCCAAGGGCTACTTTCATCTGACTAAAGGCGGTTTTCATATCTCCCTTTTCATTTGCCTCTTGTATGCTGTTACACAAGTCTGTCCAGTATTTGTTGGCGCAACGTCTTACCTCCAGCTGAAGTTTAGCTTTTGCATTTTTCAAACAAGTTTTTGTACTCTGATTGCAATTTTTGTTATACTCATTGAAAGCAGATTTCTTTTGCTCAATGAGAGGTAGGAGAATTTCGCTGTTCTGGGCTACCCAGTCGTTGTTTGAAACTTTATGCTGTCCAAAAGACTTGATGGCACAGTCATGAATTTTTGAACTGAGAGTGTTCCATGTTTCATCTACCGAGTCACATTGGGTGACATTATCCATGCTTTCAGCAAATAACTTTTCAAATGACTTTCTATTTGATTCATCTCTGATTGCTGTTACATTGATCTTAGGGATTGAAGGGGCTTTTGATCTGTATATTTTCTTGGCCGAAATTTTGATTTTGCTGACTACCAGTGCATGGTCGGTGTCACAGTCAGCACTGTGGAGGGAACGAGTTATTTTTATACAGCCCAAACTCTTCCTCCTTGAGAGAATAAGATCTAATTGATGCCAATGGCCAGACCTGGGATGGCGCCATGATGTTCTTTGGCATCTCTTAAGGTCAAAGTACGTGTTTGTAACACATAATGAGTTTACGGAGCATAGCTCCAGAAGGCGCTGCCCGTTTTCGTTGATGTTGCCAATGCCGAAGTGCCCAATGCACTTTGGCCATGCGGAGTGATCTGCTCCCACTCGAGCGTTAAAGTCACCCAGAATTAGCAGGCCTTCGGTGAGAGGGATGTTGTGGAGAGTCCTCTGCAATGCCTCGTAGAAAATGTCTTTGGTTTCGTCAGAGGAGGTAAGTGTTGGGGCATAGACACAGATAATGTTGGTAAAACCAGACCGGGTGTTCAGTCTGAGTGTCATGATGCGTTCTGACACTCCAATTGGAGTTGCGATCGAATTGATAAGGGAGTTTTTTACGGCGAAGCCCACGCCGTGGATTCTCGGCTGTTCGCTGCTAAGGCCCTGCCAGAAGAAGGTGTAGTTTTCTTCTTTGACTGACCCGGAGTCGGGAAGTCGAGTTTCTTGAAGGGCAGCGATGTCTATGTTTAGTAGCTGAAGTTCTCGATCAATAATTTGGGATTTCCTGATGGAGTCAATATTAGTGAGATCTTGCTGTTGCAAGCCTGGGCGCATTGTTCTGACGTTCCAGGTACCAAGTTTTAGTATTTTTCTGTTTTTGCCAGGTGCACACTTTACGTCAGCTTTTTGACTTTTGGTCTAGCTCCAACCACCTTATGAAGCAGGCTGACGTGGCGGAACAACATCCAACTGCCTGGGGGCTGCCCAGGTTACGGCGGGCGGTAGTTGATCAATGCAGCTGAAAAGCCGCTCCCACCGACAGAGGGGACCCCTGGCGCTCATCCGTACGCCAAATGGATTGAGCTTATCACCGGTAACTGCCACCTCCCGTGTTGTGCCCATCCGTAACGGATGGCTGGAGTGTCCTCTCCAAATCGGAAATGGGTGGGCTTATAGAGGAGAGACAGACGCTTGCCAAGCCCGAGCAAACGCCTCCTCGTTTTGCTGCCTTGCCTGGGCTATTTTTAAGAGATGGTGCTTTGCCCAGAGGCACCACCCCTCTCTCTGCCATTCTAGTTAAACCCAAGGGAGAGACCAGGTCAATACATTTGGAACTAGTCCGGCTGCAGGAGATGCTGGAAGCCAGTTTGATACTTTACATGGTACTGTAATTATCCACCCTGATTTACTTCTAAATCTATTCTGTATGCCTTATGGAATGTATTCAAGATCACAGTCTTTTGTTTCAGGCGATATACATGTAGTTCTCAAGAAAATGAGAAAAGTGATAAGGATAATTGTACAATGTTTCCCAACATAAATAGGGGGGGGGGTACCTCCCTTTCCCACCCACGAACTTACACGGCACGTGAGTCAATACTACATGTACCAGTCTGCCCCTGCCCAACCACATCCACCTGCTACCACCTTTTGTAAGAAAATGATCGTGCGACAGCCCCAGACTTGGCTGTCCGTACCAGTATCTGAAACGCCGCATAAACACTCATCTTGACCATCGATTCTTCCTATAAATTGGCATACAATCTTTACAGAAATGTTATAATGATTGGTTACTTTATAGATTGGTCACGTGGATCTAACAATTACTTTCCCATTTCTGTCCATTCCAGTCCCTGTAGTGCATGTTCTGTGTTCTGTCTGCCCGTAGCTTATTGCTGGTTGATCAAGGGTATGAGATAAGACAAGATAAGGAGATAAGACCACCTTATTATCCCATGAAGGAAATTCTCCTTCACAGAGCGTTGAACAGCACATACATGACATACACATGTATCTTAGGCATCATGACATAAATGTAATATATCACAACTCAATAAACACAATAACAGACATACATGACATACACATGTATCTTAGGCATCATGACATAAATGTAATATATCACAACTCAATAAACACAATAACAGACATACATGACATACACATGTATCTTAGGCATCATGACATAAATGTAATATATCACAACTCAATAAACACAATAACAGACATACATGAAGTGACATGATAAGGAACCTCAGTGAACTGTGGCACACATCTAGCTAAAAGGTCCTTTTGAGGCGAATTGGGAAGGGCAAAAACTGAGATGTATGTCTAAGATTATCATGTATTTGGTTTCAGTTTGGGTAATGGCTGCCCCGTGTCCAGACGGTTGGCAGCTTGAAGCCGGCTCGTGCTACATCATCCCCGAAACCACCAGCTCCTGGATCGATGCTCAGGTAGGAAAGGGGATTTGGGGGGGGGGGGCACCGGTAAATGGAAACCTGGAGAATTGTTTCATTTCCACCCAGTCTTAAGTGACGATTTCTAGGAAATGATCTACGTGTCTAGTGGACTGAAGGCGTGACCGAGAGATTTGTAGTGTTGTCAATGAAGGAATGATAGTATGAACTTGGTGGAGTAATCTCCCTGTTCACCAGAGGTTTAGGTTGATAACATTAATATGTAGGACTAGTCTACTTTGTCATTTTGGCGAAATATCATAAAAACCACAGAAAAACTGTGGGGTCGCAGCAGGGCTATAAGCAAAGTCAAAATTGGGCAAAAAGAAAAAGTTGTATGTAGCGACGCCCTGCGTGAGAAATAAAACCCAAACGATACAAAGCAAACTAAAGAGAAGGCAGAAAATACACAAATATTATTGTTCGATTTTTTTTTCACTTGAACAAGGCGAAAGCCGAAAATTTGTGTATTTCTGTCTTCTCTTTAGTTTGCTTTGTATCGTTTAGCTTTTATTTCTCACGCAGGGCTTCGCTACATACAACTTTTTCTTTTTGCCCAATTTTGACTTGTCAGTTTGGGTCTCGAGCGACAGTGTGGGCTGTAGAAATAAAAGTAACCTTTCTTTTTCCCTACCACACATGCACAGTCATGGCAGTTTGATTTCAATCATTAACGCGGAATGACATTATTGTCAACTCGGAATGCTATAATAAAGTCAGCGTCTCACACATTCCAGGAATTCCCTGTTAACCTGCTCAAGATGTCTGATATTCACCAGGGCTTAGCCTCTTCTTGGAAGACAAGCTTAAATTAAGTGACATACCAGCCGAACTTTGTAACCTTCTCCACCTTGCCCGGTTCGAATTACTCAGTCGATGACCTGCGTTTCCAATCATATGTAGGATACTGATTCGAATCACTCACTGAACGAATCAGCCGTCGAATCAAACATGATTCGAATCAAACGAATTACTCGACCCATCGATTCGAATCACCAAAAGGCGAATCATTGCCCACGGACAATTCTGTATCTACATTCAAATGAAGTTTTAATTACAAGTTCATTTCATTTTAATTTAACTTATAACCATTGACGCCGTGCATCGTGTCTTAATCCCAGCTGAACGAGGAAACCGCCAACACAGCATAAACAAACAACAATTTATTTTGTATTATTTATATATTTGTATTTGTATACTACTTTAATCCCATGTGGGAAATTTGCCTTTGTGTCATTGCACCCAGTTACAATTGGACCAGGCACGTCGTCGCCACATTGCAGCGCCAGTCGGAGGTTTTTTTTGGGGGGGGGGAGGGAGGGAGTGGTAGGGATGAATTTTTATTTGATTTTGTCGGGGTAGCGACCTGTTGGGCTTGCAACTGCCAAGGTATCTTTAACGTGCACACGGGCCCTCCGAATGTTTTCGTCCTTATCCGAGAAGACTAGGTACTCGATCCTACCCCTCATCCAATATCTATACAAAAGGTAAAAATCTATGACAAATGCCTACACTCCACCCTGAAGTCCCATACCCCACCAAAATATTGCCATGTCCCACCGGTGGGGCGTGCTCCCCAGCTTGAGCAACACTGCTGTAGCGTGTACTGCCAATCTCTGTGCTGACAACACCAGGTGTGAAAATAATCCCCACTTTTACATTCCAGAATTTTTGTGAACTGAGCGATGCCAAACTGGCAGAAGTAGAATCGGCAGTAGAGAATGAATTCCTCCTTAATATGGCTAGTGAAGCACGTAGTAAGTCAGATTTTTCTAAATCTCACATCCTTTTCTTTCATTTCAATCATGATCGGAGCCATCTTAAAAAATGCCGTGCAAAAACTCTATCATTGTCCAATCTAGTTGATTAGTAGTACAGACTTATGGTGGCCATGTCAGGGTTAATCATCCACAAGTTACAGACAAAAAAAAAAAAAAAATGAAAACTCCTGTGATTGATAGGCTTCAACTGTTCAACCTCTTTCACAGTCAACAACTGATCATGCTGTTTGTGAAATTTTAGCAGCTCTGAAGGAACAAAGGGACAAAGTGCCGTTAAATCCAAACTCAAACTCAAACCCGCTGTACTTATTGTGGACATCTATGAAGACACTAAACTTGATCAGAGAAAGTGAAGGTTCAAAACAAGAATTTCACTGTTTTTATTCCAGCAATGGCCACATTCTATCGATGGCCATGTTTTACCTTCTTGCTGGTCTCTGCCATAGCAAATTCATTTCCTGAGCTGATTTCGTGACATTCTAAAGCGATATTAGAAATTGAGTCTTGTTAATGAAAAGTACCCCAGAGGCCGTCACCTTTGACAGTGACTTCAGACCAAGGACATAATCCCCCCCCCCCCCCCCACTGTTTTTTCAACTATCCCATCTTGCCGTCTCCTTCTAGTTGATTATGTAATGGTTTCATCCCATCTCTCACATATTCAGTGTCACACATACATACACACATACACACGTCCATTCACACACACACATACACATACACAACCCAGTTATTTTCCGTTAATCAATGTATAAGCTTGGCTGACATGTTGCTATCCTTTCATTCCATATGCCATCTAAATGACAATTTCTGACACTGGAAATAAAGCTTACATATTGACATATCCTTGACAGGCGGGACTCTCTGGATAGGCGGTTATGCCATATTTCAAGGGGACACCTGGCTGTGGGCATCCACTGGTCAGGCGATTACCTACACAGACTGGGGTTCAGGTCAACCAAACAACCTGGGCTCAGGTGATATCTACATCTGTGTGCGCTTGTGTACATGGTCCAGCCACTCACTTTTCTTAACAGAAGTGTTCACATCTTCACACATCCAACCTTTCACCCGTCAGTTCACCAGTTCATCAACCCATTAATCCACTGGCCTATCGATCCATCCTTTGACCCATATAGCCATTTGCAAAGCAAGTCATCCAAGAGGTTGTGCATTCTGTGAATAAATAACTCCGCACAATTTAACTGGATTTTAGAATTCCAGTGCATGAAAACTTTGTAATGTAACGTAGAGTGATGATAGCAGGGGGTTTAATCGAAATGTCTGAAACGAGTATCCGACCATGAGAGGTTTGTCTGTTGTAGCTAAATATTATTTTTGTCTTCTTGTTCTGAGGCCAAACAAAAGTACAGTCATTGACTTATTGTCTTGAACCCGTTGTGCTGACTTTCAGCGGAGTATTGCTTGGCCATGCATGTCTCCTTACGGCACCACTGGGCTGATGTTAACTGCATCAGAGAGTACAAATTCGTCTGTGAGAAAGCGGTAAGCGGAGGCGGAAGCACTGAGACGGGAGACGACAACAAAGAAGATGGCGAAAAGTAAGTCATTGGTCTCCAGAGAACACCAGCAGATATTAGAACATTCTGACAGAACTAAATCACAGATGATATCACCCCGCCATTATTATTATATCTGTGAAATACAGTGTATGTGCGTCTGTGTATGTATGAGGAGGGGGGAGGGGAGATAAGGTAGAAGGAACAAGCAAATAAACGATATTTCAACATTAGGTTTGGGTTAGAGTTGGAACAGGATTGAATTTTCGGGGAAGACAGCATCGAGGAATTATTTCACACAGACAGGTCTTTCCAGACTGTGTCGCAAAGTTATGTCGTTAATCTTAGTTAGATGACAAATAAGTGCTATCTCTTCTCAGTCTGTGGCAGGACATGAATATTGAAGACACTGAGTGCTGACGGTCTAGGCAACACGTGTCGTGTGTTTAGACCGAACTCAAATTTCTAGAGTGGCCATAGAGTTCCAAAATGTTTGCATAAACTGGTCTGTGGTTTTTGTTTTGGAGGATTTCTGCTCTTGGCATTTGCATCTGTCGTTTCTTTTCCTTGTTATGTTTTTCCTCTGCCTGTTCACTTTCTTTTCGTTTGCTGTGACGTCAACATCTTCTCCGCCTTCTTTGGACTGACGCCTGAGGACACAGTGTAAGGGATAGAACAAAGAGTTTACAAAGGTTGGCTGGGAAGGAGGGGTGTGTGGGGTGGTATTTTGTGTGTACTTGAGGTTTGTTGTTTATTTAAACATGAAGGGCTCTTTTCCTGCAGATGGTTGGGGTTTGAGTGAGTTAGACAGGCAGGAGGGCGTAGCTATGGCACTGGAGAGAGAAGTGGGTTGGGGAGTGAAGACAGAAGCAGGCTGGTGCGTGAGAAGGAGATGGTGGGTAGGGGGGGGGGGAAGGGGGGCTGTTGGGGTAGCGGGTTATTCAGTTCCTTCCGGGTCGTCCCTGTTAAGTGCTCTGGCTGTCCGATCATTGGTCGAGATCGGCACGTCTTCACCCAGATGCAATTACTGGCTAGGGAAAACTAGTTAAAACCTGGCCGCTTACCTGGGCACGGGGGGCGGGGGGAGGGGGATGGGCAACTTTGCATAACTAAGGGGTGAAACAGCCTAAGGCTGGTGTAGGCGCCAGACTGGTGACTCGCCGTCCAAACAATAAGCACTGCCCTCACAGCGACCCAGTAGAAGGCAGCAGGCAGTGCCTAGTGTGCCAGTGTGAAGCAAAATGTACGGGCGACGAGCCACGGGTCTAGCACCTCCACCACTTTTGGTATGTTTTACCCCTAAACCTGGCATGAATACATTATGGCAACCACTTGTCCAGAACAGTTGAAATTAATTTCATTCACTCGTCAGTTCTATAGACCCTTTTCATTTACCGTCCTCCATATCACGTGATTTGCAAACAAAATGGCGGCGTGCCCCACTTGTAGGGCGGAAGCGGTGGACAACAGACGAACGATGCCATCCTCTTGTTGGGCACCCAACTGTACAAACCCGTTACGTGCTGGCTCTGGCATAAAAATGCATCTTTGCTTAGTCTCTGCACATACATATTCAGATGCCATCACTTAGGCCCGGCGCGCACTATGTTAAAATTAACCACCCGTTCAATGCAAGCAATCTTTGGCGTGGTGTGTAGCACTGTAAACTCTCCGCCAAGCA
Source organism: Onchidella celtica (assembly GCA_963931925.1). Lineage (NCBI taxonomy): Eukaryota > Metazoa > Mollusca > Gastropoda > Systellommatophora > Onchidiidae > Onchidella > Onchidella celtica. The sequence goes on along the minus strand of OZ007570.1, from coordinate 72,589,850 downwards.
AGCAAAAATCTGCGTTTGCACGCCGTGCAGCAGGCGAAACAGGATAGTGCGCGCCGGGCCTAAGGCAAGTTGAGGTTTTTGCCCTATACGGTGCTTTTCGAAGCCGTGCGGCTCCCCGCAAACAACCGTAACGCGGAAGTGAAAATGGTCTATAAAGATTTCCAATCTATCTGTGAACCGCAGGTTTTCTCTTTCTTTTTTTTTTTGTTTTTTGTTTTTCATAAAAGGAAAAAAAAAGTTCAGTTCAGTGCCATGACAAGTTCGGCCGCTATAGGGAAATCCCGGCTAATCAAACAGAGCCCAGCAAAACGTTTTTCATTATTCAAACCCACCTTGTCAGTGGAAATAGTGTCGATGTAGAACCAACTGACGTCGGCTTACTATATTACACGCAATACAGACGGTCAGAATTACACATCTATCTATACTATATATATTTGTGGACTTGAGATTTTTCGTTGCAAAAGGCTTCTGAACCACTTAACACTCAGACTTCAAATTTTATATGGTGCATCAGAATGGATGTAAGGTCGCACAGTTTTTAATAGAAGTCTCAAATCGGTGTAGTTTTTTTAATTGGAAATTTATTGTTTCGCCATCATTTAGATCTATTTCGAGTCATGGTTCACCATTTGAACGTTTCGTTATCACTTCCTGCGATGTGTTCACTATCAAACACACTAACCCGTGCGCAAATCATGCTGTTGTACGGGATGCGCAGGGTGTCAACTCACAAAGGCAGAGCAGTAAGACTTATTTAAAAACAAACAAACAAAAATAAAATAAACAAAATAGGAACAGGCCAGATGAAGCAGGTCCATAATAACCACCCAGAACTGAAACCAATATTCAAACCGATTTATCCCGGGCAGGGCCGGGGACCTCAGCTAGTAATATAGATAATTGACGTGTATGCCTGGATGATTGAGTTTCTGAGTAGTAAAGCCATCATTTGAAGTCAGACTGAGATATCACTCTAAGAAACGGCCCTGGTTCCAGTAGTAGGCCTACAGGCTTTCAAGCCATGCAGATAGCAAAGATTACAGTACTACAACCAGATTTTAAGACATGCATGTGCTACCGTACTTAGGGCTAGGCGGCACCAGAACTTTTTCAGTGCCGCCGATCCCGACTCCGACACCGAAACTTCTAGTTGGAACCGACACCGCCTCCGACTTCAATGACGTCACAGGTCCCTGCTGAAAGGTTCCAGCACTGGTGTCGACACCGACATCGAGGACGTGACGCCGAGGCTCCACCACTTCGCTAGCGTCGACTCCGAGACTCGACTCCGGCACTGACCCTGAGAATTTGCATGACGCAAAGGTGAACAGCCAAACTTTGATTTGCTGTCTCCTGTCTGGTGCGGGGCATTGGTACGGTGCTGTAGTGTCGGGGCGAGGGGGGGGGGGGGCGCAGAAGTAATTCTCTAATATTAAAACTAAATGTACATTATGCAGCGGTATTGAGAAGGAAAACTAGAGAGCCGCCGCAGTGTCAGTGTCAGTACTGGTACCAGGTTCTGGTGTCGGGTACCCAAGGTGAAGGTCAGTACCTCAGAAGTCGGCACTGGTGTCGGAGCTGTGCCAGCACTAGTGCTACCCTCTGGGCAAATCTGTGACAGTTTGTTCCAGTGTCCTGGGTTTGAGGCTAGAGTTTCTTAGTCCATGTATTCCCAAACACAGCCAGTTATAGTCTAGTTTTCCATCTCTTGGAATCCCACCTCTCCTCTTTATGTGTCTACAGAAAACCTTTCTTGGTACTTTGGTAACTGGGACAGCAGCTGACGGCAGGAAAAGGAGAGGACCAGGTATGTGTACAGACATCACGGCAGACCAAATCATTCATGCAAAATAAATATCTGTATTGATATTTATCTGTCTATCCAATTATGCATCCATCCACCCTGTCTGTCTGTCTGTCCATCTGTTTGTCTGACTGTCTCTCTGTCCTAGCGATCAAAAGAAGCTAGACATTATTTTTTTCAGTATTAATATAGATCTAGATCTAGGCCATTGGCTGAGTTTTTGTCATCTGTTCACCGAGGTCTGAAGTGTTGAGTTTACTGCATATTACTCACTAGTGAGCGCCACAGTTCGTGTGTACGGGTCACACAGGGTCACATCTGATGTTTGATGGTTTTTGACAATATCAGAAAATCTGATCGTTTAAAAACAATTTGACCCAACGCTTTAACACATTTTGGCTCTCTGCAATTCGGAATAGCTGAACATTGAGCTCAACTCAGTATTTTGTCTATTTGGCTTTGTAATTAGACTACGTCCAATTATCAAAATCTTTTCGGGAAATCCCTCTACGTGAGAACGGAAGATTTCCTGCCGGGATTGAATGCAGAAGAGCTTGAACGTGCTATGTGATATCTTCAGGGGGACGGATTACAGTATTCGTCATGGTACTAACCTTTTGGCCTGTCAGACTTAGGCCAAAACAGAATGTACCTGTTACGTTATTGCCCTATCCATGGTGCATCTATTAATTAAAAATCATTCAAAAGTGCCAAGCCATCGTCCTGGAAATAAAACTTTCTGTAAGTGTAATGGCCTAACCCATTCATAGACGTAGGCCATTTTGGTTCTGGGGTTGTTTCAGCCAACGTGGATGATGGCCACTTTTACCTAGAGCCATTTTGGCCTAAGTCTGACTGCATTGCAAAAGAATTTAAATAAGTTTTTTTGCGATTTTCTCAGAAGTGCAAAAAATTACTTAGGCCAAAAGGTCAGCAGGTGACGCATTGCAAGAGTGTTCTGGTGTTACCATAGAGATACTATAATAAACTAGAGTCCGCACGCATGCACTAGTGCAACGCGTCTCAGTGGCCCCAATTGGCCTACATGCGCGCCATGTTGACTTGGGAAGGATTCGCTAGCGAGCAAGCGCTGGCTGTTCGACGTCTCAAGGAATAGTAATCCCATCCCCGCCTATAATTATGTCAAAGTCATAATAGATATACTACAAATACGATGCAACACAGGCTGTTGTTGCGGAGACAGTTGTTTTTACATAGAAAGCTAAAGCTGAACAGTGAACACCGCAATATTTTCTGTTTGGTTTTGTAATCAGACTAGGTCCCCCAAACAACGTTCTTCAAAATAACAAGTTCATAACTGGTAAAACTAGTAAGCGTCATGAAAATTACAACATGCATAGCTTTGAAAAGAAAATCATGAGAAGGGAATGTTAGTAGTATATAACAATGAAAAATGTTCACCTTCATACAGAAACAAAAAATATATATATTTTAGAGGTATAAGTGGATCATATAAAGAAAGAAAGAAAGAAGAGAATAGACATGAAAACTTTCAATTTTCTTCTCTCTCCGCACCAGCTTTTTCTTGCTATTTCTTAATTCCGCGGCCTTTGCACAGCTTTCTTTTATTTGCATAAATTAATCTCTGCCTTTGTCCTCTCAAGATGATCTTCGATTGAGTGGTGGGCATATGAGTGATCTAGATCATACATACATGCCTTGGCGGGGGGGGGGGGGGTGTTCAGCTCTCAGGATTTTTTCCTCTTTTTCGGGAGATGGTCTTCTTGGAGTTGGCAGTTTCTGCTTGAGGGGAGGATAATTTTCGAAAACAGATGGAATTGGCTTTGGTCTTAGTGTCTGTTTATCGAGCCCTGCGTAACTGCCAGAGCTTAGGAAGTGAGCACTACACACTCAGTCATTCTTGGTTGGATACCAAGGCTTCCCATTCTCAGTTTGTCTACTTATTCTGGCAATCCATTTAGCCAATCTCTCAGATTCCTTCCACGGAAAGCAAAAAAAAAAAAAAAAAGCAAAAAATAAGTCACAATAAAAAATTGTTCTTATTGTTTGATAAATAATATCGACTGGCATTTTCCACATTGTTGTATTATGTGCATCTTTGCCTTTTCAGGAAAATGAGGATTGAAAATTCGAAGAGTTGT
>OZ007570.1:71828420-71980920 GCA_963931925.1 Onchidella celtica | reverse complement strand
CTCTGACCCTGGTATACCGGAACCTTAGTTCTTTTTTGTTGTATCTCCATGTTCTGAAAAAATTGGACGTCTTTTATGTCTGTAGAAGAGGTATAACAAATGCATACTTTCTTTAAAATGCGTTGTGGCACTTATAAAACTGTTTCACGGTCCCGATTCATTCTAACCTCTTATCATAATATTGTTGTTAAGGGACCGTAGCCTTAATACAAAGCCAAATAGAGAAACTACAGAGTTGTGTTCACTGTTCATCAAAAGCTTACCGTGTAGAATACTACGGTCAAATAATAACAGCATAATAACTAGACTAAGGCCGCAAACATTTAACGTGGAAATGTCTCAGTTGTGCAAAGAGTAGAGTTGGAACAAACAAAAACTAAGATTGTGATATGCTTTCACCTGAAGTACGAGTTCTCAAATCCAGTTTCGGTTCAAGTGCAAAATATTGTCAGATGGCGAAGTTGAATTTTGCTAGATATGTAGGCCTGAAGAAGGCTGTCAGCGAGCTTGTTTGCGTGCCTGTTGTTGGGAGTCGCGGACATGACTCGAGAGGCTAAGTAGTCTTCTACATCTGATAGTTGAAGGAAAGGAAGTCTAAACAGAAATCTTGGCCTAGATCGATTCCCTGATGTTTTGTCTTTATAATCCACAACCTGTCCAACTTGCCCAACTTGTCTAAATAATTCAAGTCAACCACATACGCGAGGACATCAGACGACAAATTATTTGATTTGTTTTCATTTTGATATACAATTACGCCTGGGCGTTTTCAGGGACCCACTAAAAATGTAATGTGCCCATTATCCCTGGCTTCAGCGGGTAGTGCTATAAACACGACTTGCGCAAGAGCGACAAAGTATCTGGAGGTTGGGGTGGGCTGTATGTGGAAGGGCACTGTATTTACTGTTTCAAATTGGGCACCATAATCTCATGGACAGTACTATGCTCTTCTTGTGGAATCGTGTTCGATGAATTTGTGAAAGACATCCAACCATGGCTGAATTTTCCATACATTGTTGGTAATGTTGATAGGCTTAATTCTTTTTCAATGAATGACATATTGTTTCTTTCGCAGGATTGTCTATCATTCCATCCGTTATCAGCTTTGAAAATTGGGAAATGAACTATTGGTGCTTCAAGATAAGCTTCAAAATGTCATTTGCAGGAACTTCCTTCAGCATGTTTTTAAAAGTATTGACAGTCTCCTCTTCCATCCCATAGTGTAAAAGATCATCGCTTAGGGAGCATCTATGTCAAGTTCATAAGTTTGGTTCTGGTTGACGAAATTGATCAGTGCAATGTTATCATCGTCGCCGTTGTCAGAATCGTACTGCAGGACGGAAGTTACCCGAGGGGTGTCATACTCAGAATCTAATGGTGGTACCTCTGCATGTTTATAGCGTTTTCGAATCGGTTGGGAAGGTTCACTGTCACTTTCCAACCCTGACGAGTCTGTAGCTGTGGGAACATCAAAGCATGAGCGAAAGGAAGAAGAAGGCCAAGTGATGAAGATGGGGACCGAACGCCCTTCGTTCTGAGCACTAACTAGGCACTACGCTTTGCCTACACAAACTGCTTCACATTTTTCTCTGAATTATTATCTTAGTGCGCTGGCTTCCTTAAGCTTCTGCTTGTCTTATTAACTTTCAGGGTTACTGCACAGAGGATGGAAAAATCAAGGAAGTCTTCAAATTGCTACCTGCGGAAAACATTCAAACTCCACTAGAAGATTAATTTTTTGAATGTTTTGGGGTCTGAAAAATACAGTACACTAAGACCCACTGTCTACATAGTTCCACCGTATCACCTATTTACACACAATTTCAGACATACGCCAAGACAAAGACAAATTAGTAAACAGTTCAGAATAATAATATTATAAACCTAGCTGAGGTCCCCGCCAATGCCCGGGATAAAATTTCCGTTCGGGATGATTATAATGGATGTGCTTCACTTTGCTCGTTCCTTTAGATTTATTTAGTAGCTTTGTTGCTTGTCTGTTTGTTATTAGATAAGTCTTACTGCAACCACTTTGCGCATTAATGCCCTGCAAACCCTATCAGCATTCATGAAATAATTGGCTCACTGGACAGTGTGTGTCTAATAGTGGACAAATCGCAGGAAGAGATACTGTCATGTGGTCGCAGAAAAGAAAGGATCTAGGAGGCCAAATTAACGACACAATGCAAACCCCAAGAAATACTAACCCACCACTTCAAGTCACTAAGTCTAAAAAAAAGGACGGCAAAAGCGATTAGTGCAAATTATTCTTTATTTTTGTGCACAATTTCAGCAACATAAAGCCTGCAAGCTTGACTAAAGTTTGTATAGGCTTGAGAGAGCTTTTCTAAATCTAATATTATCAGTCCTAACCGGAAGTTGGTCGCGTATTGTAGTCGTTCACTGTTCCGATAGAACTCGAAGCTTTAGGTCTAACTTTCGTTCAAGTTTGAGTTAAATTTGGATGACAAAATGCATTTTTAAAGCTACAGTGCGCGTAGATAATTAGATTTGAGTATTTACATGTGTCTATGATTAAACGTGGAATATGAGGGGCCAAACCAAGGTGATTCAGCACCATCGGCGACTGCAATTTGTGATTGTGATATTATTGTAATCGTATGCGCAATGTGTGAGTGTGATACCGATACCGGAACCAATCTCAATTACATTTGCCCGAAAAAAATAGATCAAAAGCCAATGTGTCGCAACATAGAAACTAATACATGTTTTGTGAGTTATTATTAATTATTTTTTTCTTTTCCGTGCCGGCGACGCGACGACAATCTATACTAAGCGCTGTATAAAATCTGAGGGCCACCGAATCAGCATTAACAGAGGAGTAGCGAAAGGCGCGCTGCAATTGTCGTAAAGTTTCACTTTTATTAGTATAGATGTAAAATGGCATCAAGCTCCTACACAGTGTTGAATAACTGGATGACATGAATTTGATCACTGTTGTATTTTTTCAGTTTACGGGCAACGGACACTTAATTCTTATTGCTTTTGTATACAAAACGATGCTCTCTCTGGAGCAAATTGTCCTTCGTCTAACACCACTGCTGCACTGCCGTGTGGAAAGTATTATCCCAGATACGGCACACCTGTAATGTCTCTTGGGTATCATTTAGTTCTGATCAGTACAAGAAAACTTACATTTCTGACAAAGAATTCAGTTAGGAAAAAAGTAAGCATTTTTATTTTAATCTTGGTCGACACCATGAGCCTAGAATTAAATTCAATGTTTCTCCAAACTTGTATGGAGGTGGCAGAGAGAAATTTAGGCATGATGAGGGTATGAGTGGCGGGATAACTGAAAGGAGGAGCAATGAAATATACATTCTATTAATATCATTATTGTTATTACTTCACACCACATTGTAAAAGCCATGTTGAATGTAAAGAGAAAGACTATTTCTTAAACCATATTATGAGTTTTTGCAGTGCAAATTACAGTTCAGCATGTCAGCTTGTCACATTTCTGTCAGCTGAAACAAGAGTTCCCACTTGGGCCTACTTGACAGTGGTGGAGTTATTATTATTATTTTATTTTTTTTCACAAGAAAGATAACTGCCAAAGAAATAAGAAACGCCCAGTGTATTCAGATGACATTTACAGGACAAAACTCGAATATTTTTGGCCAAATCTATCTTAATATTTGAGTTGTATAGACACCAGATTGGTTTTTCCCTTCCGTGTGGTGAATGGATTAAACAAATTTGTCCGCGAAAAGAGACAATTAACAGGTCCAATGTTTTAAGCTCTGCTGCTGAAGGTTGATGTTGTGTATTATTAGTACTCCTATTGTCATAATTTCTGAAAGCAGGTCACAGATCCCACTGGCAGGCTTGAGTGGCAGTTAAGAGATTTTATACTGACTTGGCATGTTTACGCAATGTGCCTTCTTACCACACTTATTGTATGAGTGCCTCTCTATCTTGTCTAGCTAGTTCTCGATTTGTCTCCTACAACTGTCGGAGCCTTGCTAGGCATTTAAAACACAGACGTTTAAGAGATTTCCTCACTATGGTATTGCGTGTTTATTATGGGAGCAAAAACGACTTAATGGATGAAAGATGGGAACGGAGAATTCTATATTTATCCAAGTACCAATAAGAGAAAAGGTCAGATCTGTCATTCGAAAGGGAAAACAAACTTACGAGGTATAAACTTTTACGATCCAGCAAACAGCCGGAACGTGAGGGTTTTAGAGAGCAGTTGGGTGATATGTCAGTCACACAGGCCACGGCAATTTAATAGTTCGTGGGGATTTCAATAATTTATGATCCATGATTTGTAGCACTCACAATGAACACTAGGAGATGGAGTAACATCTGCAGTTGTCAGGCTAATTAATATTTTGGCAATGCTGTACTAACAAACTTTTTTGGCAGAATTTGAATAGGCTTTTGAGACGTGTACTTGACTGTATAATCTGTATGGTATTTCTTGGAACTCATATAAAACTTGAAAAGTTTCCCTATGTCGACAATAGGCTACTGCTGACATCTGATAACCTTTCATCGGATGGTACTTTGACAGGACCAGGAATGTCATAATCATTTAATATATTATTATTGTCCTTTCCAAGTCATTCCAGAACATTCTCTTTTGAACTTTACATGAGTGTTTTGTTTTCTCAAGCGACAAAAAGCTCTTGCAACAATGAGAGCGGCCAGCGTGATTTACTAGCTTTAGCAAATTCAGGAGCGTGGCGGCAACACTCCCCCAAACACAGGGCAGCTTCAACACGTCCCAGGGATTTTCGGTGACGTTCAGAGTCATATCAGGCACAGTCCAGAGATTGCAGCACTCATTGCATTGTTCGGCAGGACGAGAATCCCCTTACCCAATGACCTGTGTTTGGTGGTCTGTTGGTGCCCTGCTCCTGAATTTGCTAAAGCTCGTACGGAAAAAAAAATCATGCCAGCAGCCAAGCAGACTGTTAGGTCTTTGTTAGACACCTGAAATTCTTTCTCTAAATCGAGATCTTAAAGCTGGCTTGGGAAACTTTAAAGTTTTGTTAAAGTGAAAGCTTACTGAGCACTAGCCCAGATGAAAACTCACAGGGAACCAAATGTCTGGTTATCAAGAATTCGAGATGAAAAACATGTGCAGAGTAAAAGGTGCAGTAAATGAAAGGTTAGAACCACAGGAGAGCAATGGAAACATTATAGAAGTAGTGATTTGGGCATCAGGACAATAGACAGTGATTATTTTGTAATCACCGGATATAAATTAATATACTGCACCTTATAACGGGAGTCCCCCTATCCAAGATGGAGCTAGTTTCCGTGAAATGGCCTATTCAGGGCGTCCCTGAACACCCTGTCTTATAATATAGCATTTACGAAAGTTGTCAGGGCGCGAAATCTAACTATTAACCAAAAAGGCAAAATAGTGAGTTTTGTTCATTGTCCAGCAACGGCTTATAATGTAAGATACTACTCGCCACTAACAACAGCCATATATTTATAGTAACAAAAAAAAAGTTGTATCAGAAAAACAATGTTGATATTGCCACTGTTGACCGTCTACTACAGCGGTAGGTCGTTGACGGACGAGGAGATTCACTAGCGACAGTTAAATAAACAGCCGTTTTGTTTATATTTATTCATTTTTATAGACTGCTTTACCAACAGTTCATATTTCTTTACCAGAAGATGGACTTAAAATCCGAGAGCTTTGTTTTGTCTTCCTTTCCCAATATTTTTTAAAAAGTGTGCAAGAGTAGAGTTAGACCCCCCCCCCCCCTCTCAAAAAAAAAAAAGCTGAGGCCGCGTCCAGTAAGCTTAACGCAGTAAATGTCTCGTCAGTACACCAGTTGTCACGATAATGATGTTGAAGACAATACGTTGCAAGCAGTACCAATGAGTGTCTATCCGTCTGTCTTGAGTAATAAGTTACAAAAACCTTAATATTACATTAAATTCAAAACGTATACAAATATACAATCAGTTATATAAGGCTAAACCGCTGAAAGCTAAAAATACAAAGATCACAGTCAATTTGATGTCATGAATATAAACAGTATGACTCAAACTGGATAAAAATGTCCAGATTCGCTTAGAATCTTACAAAGTATAGAGGGGGGAGAGACTAACAGTTTAAAAGCAAACAATGCATAGTAGGCCATTTAGACGCAGGGGGTTTTTCTGGGGATATCGCTGCGTTTTTGAAATCGTTCAAAAACCCGTGTGTGTAAACGACAAAACGCCCCGATATAGAGGAGGTGGGTGATCGATCGGCCCGACCAGCCTGAATTCAGTGAGTGCCTGAATTTTCATCTGTGCCATGTGCGATCGGTGGCGAACACCTGGCGATGAGTCATCTTTTGGGCCTATTGGGGGGAGGGGGGGGATTTTAAAATGAATTTACTCATATTTTCTTTGACTTTACAATTATTTGACTTTAGATTTGAATTCAGCGACCTCAAAATAGGGGGAGTCACCGAGCAGCATTTTAAAAGAGTTTGTAATTTGTTCTCTTACACATTCACAATCATAGATTCTTTTTCAATGAAAGTTGTAACTTTTTGCCGAAGCTTAAAATACATATCTTCATCCATGCGAATAAAGTTTTTAAAATCATCTGGATACACGCTAATTTCTCTCATAATGTTAATAAGAGACAGTTTATTTCTTGTCAAGAACCACTGTTTAGCCCAATTGGACCTTGTGCGCTTTTTTTTCTTCTGTTTTATTAAAACATAAGCCGCCAAAATGTCTAACACAGGATCCGCCATTGCTCATTAGTCGACGGGACCGGAAAACCATTGTGTATCGTTGTGTCTAAATAACCAGAAAACGCTGGGTATAAACAACATCGAAAAGACCGCCTGGATATCGGGGAGATCCAGTCACACAGATATACTTGAGCCAAATTTATCATCATCATCATTGCCTTTCTCAACCCTGGATCAGAGTGAGAAAGGCAATGGTGATGATGATAAATTTGGCTCAAGTATATGGCGACGTCTAAATGGCCTATAAAAAGTCATTGGGTTTCAGCAGAGAGTACAGAGAAGAATTGTCACGAATGACAGAGAATGATTGAGGCTGGAAGAAGTAGGCCGCTTCTCTCGGGTCATCTTTTGCGTTTGCTACACGGGCCGCTAAGCTGAGGAGAAAGCGGAGGGAGTGCATGCCTATCACCCCAGCGATCTCCACGGCGACCGGGGTGAATTCATATAATGTCTGACAGTACCTGGGATTTGGTAATTTTCCTGTCCTCAGCTGCGTTGGCCGCTGACCCTGGCTCACAGGCAGAAGGGAGCAGTGCAGACTGGCAGAAGGTGTCGGTGCACGTTGCGTCCCATAATATGAGAGAGCGACCCACCGGTTCTATTATTGAGAGGATCCCGGCGGAATCGAGCGCCCTCTTGATAACGTCGCTGATTGCCGCATGACGAGGGAATGTGCCGGCGCTCATCCGGCAAGAGAATGGGTGTACACCCTGGGAGAGACCGTCTAGAAGCCTAGACGTTGGCTGATCGCACCTCTGAGACATGTGTCATCCAGCTCAGTCCCTGGCGACTAATAATTATTTTTGAAAATTATTTTACGATTATTTATTGCTGGTTTCTCCACGGGACTAGCAATATACACATTTTTGCCATGTTTTAACTTAATATTGTTAACTCTGTTTGTTTGGACAGTTGACCAGTATACATAAGTAACGCAAGGCCCAAATAAGACAGATTTCTGTCTGCTGGAACTGAGAATCAGTTTAATGGACTTCCAAAAATCTGTTTGGTGATATGGCACTTGATGTTTTCCGGGTTTATTTGTTGTTGGAAAAATGACAGACTTTGTGAGAGTAATTGTGGCCTGTAATACTGGTGCCAGGAACTGGACAGAACTTAGGTTGGTCTAGATTTAGGATCACGCTAAAAGACTCCATATATCTATATTGCCCCCGAACAGATGGAAAATGTAGAGGATAGATGAATTTCCTTAAAAATGTATTTTTGGCTCATCGTTAAAAGTTTGGATTTGATTGTTCGAGATGTCCCAAACGTGTAAGCAAGGCTATGCAATTAAAATGTGCTCGTTATTTTAACCTCACCCCAAGTCCTCCGTGACACTATAATCAAAGGCTGGGGGACAACTTGCCTGAATTCACAAATGAAGCTATGCTGGAGACTGCATTTCTCGACAGCCCAATGGTACTGCTAGTCTGGAAGTAGATGTAGGCAGTCCTGGCCTGCAGATTGATATGGGAGGATGGATATAATCTATTACCATAGCTCTTATATAAAGGGAAAGCGAAGGAGATGGATATAATGTAAATGGGAAATCATCTTGTCCGCAAAAAAAAATACTGCAAAATAGAATAAATGTTGATGATACTGAATAAAGAGATGATAAACATTGAGAACAGGACAACAATGAGTTTGTGGAATGAGTCAGATCAAAACGAAAGACAAAATAATTGTAGAATGTGTGGGAAAATATACACACACGCACACACACACACACACACATATAGAGTGAAAGAGACAGAGAGAGAAAGAAAGAGAGGGAGAGAGAGAGAGAGAGAGAGAGAGAGAGAGAGAGAGAGAGAGAGAGAGAGAGAGAGAGAGAGGGTAAATTATTCCTGTTTTTGGTTCTTGTTGCTGTTCGGGAGGCGACGTTCAGGAAACAGTCCTGACGTCGCTACCTCACATAAAATTTTGAACCCCTGTTGTAAAAGATGATCATGCAATTAGGTAAGTACTAAGTCTTGATCTATCTGCTCTTCAAATGCACTTAAATAGTACATCTTGCGTCGTTGGGCTGGCCCACGGCCCAATCAGAATAGGCCAAGATATGCTCTCCGGTGGACGCCCACATCCAGTTACCCTCGTGAAAAATATCCGTCCCGCCAATCCAGGTATATTGCACTGGTCATAGGGATTTTAGTATGGATGATAAATATTAGACAGAGAGATAGACGCACAATCAATGAGCGGACGAATAAATAGAGAGATGGAAGGAATGCTTAATAAGGGAATGAAGAGAGAGAGACAGAGACAGACAGACACACACATACACACACACACAGAGGCAGATAGACAGTCAAGTAGGTAGGCAGATAGACAGCCAGAGGGGCATACACACAAACAGATATATTATCTATAAATAAATAGATACATGTACTGTACATATATATAATAATAATAGTTCGTCCATCAGGTATGATGATGACCTTAACAACACCAGAGGAATAAAGAACAGAAATTGTTGAGAATTTCAACACATGGACAATAAAAAGAACTAAAGGACACAGAGGACAGAATGGAAAGACTGTTCTTTCATGACTTATGGCTTCTCATATGACTGATGTCCTATTTTTGGCCTGCAGACCCTTCCGCATAAATGACAAGAGTGCTCCGTTGGTTCAGTACCACTGGGCCTTTTCTTGCGCCGTTCTCTTTTTTTGATAGCCTGCTGGACCCTGTCAGCTTCCCATGCTTTGCTGCCTCTGGTAAGGGCTGCCCTCCAATTTGCTCGATCAAGCGAGAGCTTTTCCCACTCACTCACATCAATGGCAAAGGCCTTCAGTGATTGCTTGAGAGTGTCTTTGTAACGTCTCTTTGGGGCCCCAACATTCCTCGTTCCATTGGAGAGCCCAGAGAAGAAGATTTGCTTAGGGAGTCTGGAGTCGGGCATTCTGACAACATGTCCTGCCCAACGTAGCTGAGTTTTTTTCAGGTGGCAGAAGATGCTCAATTCCTTGGCACGATTGAGGACCTCAGTGTCTGGAATTTTATCCTGCCATTTGATCCTTAGGATCTTTCTAAGGCAGGCCAGATGAAAGTGATTTAGCTTTCTGGCATGCGATTGGTACACTGTCCAGGTTTCAGCCCCATAGAGTAGGGTGGGAAGGACCACAGCATTGTACACTTTCAGCTTAGTGTCTGTGCGAATGCCGGCAACATCCCACACTCTCTTTCGAAGCCTGCCAAATGCAGAGCTGGCTTTGCTGATTCTTGAGAGAATTTCAGTATCAACACGAGCCGCGGAAGACAGTGTACTGCCAAGATAGGTGAAGTTCTCCGACACCTTCAGAAGACTGTCATGGACTTTGATATGTGGGGTCACAGGATACTTGTCGTCTGGAGTAGGCTGATGGAGCACTTCCGTCTTCTTTGTGCTTATTGTGCGGCCAAAGTTGTCACAGGCACTAGAGAACTTATCAACACAGTTTTGCATGCTATCCTCATCGTGTGCCAGAAGTGCACAATCATCAGCAAATAGTAGGTCACAGACTTGAATACTTTTGGTTTTGGTTTTTGCCTTAAGTCTCCTGAGGTTGAATAGACTGCCATCAGTTCGGTACTTGATGCTTACCCCTTGAGGAGGAGAGCTAAAGGCTTCTTGTAGCATTGCAGAGAACATGATGCTGAACAGAGTCGGGGCTAAGACACAACCCTGTTTTACCCCATTTGTGACAGCAAAGGGCTCTGAAAAAATGCCGTTGCTTTTGACTGCAGCTTGCATGCCATCATGAAACTGGCGCACTATTGTGATGAATTCGGGTGGACACCCAAACTTCGCCAAGATTTTCCAGAGGCCTTCACGACACACTGTGTCAAATGCTTTTGTGAGGTTGTCACGAGTGGAGTGAGCGATAGTTAATAATTACGAGGGGAAAGGAGGAGAGTAAAATTAACGCACGTAGACAAGTAAGGAAAAGCGTGCCTGTTATGAGTGGTGGGGGTCTGAATGAGGCGAGAGCGCTGTATTACTATCACTTCAAGTTAGAACGTCCTAAAGAGCGGACGCAAGAGAAAGCCCAGTGGGCGAACATAAGGGGAGCAGTCGGAAGACTAGTGAGAGAGTTTTTTCCAGTGATGACTGGTAGGTGAAACGATGATTGATAATTATGATTGATGTATTATATTCGTCTATTACCATGATGTAAATAAGTATATGTGAGGAATGTGGAAGTCCTTGATATTGGATATAGCAATGTGCGCCATGAGCGATAGATGAAAGTTGAGTTCATGGATTTGTAGCACGAGTGAGTATTGTGTACTACGATGGAGGTGTGTTACCGTAAGATGTTTGGTGAGTGAAATGTGAACTATTGTGTGTACGCTTCATGGGTTGTAAGGAGAGGTGGAGTGAATAGAAATGGTATGGTATTATACCAATGTAATGTTTTTCTTGTAGGTGTCGGGGACGGGCCAAAGAGCCACCTCTGTGAGCACAGGGGATAGGCCAGCATAGGGCCGGAGGCCACACATAGGCCAAGAGTGAGGCTGTCGGTGCAGGACAGTAGAGGCACATAAAGTCGTGGCAGTCTGGCCACGGACAGGGACGTAGATATGAGCTTGAATGTGCTAATTGAAATGATAATGTACTATTGCCATGTTGATGGGCTATTGAAATGATAATGTACTATTGCCATGTTGATGGGCTAATTGAAATGATAATGTGCTATTGCCCTGCTGAGGTGCTAGTGGAATGCTAAGGTGTTATGGCAACAGGAAGGTGATATTGAGAGACTGCGGTGCCAGTGAATTATTAATGTGCTATTAAGACCCTGAGGGGAGAGGCTGAGGCCGAAGTGTCTTAGGAAGTAACTACCGGGTTGTGGATCCGAGGAAGAGTGCATGTGGGAATAAGGCCGTTGTACGGCAGTTAAATTCAATAATATAATATATGTAATTGCGCTATTATCTGTACAATTATGTTTAATAAATGTGTGAGTCTGATGGGTTGTTCTGTTAAGTGTTAAACTTGTTCGTTCGTGATTGTTGTCTTGTTATAATTATTACATCTCCCAGTCTGGATTTGTGACAGAGGTCAACAAATGTGATATACAGCGCTTTATTTTGTTCCATGCATTTTTCCTGAATCTGTCTGGCAGCAAAAATCATATCCGCCGTTCCCCTCTCTTTACGAAAGCCACATTGGCTCTCGGGAAGCAAGTCATTTGACGAGAGGTGATCAAGAAGGCGATTCAGAAGCATTCTTGCCAATATTTTGCCAGCAATTGAAAGTAGAGAGATTCCCCGATGGTTGTCACAGACTTGGCTGTCCCCTTTGTTTTTGTACAGATGGATGATTGAAGCATCTTTGAAGTCCTGTGGCAGCTTCCCTGCTTTCAACATATGATTGAACAACTCGGTCAACCTTTCAATAAGCTTTTCTCCACCGAAGGCATACACCTCAGCAGGAATTGAATCCACGCCTGGTGATTTGTTAAAGGACATCTGATTTGTGGCAGTTCGGGTCTCATTTGCTGTGAATGGCTTGGCAAGAGCTGCATTAATAGGAGTCTGAGGGAGGCGGTCAATGAACTCAGTATTTATATTTGATGGCCGATTTAGCACACCTCCGAAATGTTCTGCCCAACGCTGAATTATGGCATTCAATTCAACAATGCGTGTTGAACCATCTGACGCAAGAAGTGGCGTAGCGCCAGAGCGGGATGGTCCAAACACAGCTCGGAGGCTCTCAAAGAACTTTCTAGTGTTGTTTGTGTCGGCATATTTCTGAGTTTCTCTTATTCGCTCTTCAAGCCAGTAATTTTTCATTTTCCTCAGCTTCTTCTGGAGTACACCCTTACATGCACGCAGTGCATCAGCTTTTGCTGTGGAAGAGGGGTCACTGCAGTGAGCTTGGATGAGACTATTTTTTTCTTTGATGAGCACTTTGATTTCATTATCATTATCATTGAACCAGTCCTGGTGCTTGCGGACAGGAAAACCAACTGTGCTGCTGGCGCAAAAGTGTACAGTCGTTTTTAGGTCAGTCCAGCTCTGTTCAATGTTCTCAGGGTCAAAAGTCACGCAATACAATTTTGAGGAGAGTTCTGATGAGAGCTTGCTCTGCTTCTCAGCTGAGCAGAGTTTTGAAACATTTAGGCGTTTAGGTGGCGCTTTCCCTTGAGGGCGTCTATTGCGCCTCAATGTTAGTCTGAGCTTGCAAACAATGAGTCTGTGGTCAGTTCCACACTCGGCACCACACATCGCCTTTGTTACAAGGACATCCTTTCTGTCAGTCTTCCTCACAATGACATAGTCTATGAGATGCCAATGCTTTGAGCGGGGATGCATCCATGACGTTCTGTTTCTCACGGGGAGACTAAAATTTGTGTTGGTAATGAACAGGCCAAATTCAGCGCACAAAGTAAGTAAGCGCAACCCATTGTTATGGCATGAACCAACTCCATGAGGGCCCAAAACATTTGGCCACGCTGAGATTTCGGAGCCAACCCTAGCATTGAAGTCCCCCAAGAGAATCAGCTTATCAGCTGCCGGGACAGAGCATATGACAGATTCTAGATCAGAATAGAACTTGTCTTTGGCTTCATCTGGGTTTGTCATGGTGGGCGCATATGCGCTAATGAGGGTGGCTGACTGGCTTTTCCCAACTGGGATCCTGGGTGTCATTAGCCTGTCATTTATTTCAATTGGCATGGACTGCAAGTTTCTGACAAGGTCATTTTTAATTGCAAACCCAACACCATGCTGTCTCGGTTCGACTGCACCCTTGCCTTTCCAGAAGAAGGTGTATCCACCACTGAGCTCTTTGAGTTGGCCACTATCAGGGAGTCTGGTCTCACTGAGTGCCAATATGTCCAGGTTGTACCTGCTGAGCTCAATGGCAATAAGTGCAGTGCGTCTTTCCGGGTTGTTTGAGTTGTCCTGTAGTGTGCGTATATTCCAGGCTCCTAGCCTGAGTAAGCTGAATTTCTTTTTGTTTCGACCGCAAAAAGGGATCCCCACTGGTCGCGGTATACCAGTCAGGGTGATGTGAAGTGGGCTTTCTTTAGGGCACCTTTTCTAGCCCCTTCCTCAGTTGAGGTAAGCAGTGCTATCCTTAAATAAGGCTGCTCAGCTACTGTGGGTGCTGCCTCCCCACGCCTCCACTTCAATCGACGATGAAGCGACCATAGCCCACAGCCACCAACGTGTAGGTCTGTGCTAACAGCTTCCAGTCTATCCAAACCTGCTGCCACCGCACTCGCCCATCGCCGTTGGAATTTTGAGAGGAAAGAAGACGAGACAAAGATGAAAGAAGACGAGGTGAGTGTTAAGACTGGCGCAAAGAATTTGTTTTTAGTGAGAAAGAGCTGCGGAAACATCAGACTCACTCTCTCGCCTGGACACAACTTATCCAAGTGGCAAGACAAGGTCAAGACGACTGGAAATGTATCCAGGTGCAGGAGGATGCCAGAGGGACAGTCATATTCCCTGACCGGCTGCCTGTAGGCTACTCCACAGCCTCGCAGTCCCAACTGACTAGGGTGAAAGACCCAAACCAAAGAACACCAATACTGTTGGATGCTCTGTGTCATGATTCGGATGTTATTAAAACTCACGCAGAGAGTGAGTTGTTTTTTTTACCAGGGCCATGAGAAATTGGCTGGTGGCCTTGAACGGTCCTCGCCAATTATAGTTGGTGAGTAAATAAATGTAAAGTTAAACTGTTAGATTCACGCTTGTCGGTTTTAATGTTCGTGATTAATAAGTAATGGAGTAGGGGTGAAACAAGGTGGGGATAGTTGACATTGTTAAGTATGACTAGACAAGTTTTTGCACGTTAACTGGCTGGTAGAATAGTGCAGACGTATTACTACAATTAAAATGGTGGGAGGTTTCGACCTATGAGATAGCTGAACTAATTGGGCCAGCGGACTAGCACGCTGGGTAGCCAGATAGTATAAAACATCGTGTAACGTTCAGATTTGGTGAATACAGACGAGCAGAAGCATCGTGTCGTGAAGTATCTCCGGTTGGCCAGTACCTGAACTGTGTGGTTTGAAGACTAGAAGTCCTTGCTAACAGACTGACTGAGCTCTAGAAAGAAAGGTCTGAGTGGGCTGACCTTTGAAAGCCCACGCTGCGCTATACTGATGTTCGCGCCTACCAGTAGGCGTGACCAATGGTAATATATCTTATTTGTTCAAGCATAATAGAGATCGGAGATAGAGAGAGAACTACAGCCTCATAGGAAGACTAAGGAAACCCCAGCTGGCACTCGACCACGAGTGTCCTGTATCATAGATCTATTGCCATAGTATGATTGGAATAATATAGCACATTGTTGATGAATTGAATAGTGATTGTGCATAAAATATACTCTTTTGGCAACTGCTTAAATTGCCTACAAGCCGAAGAGTGCTTCTGTAGGCTTTGAACGTACTAGGCTCTCCTAACATTCAAGCCCATATGATTTATGGAGAGTTTGCCTGGCGACTGGCCAGTGGCGACTCAACTGTCACTTTAAAGTGATATCTAGTTTCGTATAATATACCTATTTGCTATTGATTGCAGTACCTCCATAGTTACATGAATATCATTGGTTAAGTTATTAATTAGAGTTTTTTTGGTTTGAATATATACCCCTATTGTCTTTTGTTTTGTTATTAATATTTATGTAAACTATGGCCTGACCGGCCTGACATATATACGCTCTACTTATTTAATACTTTTCTTGTGTGGTTGTGTCCGAGTGTGAGTTAGCTGCCTCTCGTGCAGTCGTAACATCCCCAAGACCCTAACTCTGCTCGTGACACTCTGTGTCACGATATCCAGGCCAGAGTGACGGTATATTGCCATCTGCCCTATCAATCAACCACTGGCCTGCTGCCGCCAGCTTCGAAGCTGCGTCCGGAAAGTTTGCTCAATTCTTCGTCTGTGATTTAGGCAAACAAGCCTATGACCACACCGCTACCGGGGGCCAATGTGAAGGACTCAAGTACTGAGGGTCACATTGTGCCCTAGCATGTGGCCGTTGGGTTAGATGAAACCTCCTCCGCCCTGGCCGTTTGCACCGCGACAGGTGCACGCCCACTGATACCATGCTAGCGTACCAGTTCATGAAACAGGTTGTACTGGATTACATGTTACCAGTAGCAGATTTTTCTGACCTGACCTGAGGGCAGAAAGATACATGTACTGTACATATATATATATATAACTATCATCTTGCCATGAACATCCATTTCTCGTTCCGCCCGATTTAGCAGTAGTTGCCACTTGAAAGTTGTACAAAAAAAACAAAAAAACAGACAAAACTTACTTTTTCTATTGCGAACCAGATTTTTCACGAAGGCATTTTTCGCAAAGGTGTCGGGTTCTGCCAGTTTCCTGCCTAGCATCTTGCAGAATCCCTGTGGATAAAGGCAGTTGTACTAAAAATAATATACACGTTGAAACACAGCGTTTTTCATAGATATCCACAGCAATAGAGAGCCAGCTTGGGGGGGGGGGGGCGATTTTGATATGGGATGGTGGGGGAAGGAAAAGTCAGAAAAGCGCGACAAGGGGGCGAAAACGATGAAGGGAGGTGGGGGGGGGAGGGGGAGAGAAGACCTGGATGCAGGGCGATTTGGGGGCAAATACAGGGCCGTCCCCGAGCTGTTCAACAGAATGTATAGATAACTTTTATGAATAGAAAAGGCCCATTTCTTTCAGTGCATTTGATGAAGAATGCTGTCTGTTCTGTAAGGAATGATCAACACGCCTAGTGTCATTAACAAGGCTCTGAAAAACGTAACATCTTAGTGCTCACCTGGGCGTCTTGCCAGGATATTTTATCTCCACCCACACAGTAGCAGATGCTTCCATTTTGCACCCAGTCCTCTGGACATGCACTCACTGTGAACATTTGGATTGACTTTGTCTAATCATCACTTCAAAAAAGTTTACCCGTGGTGTGGAAACCTCTTATTCATCTGGCTATGGCATAATTTTTAAAATAAATGTAAAGAAATATAAGCCAGAGAAAAAGAAACAAACCGTTTTGACGTCTTTAAAAAAAAAAGGGGGGGGGGTGGGCATAATAAAAAAAAATTCCGTGTCTTTAAGTTAAAAAAAATTTGGCAGGTTGGTAATCAAATATTTTCACAAGTTTTGTTCAATATTCTTCAATCATTTTTTTTCCTACCCACTTGATGGACATCTCTGCTATCTCAGAAGTGAAAGTTAAAGCTTAATGTCTTAAGGCCTTTGGAGGATGTAGAGTGAAATTCATTTCGTCAAGTAAATTGTAAACTCATTCATGCAACGTCATTATAGATAGGCCACACTTAGTCATGTTCTGTCTAATCGTCTAGATCAAAGACTTAGGACTCAAGGATTATTGGTCGTATCACGTTATGTTTCCTTTCTGTAAACTGGTATTTCTACATAATTTAGACTGAGTGTGTTTGAAATCTGGTAAATCTCTAACAAAAACGATCTGTCACTGTGGAAAAGCTTTTACCAGGAGCAGTGATGGCTATCTGATAACTAGTACAGAAAGATCCACGACGGTGGTACAAATCTTAGGAAGATGGAAGTACAGTTATTGTGACAAATCCACAATCTGTAATTACTTGCACTATTACAGGTTTGGTAAACCATGGCCCCAAAGTGCAGGTACAGTCTACATCCACAGTTCCCTCTCCAGCAAAAGAACAATCGTTCACAAACGTATTAACATTAAGTAATCAGTATGATCACCGATTAACTATGTCGTCATTGTCCGCCTTCATTACCTTG
Organism: Onchidella celtica; assembly: GCA_963931925.1. NCBI lineage: Eukaryota > Metazoa > Mollusca > Gastropoda > Systellommatophora > Onchidiidae > Onchidella > Onchidella celtica. The sequence goes on along the minus strand of OZ007570.1, from coordinate 71,963,434 downwards.
TCCAGAGACACAGATGGCCAAGCAGGACAGAATAATAAAAAGAAACATCAGTCTTGACCTCACACAAAAGTTTTCCTGAAATATTGAAATTCAAATTACACTCTAAAAAATGTTTTTGCTGTGACCTGTGACTAGGACAAGTGACCTGAGTCTGGCAGATACTATAAAAATTACTGTACCGTAATCAAACATTAGAAGTGTGGTAGTGCTGTATTGACATGACATAAGAACTGTTCAGAATTGTCCAAAATTATGTGATGTCTTCTTCTTCTTCTTATCCATGGCCGGAACTGGAGATGTAGCCGATCATGCGCTGCCAACCACATCTGTCTTCTGCCTTGTGGACGAAAGCGTTGTTTGTGGTCTCATCACTGGTGGCTTTGCGGACATTTGTGACATAGGTGGTTCTCTGCTTTCCTTGTGCTCGTTTGCCTTCGATGGTGCCGCCTACTGCTGGCTTCCCAAAGGTGTTGTGTCTACATGTGTGTCTAAAAAATCTCAGTCTCTTTCTGATGGTTTGTAATAAACTTCTATCTTTGCCTACTAATTTGAGAACTTCTTCATTTGATGTTTTGGTTAGCTCCACTCGCTAAAAACAACAATTAAACAAACAAACAAACAAACAAGCAAACAAACAAAATCAAGATATTCTAAACTTGTCATTCTCATATACTACTTACAAAATCTATTAAATTTATAATAAAAAATGGAAGATTTTAAAACTTGCAATAATTGCTTTGTTTAAGTCACTTTATCTATTTTATAAAGAAAGTAAAGTTCTCTATGGTCATGAAGCAAAACGTACAGAATGTTGTCACGGGTCGATTATGGTCTCAGTTGTGCTAAGGGTTCACGAGAGTACATTTGTTGTTGTTAGACAGTGACCGTGAGGGGGGCGTGCTGAATATGAATTATTACGTTCGCGATGTCATTGTTGTGACGGGACTAAGTAATTAAGCGTGCAATGTAAACACCTTCCGTCATGCGCAGCTTGCAATAATTCTGCATTTATACGAAGCATATAAAAATACGAGCTCCCATTGAACCTGCAGTCTCAGGTGAAATCTCAGAGTATCCATATCACGAGGGGACTCTGCGTTGCCCAGCCAGAGTCAGGCCTAGATGTGAAGACAGAAAGCGTACTATAAACCAAGAAAACAGGACATACTGACGAGAGAGCCATACGTCCTAGGTCATGTCACGAGACTGATAGTACACAAGCGCCATGATTTGTCATCCCGTCCACCTTTGGGTGGGCGGCAATTGTAAGTTTGCTAACCAGAAGCTGATCTGTCATAGTGAGCACCCTTGGAGAGAGAGAACGAGCCCTTCCACACAGTGGATATCCACTGACGATATTAATATAGCGAGTCATTAACGTATATTAGCAGTAGTCGTTACTAGCTCGAACACTATTGGTAAGTTTCTTGTAAGGCAGGTTATAAGGCTGTCCCTCATACGAGAAGCTAGTTCATAAAATTAGTATTGTTTTATTGTCTGAGCCTCCCCTAAGGAGGAAGAAAAGTGTACTTGCCAGAAGGAGAGGATAACCCACAATTATAGTTAGACTGGCTATGAAATAGTAAATTAGGTTTGGCATTTGTATTTAATCCTTTTGCATTGATACATCTTGTATGTCATAAACTTTGAATAGATTATACGGCCCAGCAGGCTTGACTTAACAAATACCTTGGTTTATTTCGTTTCTTGTGTTTTCTTTGTTGACTCTCTGAGGTGAGAGTGTAGAAGTCGAGTGCTATATCCCCTACGCACTTCACCCGCCTCTTGACAAATGTGTGAAACTACAATTATCGAGAAAACAAAGAAAAGCACAAACAAGCATATCAAGCGATAATCGAAAAAAAAAAATATAAAAAATATTTCCTATAAAAATCATAGAAAAGAATTTCAAAAATTTTATGAAAGAAGTCATTATTGATGATGTGCACGAAAACAAATCTTCTAGATATTTTAAAATAGTTAAAAGAAGAGTTAGAGGCAGTATTGAAAATTTTAAAGGCTATAAATCTGTAAAACTTAATAATAACCTCTGGATTTAATACCCTTTCAGGATTTGGTTTAATCGAAGCACATTATCACTCAGATTTGGTTGTTTTTATTTCTATGAATGATTTCCAAACGTATTAGGATTCGATGATGAACAATTTAATGCTTGGTTTGATACATTTCAAGGCAGACGATCCGGACATGTATTTAATCAAATTAATAAAATAAATGTAAAACTTTATAAAGCAAAATCTTTAAGAGCTTCTTCATATATTCCGACTCCTTTTAAAAGTAAAAATATTATTAATGTTAAAAATAAAGAAGATAATAAATGTTTTATTCTATCTATATTGTCCACATGGTATCCTGCCAAAGAGCATGTTGACAATACGAAAATACTTTTGCCTTTAAAAAAGCCAGAAGATAAAAAAAATAATATTTTTTTATGTACCGCTGAAACTTCAAGTGAAAATGATCATCAAAGTGTTGATCTGTTGTATTTAGAAGAGGATTAAAATACTCATTACTGTCTCATAAAAAATTAGATAGTTTATTGACAAATCAATCTCGTTACAAAGCTTTTGTCTGAAGAAATTGTACGAATGTATTTTGAACAAAAATTCTTTGAACAATCACCAAGACAAATGTTTAAATAATAAAATGTGTGAAACAACACTTCCATCCAAATATAACATTATAATAGAATTTACTTCTGGTGTGATAGGGGCCGAAAAAGGTGCAGAAAGAGGAAATAGTGGCAGTTTGTATTAAGAGTAAAGGGAGGGTAGCATTTTCTTGTGTACCACTCTCCTTTCCTGGGTTAGATCCCTTTATGTGTCAAATGTTCAAGTCACCAGTTGACTGTATGACTATATGAATATTTCCTGTTGTTGTTCGTCTGTTGTTGTTTGACTTACCATCAGTCCATAGGGCAGGTCCAGCACTGGATCTCTATATGGATCTCTTCTGTTTATTGCACAGTGGTACCGGAGACCCCTACATCGGCCATGCCCATTTATTTTAAGTATGATTACTTTCGTTTTAGGTCACCTGCTCAGGACGACCAGCTACATGACTATCGTTTATATATATAATTATTTTTATTTTATTCACCAGGACCTTTTTTGTGTCTTTTATTCCACTGTGGTAGGTGGATGTATCTTTTTTTTGTAATTTCGTCTGCCAGAGTGGTTAAGTTCACATGACCCCAGGTCAGTGGAAGAGGGAGGGGACAGTTAATCTGCAGATCGCTACCCTCGAGATTTTAGGACATTTATCCAAGTCTACTTTAGGGTGTGTTAGAAAAATGATGGTCCATTAATCACTCTGACTGTGGCCGTTACTGTATTAAAGGTTGTCCATATCTGCTCAAAAGTGCTAGAGAAATTATAGTCCATTGATCCACCCTGAATCTTAAAATTGGTCTGAATTTCTGGACTTTCCACCTGCTTTGGTTTCTCGGTAGTTAATTCCGCTAGAGCGAAGGTCTAATTGAACGATGAACCTTGAGACTTCAACAATGAATTATAGCAGCATTTTGTATTATGACGTGCAAGATTACTTCCCAGTTTTCTCATCCAAATTCTTCCTGCCACTTTTCCATCTCTTTTGATTTTTCAACATTCGACAAAAAAAAAGGCATAAAATATGGTAGCATTCCTTTCCATGTCAAAATTTTGTTTTTCTTCTTGCTATTTTCTATCCCACTTCCCATGGACTGCAGGAACGGACAAAAATAGTATTTCTGTTAACCGCAAGGGCATGGCGTTTATTCTTATTGCTTTGTGTAAAGCAGATTTCTCTCTCTCTCGCTCCCCCTCTCTCTTCCCCCCCCCCTCTCTCTCTCTTTCTTTCCAGCAAAATATTCCCTGTCTAAGATATATTGCATGCTTATCTATCTATCCATATAACAAAATTAATTCGACTATTCCAGGTGAAGACTGTCTGTCACTAAGGAAACGAGAAAATTACACATGGAATGACTTACAGTGCCAGGCCAAGACCCACTTTATCTGTGAGACAGAGTAAGGCACCCCACGGTTATCTCCACTTTACTCCAGTCTCAGAAGACAAGAACATAACGTATAATCAGATCTTGTGGTCACCAGAAGTTCATGATTCCAAAAGTAAAATAAAAACTAAACAATAAAACGTGTACACTGTTACTGCTTACATACTGTAAATGTGGATCTCTTAAAGTGAACATAGATAATAACACTGGTCAACAAATTTCAATTTTTTGTCTGCCACTTGGAAAGCGTATGTTTTTTAGTAATTTTGGGTCGCTAATTTCAGATCTGAAGTCAGATTTGATCTAGCATGTCAGGTTTTTATGATATTTAGGGTTCCCATTTTTTCTTAGGAACGTAAGCATACAAATAAAACTGAGAATAAAAATAAACCATATCTACATTTTAATTACTATTTAGACATTTCAAAGTGCTGAAAACTGAATAAGGAGACCCCAGATTAATTATCAAAACAATATAATAACTTGCAAATGAGCAGTATCCTTTGATTAGATGAGAAGTGCTTGAAGCTCTTGCACTTTCGCTTGTGTGGAATGTCCGTTTCGTGTTGAAGAAACCAACAGTAATCCCCATCAAATTGGGGTTAAACTTGCCTTGATATCTGTTCTCCATCATCTTTATGTCTTGGTGAAAATGTTCACAATGCTCATCATTGACATCTCCAAGATTGTATGGAAAAAAGTCAAGATGCGAGTGCGGAAATTGCATTTTAAGAGACATACGAGCTCTCAACTGACAGTGTGTTTATAGCAAGTTTTCCACCAAGTCAGAATAATTGTCCGCTCTGTAATTTCACAGAAATTTTTTCCACAACTAAACGGAATGCTTCCCAGGCTTCAAGTTCAAGCGGATTTAGTTTGTCCTTAACTGAGACACCAGCCAAAAATTCACGACTTCCAGGGCCCACAAAAATACCTTCTTTGAATTTTGTTTCACTTTTTGTCGCCCCCAAATTTCTCCCTGAGATATTGAAAGCCGTCTCCATTTCTGTCCATAGTTTCGACAAAGTTCTTCATTAATCCCAATTTTATGTGAGCGGGGGTAGGAACACTTTCTGTGGATTTGCTAGAGGAATATGCTGAACATTGTATTTGCCAACTACGTCATCATTCCTGTCTGGCCATTGTTTTCTGATACAATGACTGGCATCATCACGACCATCCCAAAGGCACTAGAAACACATAATTATGCTTGGTATATCCCATCTGCAGTCCAAGAAGTAAAGATATTACTCTGAGATCACCACAAATGTTTCAGTTGTATTTTGCATACTGGCACACTTTAAGAAGAATGTCCATTGATTCATAAGTTTCCCTTAAACCCAATTCATTCGCTAATGGCACAGAAGACTTACTGTCGCCTTTAAGTAACAGTACAGCTTAAAACTTGCCTTGCTTGAATCTATAAAAAGCCTCCATTCATTTGGGATGTGGTTATGCCCAAGCTCTTTCGCAGGACCATTAAATAAGCCAAAGCCAATCTCAATTTGGAAATAGGATACAAGACTTCTGTGGCGACTACGAAACGCAGTTATTCTGATACTTTTTTGTAAAGATTCTATTGCTGCAATTGAGAGAAGAGCACCTAAACCTTTCCCTGGACAAGGAAAGGTCTCTGATTAAGACATTAAGCTCCTGTTGATTAATCAAGTGCAGCATCTTTTCACCAATTTCTGCTTCAAATTCATCATCATCATGCGCAATAGCATGGAAACATTCATCATCTGTACTATTGCTTTCATCAAGCAGGCCTGCTTGTGCAAAGAGCACAGGCTTCTCTTCGGCATGAGGCACTGGTTTCAGCGCTGACCGGCAGTCTGGGTATACAATATCTGACTTGGTTTTATTTGAGAAGACAGCAATGTTCGTCATGCAAAAGTAACAGTCAGTGTGATGATCTATTTGTTCACGTCAGATCATCGGTATGGCAGAAGACATTTTCTGTCGCTGGCCATCAAACCACTTCAATAGTCCAGAATAGCAAACCTTGCAATTCACATGAGGTGCCCATGGTTTGTCTTGATCACCAATTTTACATCCGAAATGATGTCTGTATGCAAGTTTCATTTTACTTGTCAACATTTTGCCCTGATCTTGTGTATTAAATTTTCCATTATATATAACAAAAATTGTCAGGATGATTTACACAGCCTCTAAATAAAGTGCTCATTGTCTTATCAAAGAGTAAATGAGCCTGGAGAGCTGACATCCCTCTACCACAGTGTGGCAACAATAAAACAATAGGCCCATTGTAAGGCAATATGCCATCTTGATTGCATCATTGAAGGTGATTCTTTTTGGTCATTGCATTGTTCCAAACCTCTATTTTAATCATTGCATCATTCCTATAATCATTTCACAATTGGAAGTATTGCTGGACAAAATGTGTATTCAATATTGCATAAAAATCTATTTTTAGACATAAAATGGCCGAGAACTAAAATATATAACGAGATAGAAAAAAAAAAGTTCTCTGATTTGAAATCAGCGTACCAGAAAAGATAAAGTAAACATATTGGTTGCTGTCACGAGCCACGTGAGCTCTTTTCTGTTAGTCATGGGTTGGGTTTATTTTGGGAGAATATGAAACGCGTTTAGCTATTAATCGAGCCACGGATTTCGTGATGAGGGATGTGTGAGTGAAGTTTGTAAACATTAAGTTAACCCTTTGATTTTGGTGTGCGTGTGGGATTTTCTTGTTTACATAGTAGGATTGTAGAAGTTCTTGTGTAGGTTTTTGAGTTGTGTCCATATCCTTTTGAGAAAGCAGTTAGGGTTAACTGAAAGACAAACGTGTGTTTGTCGTGACTAGGTCCTTGATCGTCCAATCGGGAGGGAGACCCTTACTAACCATCGGGGGGTATACAAGCTAACACACGTACTAAGATCAGTGGATTCATATTTCGAGCATTTGGCGAAAAGACGAGTCACGGGGGCCTCCTACCTGAGTGGAGATGACAGACAAAAAGATTCGTGCTGTGAAGAGACCTAGACAGTGACGAAACCTCTGTGCACCAGGCTTAAATGTGCACACCGCTTACATTGGACTCTCTCGCTCGCAAAACCACCGCGAAAGAGGAAATGGTGAGAGATCCCTCGTATGTGTTTGTGCCAGGAACTGTGACAGTTTTTCCGTCACCCCATTGTGACGAAGCGAAGGACATTAACTATACTTTTTTACTGGATGTGTAATGAGCTGTTAGATTGTGCTTGAGATTGAACTATGTTCATTTCCTAGCTGTGTACTCCTTAGTGTGGAGCAGCATAGATATTTTGTAAAGTGTATTACTGTGAAAATTATTAGTGAGTGCTGCTACACTTTATGAGTCAGTCAATTATCTGATTAGGTGCTGTTACTGATTGTATGAAAGCGAGATCGACCAAATTGAATTTGTTTACACCGGTGACCTTTAGGAACCGTAGTCCTGGATAGGCTCACTTAAAGAGTGCATAGTACTATACCTTTTCCTATACTCTATTTTAGATAGACTTGCCAGAATTTCAGTAGTGGATGACATTTATGTAATATCTATGATTGTGATTACCGTAAATTATGCAGTCGAATGTTGTATTATGATTAGATGGCCCGTCAGGTCTGAACACCAATAACCCTGTGTTGCTTAGTCATTGTGGTATGAATGTTTCGGGTGTGAGTCAACTATATCCACCAAAACCCACTTCTGAAAGTTGCCAAGTGGAAAAATCTTTGTTGACCAGTATAATGTTTAGAAGCGTTAAGTAGCTAACCAATCATCCATCCACCCAAGAAGTAAGTAAGTAAGTAAATAAGTAAGTAAGTAAGTAAGTAAGTAAGTAAGTAAGTAAGTATGTAGTTCGTTAAGTAAGTAAGTAAGTAAGTAGTACGTTAAGTAAGTAAGTAAGTAACTAAATAAGTAAGTAAGTAAATTAGTAAGTGAGTGAGTGAGTGAGTGAGTGAGTAAGTAAGTAAATAAGTAAGTAAGTAAATAAGTAAGTAAATAAGTAAGTAATTTAATAAGCAAATAAGTAAGTGAGTGAGTGAGTGAGTAAGTAAGTAAATAAGTAAGTGACTAGTAAATAAGTAATAAGTAAATAAGTGAGTAAGTAAATAAGTAAGTAAATAAGTGAGTAAGTAAGTAAATAAGTAAGTATATAAGTAAGTAAGTAAATAAATAAGTAAGTAAATAAGTAAGTAAGTAAATAGGTAACTAACTAGTTCAGTAAGTAAATAAGTAAGTAAGTAAATAAGTAAGTAAAACAGTAAGTAGGTGCATAAGTAAGTAAGTAGTTAAGTAAGTAAATAAGTAAGTAAGTAAATAAGTAAGTAAATAAGTAAGTAAGTGCATAAGTAAGTAAGTAGTTAAGTAAGTAAATAAGTAAGTAAGTAAATAAGTAAGTAAATAAGTAAGTAAGTGCATAAGTAAGTAAGTAGTTAAGTAAGTAAATAAGTAAGTAAGTAAATAAGTAAGTAAGTAAATAAGTAAGTAAATAAGTAAGTAAGTAAATAAGTAAGTAAGTAGTTAAGTAAGTAAATAAGTAAGTAAGTAAATAAGTAAGTAAATAAGTAAGTAAGTAAATAAGTAAGTAAATAAGTAAGTAAGTAAATAAGTAAGTAAGTAAATAAATAAGTAAGTAAATAAGTAAGTAAGTAAATAGGTAACTAAGTAGTTCAGTAAGTAAATAAGTAAGTAAGTAAATAAGTAAGTAAATAAGTAAGTAAGTGCATAAGGAAGTAAGTAGTTAAGTAAGTAAATAAGTAAGTAAGTAAATAAGTAAGTAAATAAGTAAGTAAGTGCATAAGGAAATAAGTAGTTAAGTAAGTAAATAAGTAAGTAAGTAAATAAGTAAGTAAATAAGTAAGTAAGTGCATAAGTAAGTAAGTAGTTAAGTAAGTAAATAAGTAAGTAAATTAATAAGTAAGTAAATAAGTAAGTAAGTAAATAAGTAAGTAAATAAGTAAGTAAATAAGTAAGCAATTAAATAAGTAAGTAAGTAAATAAGTAAGTAAGTAAATAAGTAAGTAACTAAGTAAGTAAATAAGTAAGTAAGTAAGTGGATATTACAAAATAACATTCATAGGTGTGTAAGAGTGTGGGTAATAATCACAACCTCGGCAACTTCTACATCCACCAACATCATTATCACCACGGCCGTCGGCATTCAATGTATTTTGTCTACATGTCAGACAATTAGTCACCCTTCCGGGATACGCAATGAAACAAAATTAAATGCTTCTGTCATATACAGGTAGATATAAAAAGACAGATGAACGTATTAATTTATCTTCAGCAATTCGCCTCAACAACACATTATTGTTAGCTGTATGCCATTATTTCCACTAATGCCCCATACAATGTCACTTCAAGTAACACGCCTGTTATTGAGTTGTGATATGTTTATGTAATGATGGGTTGCCTGTGTGCACCATATATGTGCTGTTCAAAGCCCCGTGAATTTCCCTCATGGAATAATGAAGGGATTCTTATTTGATCCTATCTCTCATGTGATAACACTAAAACATGATGGTCCGTAAGGAAATGTGACTGTTGAAGACAGATACTGATGTCAGGATTATTTCTGCAAGAAGCCACAACTGTCTTTTCTTGTAGAAGAATCATCATTGTAATAATAGTCACGTGCAGCTCATAACTTTAGACTGTCGTGATAATGTACTAGCTGTTTAAAATTTAAAAAATATCGTTACTATTATTATCATTATTATAATTATTTTTTTCACATTTTTTCCCTCCTTCAGAACTTCTGATGCAGTCATTAGGTAAACAAATTCTCTGGAGATGCGACATTCTGGCTTGCAAAGCACTTTATTCTGTATCCTTTAAATATTGAAAAGGGCAATGATTACAAAAATAGATCACTGGGTTTGTTTAATAAAACAGGAACAATTTGGAATCAGGAATGTTTCGTTGTAGTTTTGGTTTTTTATTGCTTGAAGATTTGTGTGTGCATAAATTTGGTATGTATTATATTGCCCCAAAATTCTTTAAATAAATATCCGTGTACACGAAATTATATAAATATCTCTGTAAATCTTTGGATTAGGAAACAAAAATTACGTTGTTGGACCCATTTTGATGCGATCTTGAAATAATGAGAAGTTTTATTTTAATTTGCAAACAATTTGATCACCCTTTAAGGAAATAAGCAATAAATAAATAAATATAGAAATAATTAAATAAATAAATGTAAAAAAGGTGTTTGTGGTGTTAATTTTGACAAATATGTTTTTTTTTTTCAACATTTCTCGATTTCTGTCAGATGGTGAGCTTATTTCGACCGACACGCCCCTCTTCGCACCAGGACTGTTTCAGAACGACCCTCAGCACCATGGATGACGCTAGACATCAAAGCGGCTAAGGCTGAACGACGACGGGCAGAGAGGAAGTGGAGAGTGACAAAACTAATAGTACACAGACAAATATACAAACAGATGCATCATAGAGTGAAAGAACTGATTGTCACAAATCCCAGACTGGGAGATGTAATAAGTTATGACAGGACAACAATCACGAACGAACAAGTTTAACACTTAACAGAACAACCCATCAGACTCACACATTTATTAAACATAATTATACAGATAATAGCGCAATTACATACATTATATTATTGAATTTAGCTGCCGTACAACGGCCTTATTCCCACATGCACTCTTCCTCGGATCCACAACCCGGTAATTACTTCCTAAAGACACTTCGGCCTCAGCCTCTCCCCTCAGGGTCTTAATAGCACATTACTAATTCACTGGCACCGCAGTCTCTCAATATCACCTTCCTATTGTCATACACCTTAGCATTCCACTAGCACCTCAGCAGGGCAATAGCACATTATCATTTCAATAGCCCATCAACATGGCAATAGTACATTATCATTTCAATAGCCCATCAACATGGCAATAGTACATTATCACATTCACGCTCATATCTACGTCCCTGTCCGTGGCCTGACTGCCACGACTTTATGTGCCTCTACTGTCCTGCACCGACAGCCTCACTCTTGGCCTATGTGTGGCCTCCGGCCCTATGCTGGCCTATCCCCTGGGCTCACCGTACTCGGCGCTCTTCGGCCCGACCTCGGCACCTACAAGAATAACATTACATTGGTATAATACCCTACCATTTCTATTCACTCCACCTCTCCTTACAACCCATGAAGCGTACACACAATAGTTCACCTTTCACTCACCAAACATCTTACGGTAACACACCTCCATCGGAGTACACAATACTCACTCGTGCTACAAATCCATGAACTCACTTTCATCTATCGCTCATGGCGCACATTGCTATATCCAATATCAAGGACTTCCACATTCCTCACATATACTTATTTACATCATGGTAATAGACGAATATAATACATCAATCATAATTATCAATCATCGTTTCACCTACCAGTCATCACTGGAAAGACTCTCTCACTAGTCTTCTGACTGCTCCCCTTATGTTCGCCCACTGGGCTTTCTCTTGCGTCCGCTCTTTAGGACGTTCTAACTTGCAGTGATAGTAATACAGCGCTTTCGCCTCATTCAGACCCCCCCCCCCCACTCATAACAGGCACGCTTTTCCTTACTTGTCTACGTGCGTTAATTTTACTCTCCTCCTTTCCCCCCGTAATTATTAAATATCGCTCACTCCACTCGTGACACTGATCTGTGCTGCTACCAATGAATTTTTTAATTACATGATATCAGATTGTACTTCAACGAGGAACTTATTTCGATTAAGTAAATTTCTTTGTGGTAAAGCAAAATCAAGCGCATTTCGTCAGTATATCCCACAAAGTGAGATAGCTGACAGTTTTGGCAAGTATTTTAGTGAAAAAATCTCAGCAATACGATCAAAACTTGATTTGTCTTCCGCCCCACCACCCAAATTTGAATCATTTGCTGGCACTGAAATGTCACATTTTGACACTGTTTCAGTGGAAACTGTTAAGTCAATTATAAAGTTCTCCCCATCTAAGTCATGCTGCCTGGACCCCATTCCAACACCTGTGTTAATTGACAACATAGATAGTTTTGCTGAGATTGTTACAGTTATTATTAACGAATCGCTCCAGTCAGGAACAGTCCATTCACCTTTTAAACAAGCAATCGTCACACCCCTTTTGAAGAAGAACAATTTGTCCCCAGAAGAATTGAAGAATTTCAGGCCCGTGTCAAATCTTCCATTTGTATCAAAAATTTTAGAAAAAGTAGTTCTTGGTCAATTGAAGAACCACCTGAGTCAAAATAATTTAAATGAAGTGTATCAATCTGCCTACAGGGAATTCCATAACACAGAGACTGCCCTTCTCAAAGTTCAAAACGATCTCTTGTGTGCTGCTGATGGAGGGATGGTTTCCATCTTGGCCCTCCTTGACCTTAGTGCAGCTTTTGATACTATTGACCATTCTATCCTCATTGAGAGGCTAGATAAGACCTTTGGTTTATCTGGGACTGTTCTCAAATGGTTCAAGTCATATCTATGTGACCGTACCCAATCAGTTCTTGTAGATAGAAATATGTCAACATCTTTCAAACTACATTTTGGTGTGCCCCAAGGATCTGTATTGGGTCCTCTTTTGTACACGCTGTATACACAGCCACTTGGTTCAATCATAAGAAAGCATAATGTGAAATATCATATGTACGCTGACGACACCCAGCTGTATATGTCTGTTCCACCCTGTGACAGATAAGTTCGCAAGAAGGGAATTGCAGTAATCTAAGCGAGAAAATATAAACGATGAGATCAAGACCCACACAGAGTCTTCGCTTAGAAAAGATGACATTTGACCTACTCTGCGCATCTCACAGTAGATGGTTCTACACAAATTATGAACATGGAAATGCATGGAAAGCTTTGAGTCAAAATATACCCCCAAATTTCTAGCCTTCTCTGAAAAAGATATATTCTCATTCCCAATGCAGATATTCCCCACATCACTCGGATTCCATCCTCTCTTTGTGTTACACTATATCACTTCAGTCTTATCTTCATTCATCTTTAGCTTGTTAGATTCCATCCAGTTTTTCACATCATCAGTGCAAAACTCTGTAGATGTAACTAGTCCAATGAAACTTTAAACAGACTGCAACGATTTCAAAACCAAGCTGCCAGAATTGTCTTAAAGAAGAAAAAGAGTGAACACATTACCCCATGCTTATTAAACTGCACTGGTTACCAGTTAAGTTGCGAATCCAGTACAAAATGGCAGTTCTGTGTTACAAGTGCATAAACAAAACTGCACCACCTTACCTTTCCACTCTGGTAGAGCCCTACTCACCACCTCGTTCTTTAAGATCAGGCGATCAGGGCCTTCTTAAGATTTTTAACTGCAAGTCAAAGAAACTAGGAGGCAGAGCATTTACACACTGTGCCCCGCACATCTGGAACTCACTGCCAAACTCATTGCGGGAAGTATCTACCGAGTCAAAATTCAAAACTGGTCTAAAAACCCACCTTTTTAAAAAACACTTTCAGTTGTGAAGTCTCATTCCCAATCCATTTATTTTCTCATTTCACTTTAATTTTGCTGTTTCATCGTTTAATTTCTGTCTTATAGTATGTTATGTGTGTGTATCTATGTATACAATGTATGTGTAGCAGAGAGAGAGAGGGTGAGAGAGAGAGCGTGAGAGAGAGAGAGTGAGTTGCAGATAGAGAGAACACGACTTTCTGTAAAGCGCCTAGAGCAAACGGTTTGGATTGGGCGCTATATAAATGATCTTCATTATTATTATTATTATTATTTCTACTAAGATCTCTCTCACTCTCTCTCTCTCTCTCTCTCTGTTTCTCTCTCTCCATAGACAGATAGATCGATAAACAAGACAGATAGACAGACGGACGGACTGACCGATGAACGGACAGACAGCCAGACAAAGAGACAGTCAAATAGATTTGATAATTTATTCTTTGAAAAGATCCGTTTTAAATAATCCATCAAGGACTCCAGAAAACTTGCGCTGTTTGGTTGTTGAAACAGTAGAACATAAAAGTTTCATATCGGACATCAAATGTCAGCTATGACAGGTCACCCTATTACAGGTTCATCCACCTTGAGGCTGCAAAAGAAAATGTTCAGGTCAAACTAAACAACAGATTAGGCAAAATAATACTGCACTTATGATATCATAATATATGATACACCCAAACTCCAGTACCAATAATATGGGGTTAATGTGGTTCATATACAGGATCTCAAGGTTTTCTTGCGAGATATTTGTACAAACCACTTCACTTTGTGAACATTTCAATTCTAAACCCGGGCAGTGCAGGCATGTTGGAAATTGGATTTTTCTCATATTTTCAAGTCCCTGGTCCTATTGGGGGGTAGGATCGAGTACCTAGTCTTCTCGGATAAGGACGAAAAAATTCGGAGGGCCAGTGTGCACGTTGCGCACGTTAAAGATACCTTGGCAGTTGGAAATCGTAAAGAGCAGGCCGAAAGGCCGCTGCCCGGGCAAAATTGAAAATTGAAATTAATAGATTAAAATTTATCCATATCATCCCCCCCCTCCCCCCCCCCCCGCCCGCCAGAATGTATTATTCATTATTAAATATATATTGTTATTAATAAATATTCAAATATTATTTGAGTTGTGTATTGTGTGAACTGATGTGAGTTGTGAACTGCTGTGAGTTGTGAACTGTCGTGAGTTGTGAACTGCGCCTAACAGGCTACGTTACAATTTGCTCTGAGATAGAGAGAGAGAGTGAGCGAGACAGGGAGAGAGAAAGAAGCAGTGCAGTGTGTTGAGCGCTTCGCAGGCTGCTCCATTCTGCTCTGTGGTTGACATGTTGTTTCTGTAAAGCGCATAGAGCATTTTAAATGGATATGCGCTATATAAATGCTATACATTATCATTATTATTATTATTATTAATTAAACGTGTGAACACAATGTGGAGGTGCTAATTCAGTCCCGCCCTGACCATGCTGTCTTATATAGTAATTTTTTTCTAATTAATCTATTCTTAATTAAGAAAGTCAAACAGAGAAAATACTGAATTGTGTTCATAGTTCAGCAGTGACTTGCACAGACTGACAAAATACCCAGACTGGACGATCCCATTCTGTGACGTCAAAAAACAGAGAAAGGTCCGTCATTTTAGGTTGCGACCGACGCTTCAGCATAGCTACAATGCAGTGGTCACTAAAAGTTCATACGGTCATCATTTATAACAGTAAAAAAAAAAGGCAGATGTAGACAATAAAATGTAAGGATAGGCAAGTTAATGCATTATTAATACATGTACAACAAATCTTGACAAATAAAAAGAAATTTCTACTGCAGGTAGAACTAGAATCGGAATTTCCCGAGAGGCGGCCATGTTGGTGATACGGCCGCCGCGTGGGAAATTCCGTAAAAAACGACACAGTCGGAAGCTCGTGTTTCCGGTCTGGTTAATTTATTAGTCTGTGGTGACTTATAATGTAAAATACTGCATTCTCCTAACACCATCTTGTATTTATATAGTAACAAAGGGGAGTTGTATCAGCACAATATGGCTAATATTGTCAGTTTTAATGTCCTACATCCAAGTGAATCATAATATTGTTAATCGTCTATGCTGTAGATCATTGATGAACGAGGAGATGCATTGTCGACAATTAAATAAACAGCCGTTTTGTATTTATTTATTCGTTTTCTTAAATTGCTTGACCTGATGACATTTCTTTACCCGGGATTGGACATTAGATCCCAAAGCTTTATTTTGTCTTTCTTTACCAATATTTTAAAACTTCATCTTAATGTTATTTGTTGTTTGTTTCCACACGGGGCTTAGAAACATAAACATTATTGTTATGATTTTAATTAATATTGCTAAACCTGTTTGTGTGGAGGGCTGACCAGAATAGATAGGTAAGGTAAGGCCTAAATGAGGGAGATTTCTTTCTGCTGGAACTAAGAATCAGTCTAATGGACTTCCAAAAATCTCTGTTCAGTAACATAGTACTTGGCGTTGTCCAAAGGAAATATGGGTACACGAGTTGTTTATTTGTTGTTGAAAAATGAATGGTTCCTGCGCCACGCCCAATTGAGTTATGAGTAAAGGTGGCCTGTAATACTGGTGCCAGGAACTGGACAGAACTTTGGTTGATCTACATTTAGGGTTACGCTAAAATACTCCATTATGTCAATATTGCCCTCGAACAGATTCAAAATGTAGAGGGCAGATGAATTTGGGTAAGAGCGTAATTTTGAATGATCTTTAAATGTTTGGATTTGATTGTCCGAAATGTATGGAAAGATCTGAGCAAGTCCATACAAATAAGATGTGCTTTGGGCGTTTTGTTGACCTAGCCACAAGTCCTGCTTGGCACTGTATTAAAAGACTGAGGTCCAAGGAGGTTATAATATATTTATAACCTCCTTGCTGAGGTCACAACTTGCCTTCTTTCACAGATGAAGCTGTAATGCTTACTGCATTGCTCATCACCCCATTTGTAATCACTGTCTGGATATAGATGTAGGCAGTCCTGACCTGCAGATTGATATGGGAGGATGGCTGATTTATTCCCACAGCTCTTACGTAAAAGAAAGGGGTGCAAAATTATAGGAATCTTGGGATAGACAGAACGACGAAATGAAAGGAAACGAGAAAAAAAGGGGGGGGGGTTGAAGAGGTGAATTGAAGTGGAATCTAAGAAGACATCTGGGTGAACTGTCCCCTCCGTCGATAACATGTTAATGATATCATAAAGGCAGGCTTCCAAAAGGCTTTTTAACCGCCGAGCCTAAAATTCTACAAAAGTATCATATTACACATAGAAAGAACGTAAACGTGTATGTGGGCATATTTAAAAGGTCTTGAAGTCCGCTCTTTTAGAAATAGTTTCTTAGATTTTTACACACAACTGAGTTGAACAGAAGAAAGTGCGCCGATATTCTGAGCCAGAAAAAGGGACATTTTCTTGAGTATAATTAAAAAGTATGGCAGGAAATTTCGCTTTGGGCCTCAATTTACACATGGGTGATCGAAACTCAACTTAAAAAATTGCATCTATGCATTCTCCAGTCAACGAGCCAAAAGAAAATATAAAAAATATCCATCATCTTGTACAAAGAAAATTATAGAATAAAATGAATGTTGGTGCTATAGAACAATCATATTGAACAAAATGGTGATAGGAATTGAGAACAGGACAACGACGTGCATGTGAAACGAAGGAGATCAAAAGGACAGGGAAAATGTCTGGGAAATTTGGGAAATCACACACACGCACACAAACATACACAGACAGGGAGAGAGACTTTGTATGGGTGCGTGACAGAGAGTGAGAGAAAGAGAGAGAGAAAGAGAGATAGAAAAAGAGAGAAATGGAGAGAGAGAGAAAGAGAGAAAGAAAGAGAGAACGACCGACCGACCTATCGGCAGACAGACAGACAAAAAAAGAAACAAAGCTAGTGAGAGAATTATTTATTCCTGTTCTAGGGTGTTGTTGTGTTCAGCAAGCGACATACGACAAACTGTCTTGGGGTGACTGGTCCAAATTTGAATAGCCCCGTTGCAGACAGTGATAGGTAGGTATCTGATCTCTCTGCTGTTTTAAGATATTCATGTGCTCATAAATCTCACCTCCATCGTCGTTGGGCTGGCCGAGGGCCCAGTCAGAAAAGCCCAATACATTCTTCCCGGTGCTTGCCCATATCCAATTGCCCTCGTTAAAGGTATCGGTGGCTCCAACCCACATAAAGCCCACTGGTAACAGAGATCGTAGAATGGATGAAAAATATTCGACAGAAAGACGGACACACAATTGATATGAAGACGAATGCATATAGAGATAGGAGGAGTAGTGGATGAGGTAATGGATAGACAGAAAAAAATACCGCACGTATACTGACATAATAGCAAATCAGACACACAGTCAGTCAGATAGATAGATATGTAGCATCTGCAAGCTATCCCTTGCCCTCCCCCGTTTTCTTGTTACACTGGTGAGCATGTGTTCATTTCTTCTTTCATTTTATTGTGGACAAACCGCCAGAGTGTACTGTACTCCGTGACCTGACCTTCTTTTCTAGTAAGCAGTTTTTTCCTCGCTCGCTTGTTGTCAGTGTTTTGACTCGCTCAGTAAATATTAGTATGTTCCCGAACATTCGATAACATTGTGGAGACGGATGTTTACGCCAGATTTGGCCTTGAGTGATGTAACCTGATGACGTATTGATGCGTGATTGGTTAGTTTGTGCGAGGGCAAAGGTAACGTTTATTTCGGGAACTTTCTGTAGGAATGTTTATATATATAGACCTGTGTGAGTGGTTGGTGGGTGAGTAAGTGAGTTTCCTTTTGTGTGGCGTAGATATTTAGTTTCGCTGGTGTCTTCCTAGTAATTTATTGTTCACTATACAGTTATTAAACTTTAGTATTATTTAATCTATCGTCGGATCTCGTGTTTATTTATTTTACAGCTGTAATAGTTTCGTTTTCTAAAGGGTTGTAGTTAGATCAACTAACTCCCCCCTACTATAACGTGCTAGAACAACCTCAGCTGTTACATATTGGGGGCTCGTCCGGGATCCGACCATATTCGAGCGGACCAGATCAAAATTACTAGATTTATTTACATAGTTTATTGTAGAATATCATCGACAAGCTATCTACAACATGTCGGAGGTTATTGGAAGGCTTAGCCAGGAAGCGGACGCTATGGAGCTCACTGGGCAGGAGAGACGGGACTACCTCCGTGAAGGCCTAGAAAGAGAAAGACAGCTGGAGGCTCAACGACAGGAGAAGGAGGCTGAACGACAGGCTCATGAGAAGGAGGCTGAACGACAGGCTCATGAGAAGGAGGCTGAACGACAGCTGGAAAGGGAAAAGATGAACCACGAGTTGGAGATAGAGAGGATGCGCCAGCAACGTGGAGGCAACGACTCAGCGCAGAAGACCGACGACCACGCTAGTTCCAAGAGACCCAAGCTACCTGCATTTCAGGACAAGAAGGACGATCTGGATAGCTGGTTGCTGCGGTTTGAGAGGTTTGCCGAGACAGCTGAATGGCCCAGATCCACCTGGACGACATCACTGTCTGTCCTGCTGACCGGGAGAGCTTTGGAGTGCTTCTGCAGACTACCGATCGACGAAGCCAAGGACTACGACAAGGTCAAGGAAGCGTTGCAGAAGAGGTATAACCTGTCAGAGGACGGATACAGACTCATGTTCAGACAAGGTAAGCCTGAAGATGGAGAAGATGTTGGAATGTTTTTGACCAGGATCAAGACCTATTTAGAGAGGTGGATAAAGCTGTCGAAGACGGAGGAGACCTACGAAGGAGTGAGAGATCTATTCGTCAGAGAGCAATTCATGGATGCCTGCCCACCAGACCTTGCGACCCATGTGAGGGAGAGGAAACCAAAGACGCTACAGGACATCGCAGATTCAGCGGAGGCGTACCTGGTAGCGAGGAACCGGACGCTCAGCGGGAGCGCCAGACTGCAGAGCCGGCCAGTGCGACAGAGGCCCAACGGAGACAGAAGCCCACAGGTCTGCCATAGGTGCCAGAGGCCGGGACACAAGGCGAGGGAGTGTCGTGCAAGGACAAAAGACAAAGGTGAGTTCAGATGTTACCTTTGTGGAAAGCCAGGCCACGTTCGGAGGATGTGTCCAGCCCAGAAGGATATGGGACGAGGCAAGCCGAACAAGGCGGCGGCGGCCGTAGTGATAGCGGCGGACGAGTCGTCGAGACAGGATGCGACGACGGCTGACACCAGCATCAACGTTCAAGCGGTAATGAAGGACGGGAAGCTACAGTTAGCGGTGCCTGTTACTTGCGGAGGATGCAGTGACGGAAGGACCGTGGAGAAACTGAAGTTACCAGTGATGAAGGGCTTGATTGGAAATCGAGCGGTAGATGTCCTAAGAGATACCGGCTGTGAAGGTGTAGTGGTGCGGCGAGCACTGGTGGACGACGGACAGCTCACTGGTGGGAAGAAACTTATCGCGAGGATCGATAACTCCTTGCTAGCGGCGGAGGAAGCCGTTATCGACGTGAAGACGCCTTACCTGACGGGCAAAGTGACGGCGCTGTGTCTCCCGGAGACCATCTGCGACCTAGTAGTCGGGAACGTGGACGGAGCGAAGGATCCGTACGACCCTGATACTGAGGTGATGGTAGGAGCGGTGACCACGAGGGCCCAGGAGAAGAGGAAGGACCGGTCTACGTCGCTGAAGGTGCCGAGGGCAGAACGGCACGCGGGAGTGGATAGAGAGGAACTTATCCGACTCCAAGAAGAAGACGAAGTCATTAGGAAGTTAGAGCAGAAGAAGATCCCAACTAATAGAGGCAATAAATCTGTTCATTTTGAGAAACATGGAGGAGTACTGTACCGGATCTACAAGGACCTGAGACAGGCGACTGTTATAAGGCAAGTGGTACTACCCGAGAAACTGAGGGAGTATGTACTGAGTGTAGCCCACGACTCGATCGTCGGA
Source organism: Onchidella celtica (assembly GCA_963931925.1). Lineage (NCBI taxonomy): Eukaryota > Metazoa > Mollusca > Gastropoda > Systellommatophora > Onchidiidae > Onchidella > Onchidella celtica. The sequence continues at coordinate 71,942,974 of OZ007570.1, read as the reverse complement.
GGACACCTCGGCGTGAAGAAAACCAAAGACAGAGTTATGAGCAATTTTTATTGGCCTGGAATTGAAGGTGACGTCGCGAGATACTGCCGCTCATGCGACATATGCCAGAGGACGGTGAACAAAGGAGCGACCCCAAAGGTGCACCTGCAGAGTATGCCAGTAGTGGACGTACCATTTAGGCGAGTGGCCGTGGACTTAGTAGGACCTATCGACCCCCCAAGTGAAGGTGGACATCGGTATATCCTGGTGTACATAGACTACGCTACTCGTTACCCCGAAGCCACACCCTTGAAGAAGATCGACGCAGAAACGGTAGCAGAAGCCTTAGTGAACATCTACAGCCGTTTGGGTGTGCCCGAAGAGATCTTGTCCGACCAAGGGACCCAGTTTATGTCAGATGTCATGAAGGAAACGAATAGACTACTGGGAATTCGACAGTCGACCACTACAGTCTACCACCCTATGTGCAACGGGTTGGTGGAGCGATTCAACGGCACACTGAAGAAAACATTGAGACGACTGTGCGCAGAGCAACCCAAGCAGTGGCACAGATACATCAACCCGCTGCTCTTTACATATCGTGAAGTTCCTCAAGAGTCGACCAAGTTTGCCCCATTCGAGTTGCTGTATGGGAGAACTGTGAGAGGACCCATGCACATCTTACGACAACTATGGACCAAGGACGTAGAGGAGCCGGAAACGAAGACCAGTTACCAGTACGTCATGGAACTACGTGAGAGGCTGGAGGACACATGGAAGCTAGCGACGGAAGAACTCTCCAAGGCTCAAGGTAGACAGAAGACCTACTACGACCGGAAGGCGCGAGAGAGGAAGTTCCGCCCCGGAGATGAAGTGTTGGTGCTACTGCCGACGAACACTAACAAGCTCCTAGTCCAATGGAAGGGACCATATAAGGTAGTCTCAGTTGTCGGTGTTAACGACTATAGAGTCAAGATGGGTGCAAAAGAAAAGACCTTGCACGCCAACCTCCTCAAGAGATACATTCCAAGGACGTCAAAAGCAGCAGCAGTGGCAATGGAACCGAGACCTGTTGTGACAGAGATGTGTGGGATGGACAACAGTAGGAGAGATACCATGCCTGAACATGTCAACGCCATAAAGGACGGCGGCGGTGATAATGCTGAGACTGTACTGGCAGAGGACGACCTGATAGACAAGAGTCAACCCGTGGAGTCAGCTAGCATGACAGTCATCGAGGACTGCGACCTGGAAGGCGACAACGGTGGAACGACGGAGGACCTTGCCGACCTAGGCAGCTGGGACCAGAAGGAAAGCTACAGAGATGTCCAGTATGGAACGCAACTGACATCGGAACAACGTCAAGAACTCTGCAATGTGGTGAAGAATTACCAGCACGTCTTCACTAATCTCCCTGGAGGCTGCCAGTTGGGTGAACATCGCATCGACCTGACGACAGAAGTACCAGTTCGTCAACGACCATACCCGGTGCCCTACGCTATGCGCGACTCATTGAAGGAGGAGCTTAGCACCATGGAACGGCTGGGCATCATTCGAAGGAGCTCATCAGCTTATGCTTCACCTATTGTTGTCGTCAAGAAGAAGGACGGATCCAACCGAGTCTGCATCGACTACAGGAGGTTAAACAAGATCACAGTATTCGACCCTCATCCGACAGCAGCGCCATTAGAAGTGTTTCAGAGTCTCTCGAGAGGAAAATTATTCTCTCGGATTGACCTGAGCAAGGGATACTGGCAAGTGAAAGTTCGAGAGCAAGACATTCCCAAGACGGCGTTCGTCACCATGGGCGAACACTATGAATTCATTCGGATGCCTTTTGGGATGATGAACTCAGGAGCCACACTGAACAGGATCGTAAAGCCATTGATCCGTGGAATGAACAATGTGACAGCATATGTGGACGACCTGCTGATTCATACAGAGACATTCGACGAGCATGTGAAGACTCTCAAGGACTTACTGCAGAGGAATGACCAAGCTGGATTAACTGCAAGACCATCGAAGTGTCTGATTGGAACGTCTGAAGTAGACTTTGTTGGACACTTAGTGGGAGAAGGTATGATTGGCCTGTTAGAAGAGAATGTATGTAAGGTACGAGACGCACCCAGACCCACCACTAAGAAGGAAGTGAAAGCATTCTTAGGATTAGTGGGATATTACCATGAATTTATTCCTAACTTTTCAGCGATTGCACCACCATTGTCTGATTTACTTAGAAAGGGTCAGCCCAATATAGTTCAGTGGGATGAAACGCAGGAGAAAGCGTACACCTCTTTGAAGAATGTCATTATCTCCAAACCCGTATTATGTTTGCCAGATTTTTCCAAAGAGTTTGTCTTAGCAACTGATGCATCAGATCGCGGATTGGGCGCTAGTCTTATGCAGGAACACGAGGGAAAGTTATACCCTGTGGCATATGCTAGTCGTAAGCTATTGCCTCGTGAGACAAAATATTCGGTCTCAGAGCGCGAATGTTTAGCTATTGTTTGGGCTGTAAAAAAGTTTACTTTGTATTTGTATGGAAAGGAGTTTGTGCTCCAAATTGACCATCGGTCATTAGAGTTTTTGAACTCTGCCAAGTTTGACAGTCCAAAGTTATTACGATGGAGTTTATTTTTACAGTCTTATCGATTCAGGATTCACTACGTAAAAGGCAGAGAAAATGTCTGTGCCGATTTCCTGAGCAGGGTATTTTAAAGTAGTACACTATCAGTGAAATGCATTGTAACCCATACTTTTGCCTACTAGATGAATTGCTAGGACGGCAGTATTGTACTGTAATTGGGGACATAGTTCATCTGTGACTGAATATTGAATTGATGGCTGATAGAGAGTCATGATGTGTTAGTCACATTTTGATTTTATGCTATGTCATATTAATTACCAATGGAACTTGGTGTAATTTTGGGAAAATGTAACCCAAATGGGGACTGCGAGCAAGCAGTGTTTGTGTTATATTGCAATGTTGTAACTTGTTTTGACCTAATATGATGAAGAAAGACCCTGATCAGTGGTCAGTATGTATTGGTATTTTTGCCATTGTACGTATGAGTTATACATTTTGGAGATAACCATGTTATGTACAAGTTATATGCTATGATTCGTGCACGAAGCATTATGTAAACGATGGGCCATCGTTTCACCTTATATGATTTGTAATAATATCATTGACCATTGTTTCACCACAGTGGTGGCGTTGTGTTATTTTGACTAGTAGGCCTACTGTCTACTATTGGGAAGCAATGACGGTATTGTATTAGTTATGGTACTAGTGATGCAAAGGATATTGCATTGTATTGTATTTGCGATGAAATTCGGGAAGACACTGAAATTGTTATTAATTGTAATAGAATTAGCAACTACCTTTGTGAGATTGGGAGTGCTATAAGATTATTTCAAGATATTGCAGACGCTGAATAATGTTTTGGAGTTGAAAAATATTCAACTTAAATTGGGGAGTTGTGTAGCATCTGCAAGCTATCCCTTGCCCTCCCCCGTTTTCTTGTTACACTGGTGAGCATGTGTTCATTTCTTCTTTCATTTTATTGTGGACAAACCGCCAGAGTGTACTGTACTCCGTGACCTGACCTTCTTTTCTAGTGAGTAGTTTTTTCCTCGCTCGCTTGTTGTCAGTGTTTTGACTCGTTCAGTAAATATTAGTATGTTCCCGAACATTCGATAACATTGTGGAGACGGATGTTTACGCCAGATTTGGCCTTGAGTGATGTAACCTGATGACGTATTGATGCGTGATTGGTTAGTTTGTGCGAGGGCAAAGGTAACGTTTATTTCGGGAACTTTCTGTAGGAATGTTTATATATATAGACCTGTGTGAGTGGTTGGTGGGTGAGTAAGTGAGTTTCCTTTTGTGTGGCGTAGATATTTAGTTTCGCTGGTGTCTTCCTAGTAATTTATTGTTCACTATACAGTTATTAAACTTTAGTATTATTTAATCTATCGTCGGATCTCGTGTTTATTTATTTTACAGCTGTAATAGTTTCGTTTTCTAAAGGGTTGTATTAAGATCAACTAACTCCCCCCTACTATAACGTGCTAGAACAACCTCAGCTGTTACATAGATAGATAGATAGATAGATAGATAGATAGATAGATAGATAGATAGATAGATAGATAGATAGATAGATAGATAGATAGATAGATAGATAGATAGATAGATAGATAGATAGATAGATAGATAGATAGATAGATAGATAGATAGATAGATAGACAGATATATAGATAAATAGATATAGACAGACAGACAGGCAGACTGTCAGACAGACAGACAGAAAGATAGATAGATGGATAGCTAAATAATAGATAGATAGATAGACCTATAGGTGGGTAGATAGATAGATAGATAAATATATAGATTCTTGGATAGATAGATAGATATATAGATAGATAGATAGATAGATAGATAGATAGATAGATAGATAGATAGATAGATAGATAGATAGATAGATAGATAGATAGATAGATAGATAGATAGACAGATATATAGATAAATAGATATAGACAGACAGACAGGCAGACTGTCAGACAGACAGACAGAAAGATAGATAGATGGATAGCTAAATAATAGATAGATAGATAGACCTATAGGTGGCTAGATAGATAGATAGATAAATATATAGATTCTTGGATAGATAGATAGATAGATAGATAGATGGATAGATAGATAGATAGATAGATAGATAGATAGATAGATAGATAGATAGATAGATAGATAGATAGATAGATATAGACAGACAGACAGGCAGACTGTCAGACAGACAGACAGACAGAAAGAAAGATGGATAGATGGATAGATAAATAATAGATAGACCTATATGTGGGTAGATAGATAGATAGACAGACAGACAGACAGATAGATAGATAGATAGATAGATAGATAGATAGATAGATAGATAGATAGATAGATAGATAGATAGATAGATAGACAGATAGATAGATAGACAGATAGATAGATAGATAGATAGATAGATAGATAGATAGATAGATAGATAGATAGATAGATAGATAGATAGATAGATAGATAGATAGATAGATAGATAGATATGAACATCATCTAGCCACGGCCAGCAGTAGTTGAACTTGAATTAAATGTTTAAAAAAAAAACCATAAGAAACTTACAATGTTTAGTGCGAGCCTGAGATTTAATGAAGGCATTTTTGCCAGGAGTGGTGGGTTCTGCCAGTTTGCCACCTAGCATGTTGCAGAAACCCTGTGGATGAAGACATAATACAAATTCACAAGTTGAAACATTGCTGTATTTACAGACATATACATCTACACAAAGAGAATTGATATTTTATTTGGATAATAAAAAAAAGTTCGCAGTGTGTCTGCGAGGTATTTTTTCCCAGAAATCATGTGTAATACTGGGTGAGTGACATTGGAACCGGAGACTTGCATAATCTTTCTTGAAAGGTTTCTGCATTGGAATAACAGGAACCGAAATACCATGACCTCTCTTGCGAAAGATTTTCCCCAAGGAAACAATGCAGTCTGACAGTGTTGAAATAACATTTCTTAAAAAATCAAAAGAACCGCCACTTAATTGTGGAAGAGACACCTGTCACATACTCAATTACTCACTTGCTCAACTGTCAAGTAAACTGTCCAGTATATGTTATAGTTAGCGAAAACCTTTCATATTATTGCCATGTTAGAATGTTGGAAAATTCCTGTCCGCTCTACAATTTCGCACATACAATTCATTTTAACCAGCAAGATTTCCTACAAGTGGAAAAATACTTTGCTCACCTGGGCGTCTTGCCAGGATACCTTGTCCTCACCCACACCGTAGCAGGCGTCTTCATTTTCCACCCAGCCTTCTGGACATGTACTCACAGTCACTGTGAACATTTGGATTGACACTGTTTTAATCATCATTGTAAAATCTTATTTGCAGGGGCGAGGCCTCCTCACAATCAAATAATCAGTGATTACCCTTCCAATATTAATTCTAGAATTACTGTGCTTTCCAGATCGAGCCCAACTCCAAGTCCATTTAGTCAGTTCAGCATTCAATTCTACCTCGCTAATTGCATCTTTATAGGGACCTAAACCTTATGAACTGTTCCATAATCAATGATTAACAAAGACAAAGAGGACTTGACTACACCCAGAAGCTATCTTGAGCATAGCCTGTATTCGTCGACACGGCCCCGTAAACCACAGAATTTTAGAAATAAAAACAGGTTTATTATCAAAGTTTGACCTGATTTTACCTAGATTTATGCATGTTTTTCACAATGCAGTCGTTTTCAATCCTAATCGGAAGGTGCAGAGTAGAGTGAAAGAGTTTATGTGGATGTTTTTGTTTGTTTGAGGTAATCTAAGAATAATTTATTCCACGTACAGTAAGAGCTATCAAAACATAATAATATAGTCTAGATCTAGACAACTGTGATCAAAATCAGTCGAACGTATCAAGAACACCACTTCACTTGATAGGTGGAGCGAACCTATACCGCAACGGTAGATAGCCACTTCTCCGAGATCGTTGCACATCATTGTGTCACAGAGATGCCACTTAAGCACTTTTTGCCATGTAATGTTAATGGGTCCTTTTCGAGAAACGTTATGAAATGGTAGAATAACAAAATCTCTGGCTATGAATATAATAATAATAATAATAATGAAGATCATTTATATAGCGCCCAATCCAAACCGTTTGCTCTAGGCGCTTTACAGAAAGTCGTGTTCTCTCCATCTGCAACTCACTCTCTCTCTCTCAATCTCTCTCTACCCCTCCCTCTCTGCTATACAACATTGTAAACATAGATACACACACATAACATACTATAAGACAGAAATTAAACGATAAAACAGCAAAATTAAAGTGAAATGAGAAAATAAATGGATTGGGAATGAGACTTCACAACTGAAAGTGTTTTTTAAAAAGGTGGGTTTTTAGTCCAGTTTTGAATTTTGACTCGGTAGATGCTTCCCGCAATGATTTTGGCAGTGAGTTCCAGATGTGCGGGGCACAGTGTGTAAATGCTTTGCCTCCTAGTTTCTTTGACTTGCAGTATAAAATCTTAAGAAGGCCCTGGTCGCTTGATCTTAAAGAACGAGGTGGTGAGTAGGGCTCTACCAGAGTGGAAAGGTAAGGTGGTGCAGTTTTGTTTATGCACTTGTAACACAGAACTGCTATTTTGTACTGGATTCGCAACTTAAATGGTAACCAGTGCAGTTTAATAAGCATGGGGGTAATGTGTTCACTCTTTTTCTTCTTTAAGACAATTCTGGCAGCTTGGTTTTGAAATCGTTGCAGTCTGTTTAACGTTTCATTGGGTAAGTTCCCAAGAAAGGAATTGCAGTAATCTAAGCGAGAAAATATAAACGATGAGATCAAGACCCTCACAGAGTCTTCGCTTAGAAAAGATGACATTTGACCTACTCTGCGCATCTCACAGTAGATGGTTCTACACAAATTATGAACATGGAAATGCATGGAAAGCTTTGAGTCAAAATATACCCCCAAATTTCTAGCCTTCTCTGAAAAAGATATGTTCTCATTCCCAATACAGATATTATCTCCATCACTCGGATTCCATCCACTCTTTGTGTTATGACATTGAAACACATGACATTGAAACATATGACATTGAAAACTTGCCGTTCAAATTATATTCTAAAAAATGGATGAAAAATATGCGTTTATAAGTCTGTTAGTATGAAAGAATGGTGTTTTCAGATTAGTTTGCCTTGTACATTGGTGCATTCCTGTCCTGTTGACAAGAATAGTCCGCTCTTTAGATTTTGCAGTGCCTAGCAACCGTTTCATTGTTTTAGTCGCTGCATTTATGATTATGTGAATATGATGTAGCGATAAGTCCTATTATGAGGATCTTACTAGCTTAAATTTTGATTACCCTCTGCAGAGGGCCACGCTTCGCCCCTGCTTACTTGATGTGAAATAGTGAAAACAATCTAAGATCTTTGTGCTCTGATGAAAAAAGATAGGAGCATAAAAAAAAAATGAATTTCGTAAGTTTAAATTCCAAAGTAAATAGGGCGTTTTCAAATATTAGGCCAGTTGGCTGGAGTGTATTTTCACAAGTTTTGTGTGAATATTCTTCAATCACATTTTTCCACTGACTCAATGGACATTCCAACAGTGAAAACTGGAGTAACCTCGTTACAACTTAGGCGGATGTAGAGTGAAATTAATTTCATCACGTACATTGCCAACTCATTCATGCAACGTCATCATAGACATGCTCCACTTTTGTCATTATCTGTCCAATCGTCTAAACTAAAGACTGAAGACTCAAGGATTGCTTGGCAGTATAACGTTAGTCTTCGTTTTGTAAACTGGTATTTCTCAATAATTTATATTGAGTGTTTATAAAGTTAAGATCTATCACTGTGAAAAAAAAAAGGCCTTTACCAGGAGCAGTGACGGCTGTTCAATAACCAATACTGAAAGATCCGGGACATTGGTACAAATCTCAGAAAGATGGGAGTGCAGTTATTGTGAATCTTATGGTAAAGCATGACCTACAATTGCAGGTGAGTTCTACTTACATGACTCAATTTTTTGCTTCAAATTCCATCAATAGAACAGGTAAATACAAAGATAGAAAATGTTGATTAATAAAAATATGCAGTCACTCTCGTCATATTGTCGTCACAAACGTATTAATCTAACATTAATTTGTCAATATGATCACCGTTATCATCACTACCATCGTTGTCCGCCCTCATTACCTTGACCAGAGACACAGATGGCCAGGCAGGACAGAAGAAAGAAAAGCAACATCTTGACCTCACACAAAAGCTCTCCTGAAATAGATGAATCTCAGATTATGAACCAGAACAAAAATGTATTTGCAGTGACCTGAGACTCGAAGGTTCTAGAGAATTCATTACACCGTAATCAAAGTCATCTTAGTGCAGTAGTGGTGTATTGCTGACATGAGAACAGTTTAGAGTTGTCAAAAATTATGTGATGACTGTGGGAGCACAAAATACGAGGACGTTTGATGATGTAGACAAATTACCTGCAGACTGAGCTGTCATATGACACTTGTGAGTGTCTTCATCAGTCCTTAGGTACAGACATTATTGTTTGTATTTAACATACCCGGTTCAGTTTTCCTGATTGAATTTTTCTGCAAAATTTAGTTCTCATTCGCTTTCTCTATTTGTGTAAACTGTGAAACATTCAATTTCCTTGTGTATCATACGCTGCGTCATTATTTAATGTCAGTCAGGTTTTCAAAATTATCTATAGACCTTTCTGTGCACGGTTGGACGTCTCACTTTACGTGCAAAACTTTTACGTCTGTGCTCACTTTAAGAGAAGTTCTATAGAGTAGTTACTTGGCATCAATTTTTTGTCACGGAGATTGTTAGAGTGACTGATCGAATGACTGGAATAATAATTTAAAAAAAAAGAAATATTGAGCTGAATGATACTTGCTGTACATCACACAATAAATCATTTCTGTCATAAAAGTAAACTGTTCAAGTGTTTGCACTAACCTGTTTCTAATGACTGCAAGATGGAGGTTGTAGCTTGAATACCCTGCTAGCTACTGAACGCTGAATGTGTAATGAAAGAGCCCGTTCTTCCTCTGAAGGTCGTCTGGAGGTTGTCTGCCGTTATACCGATAACGTGCCTTCTAATAGGCTAATATCACCGGAGAACTACAAAATTGCTGGTGTAAGGTCACGCCCATTACGAAACGGCTGGTTGTGATTGCCTATCTATGATACTAGTACATCCTCAACGATACCTTTCCGATAGCACACTAATAAAAACAGATTATGTCTTTTGATTGTGTATTGCATGGAAAAAATATGAAGCATACAGTATAAGCGCTGTATTACATATTCTAATATATTATATAAAAAAACAAATCTTTAATTGTGTCTAAAAAGATTTCAGATAGTTGAAGATTGATGCCTGAGTCCACTCACCTGACATAATTGCGTCTGGATATTTATCCTCCACGTTTCTCACAGTTTTTATTGTATTTTGAAATCTTGTAAGGCTACCTGGTTGACCTTGCTTGTTAAGATTTGACATTTCTCTTATTGCGACATTGACATTTCAAGTCTGATCCTCTCAGTGGAGTCATGCATGGTTAGGATGCTGATGGTAAATGTTTTCACATGAAATATTAGTTCTTGTATCCAGTTCTGATTCAGCTGCATAAAATCTCTTTCGGCGGAATTGAATTTTGCTGGATATGTAAGTCTGAAGAAGGCAGTCGGCGAGCTTGTCTGTGTGCCTGTGATTGGGAGCCCCAGGCATGACTCCAGAGGGGAAGTAATCCTTCACATCAGATGGTTGAGGGGAACTTAGACCAATTAGAAGCATTTGCCAAGATCAAGCCTGTAAGGTTTTGTTTCTATACTCCTTTAGTCCAATTCTCTAGGATTTTCTAAATCAAGTAATCGCACACTTGAAGATATTCATTCACAAATCACAACACCAGAGTCGGTACTGTATCGATACAACCAATTAAAGTGACGCGTGGTGGTTTTCAGAGACCCACACAAATGTCTTGTGCCCTTTGTAATGTGGCTTGAGCGGGTAATGATTAAAAAAAAAAAAAACGATTTGTGCAACAGCGCCAAAGTCTTGTGTGTGTGTGTGTGTGTGTGTGTGTGTGTTGACCGTGGGCTGGGCTGGAGGGGGGTTTGAGGGGAAGATGGGGGCTTGGAGGAGTGTACAAGGGGAGGTAAGGCGAGAAAAGAACAGCCCTAAATAAGAAATATCCAGGATGATAATTATGTCTCAAATTGCAGGATTTTTTCTTTGCGTGATAGATCAAAATTTCAACATCATTATCGTCGTGTTGCAACAATTGTAGCAATTGTAGTCATAACAGTAGTAGTAGTAGTAATAGTATTAGTAGTAGTAGTAGTAGTCAGAGTTAAGTAGTTGTAGTGGTGGTAATAGTAGTTAGTTAATAGCTACGGTATCAATGTTTTCCTACAAGATAGCACTATGCAGTGTTGGCTGTCTATGTGGTAGGAAGGGTATCGTTACAGATGAAGTGGTGGCAGATGTGGTAGAGGCTGTAGTAGTGGAGATGTTTATTGTAATAGTAGCAGCAGTAATAGTTTGTCATTGTACAGACCTAAACTCTAGACATTTGTTCTTTCATAGCTTTCACCATAGACCCTTATACCTGAACTCTAGACCTTTCCTGATCTGAAAACAGAAAAAGTGTAGACAATAACAACACGTTGTATAAGGTCTTAAGATTGTACCCTCTCTGCTTTCAAAATTATCAGAACTCAATAAAAATGTATAATCTACTCCTTTTTATCTTTTAGTACACATTCAGCTATAAAGATAATTATGCTGATGCACGAACCGGGCTTGACGCTCGAACTGTAAGTACAACATTGGCAGCATGGGTTATGCAGGACTTCACACGCACACACACACACACACACACACACACACACACACACATACAAAAGACGTTAATTAAACTACTGGATTGACCAGGACGTACCCACAGATTGAAGATTTTATCTCATGTTTACACTTTTCTCTCTTCATGTCCGAACTTTTGTCAGTTCGCCCTGAGATAAGAAGAAAAAACAAGCCAGATCCTATCTTAGAGTCAAATCAGGATATTGTCATACTGACGTTTTTATCTTCTCTTTTGTTGACAGAAATAACGGGTGACTTGAGAAATTCCCATTATACAGGTTGGAAGAAGTGTACCAGTGTGTGACGATTGACAAGATCAAGCACTAGTTTGCACGAAATCAGTCACAGATTGATTCTGTTCCAGATTTCCGAAGGTTTCCGAGCATTTGGCGGATGCGTCTGATATATTTAGAAAACTGGGCATCCTGTCGGCTTCCTCGTTTATGGTTTTATAACGGGTATAAAAATGAATATCAACAGTGGCGTGATCAATGTGTTACCAAAGTACATCCCCAGCAAAAGATACTTGTTGTCTGATACAACGCAACTGTCTGACAGTCAGGGCGGTCCATGGTGGTTACAGACGAAAGCCGCCTTTGTGTGTGCGTGTGTGTGTGTGTATGTGTGTGTGTGTGTGTCATGATTGGAAGGAAATTACAAGGACCAGGAAGTCTTGAGTAGATTTGCCTTTTTTTTTTTTAATCACAGCTTTCTGGAGGCTTACTGATTGTAGCTATGGAGCATTACAAAAATGTTGTCTCTTAGTAATTACTATAGTCCATCCAACATCATAATATTACGGTTTTTCAATTTCTTTGATATCTCCGGCTTGCCTTGATCAGTTACGATCAAGTTTTGTTTGGCCTCCTTTTTTAAATTTGTCTTAACAGGAAATTATTTTTTGGCATATTGAGAGTAGAAATAAACTTTTTCCATAAAATTATATTTAAAAAACTTGCCCGACACCGCATGGTGAAGATAGAGATTGTGTACAGTACCAGCACTAGTGCACCGTAGACACTGGGGTTTCTTACAAGCAAACATGCATGTTAGGGATACATGCATTGCATCGTTTAAAGGGAAGTTTTATACTGTACAAAGTTTAACTAACGAATTGTTTGTGATTCTGAACACAAATACGCAAGCAAACATTCAGTACCGTTTTAGCCTACGTATCCTTATGCGCGACGCGACGTTGAGTCACTCGCGATTGTTGTCGCTCCAAAATCAATCGAGTAAGATTTGTGAGAAGCCATCTCCTCATATGCCACGCGACGTTCAGTCTCGAGCGACCATCGCGTGAGATCAAGTCATGTCGCGATCGGCTGGGTGGTCGCGTCAGACTGTCTGGAGGTGTGTCTGATTAAAAGCATAGCCATTGGTCGAAATATCTTGCGTGTGCTGATTCATTGTGCGCACCATGTGTAGTACTTTTTCTTTGCACTACATACATCTTGAACGTCTATCCCAAGACCCACTACGCCACGGCACAATAGATAATCTATTCAAATAATTGATTTAATGATTAAAGCAAATAAATGAGTATAAACTGCAAACTTTGAATGAAGTTCTTACATACACAAGACTAGAAATTTACGTCTTATAATTTTACGGAAAAATGTAGAGATAACCAGGGTAGCAGAAAAAAGGGTAATGAAGTAGGAAAAGTGACCAGATAGGCGAAAAAAAAAAAAAAACCAGAACTCACCAAATTCCATCCCTAATATTCTGATGATAATGAAATTTGAAAGTGTTACCGCCCTTCAAGCTGGCACGCTTAACGACTTGAAGAAATGTTTTGCGCACCTTGGAAATCGAAACATGATAGTCATACAGTGGATACCATCACATTGTGTACCATCACATTGTGGAGTGCCAGGCATTGAGAAAGCAGATCAACTGGCCAAGGAGGGTTCTGGCTTGGAGCAGCCACAGTGCCTCTTAAACTAACATAACAAGAAAAACCTCATCAAAAACAAGAGACGGCAGCAAAATAAACCAACAGGATAAATATCATCTCCTGAACAGAGAGGATCAAGTGATATTGTTCAGACTAAGAACTGGCCACAATAGGCTCCACCACAATATGTTCACAAAGTTTGAAATAGGAACGATAGGCTCCACCACAATATGTTCACAAGGTTTGAAATATGAACAATAGGCTCCACCACAATATGTTCACAAAGTTTGAAATATCTGCCATAAAAATGTGAGTGCAGCCAGTCTCCTCAAAACACAGAGCCTTATATTGCAGAACTGCACACTCCTCTTAGCACTACGGGAAACATATTGGCCCAAACCCACCGTCCTGAATGTCAAACTCTATGGTGCTCTGTCACAACTGCACAAAGCCATAGATTTTCTTAAAAGAACAATTCTGCAGATTTAGATTTGGTGAACGAAAGAAGAAGAAGAAAGTGTTACTCATGTTGCAGCTTCTTCAGTTTTCCAAGTGTCTTTCCTGAAATTTTCTGTTTTGATGTACCATTTCTTAGGCTGACCTGGTGATGCAGTCGAATTGTCAGGAACAAATTAACAACATCATCCGGTGTGCAACAGTTGCATTTGGAATACTTGTGCTTGAGTGTGCAAGGTAGATGTTTTACCTTCCTTTGAAAGTGGTGGCGTATGTTATCTTCACCTTAGCATTTTGCAATGTCTGTTTGGAAAACAACTTTAGAAAAAAATCTACAGTCTCTATCAAGGTTGTGCTAGGTCTTGCCAGCCCTTCACCTGTGCTACCATCATATTCTTTTACAGCCACTAGTGTCAAATGTCTTGATTGATAATTGTCTATATCTGCAGTAATTACAAATAAGGTGCAGGATTTTCTCCAAGATCAACACGAACGACGAATCGCATATAATGACAGCATGCCTGTGTTTATGATTGTGCGCACCGAACTATTTTTAGAAACTCCTGACTCGGCGGACGGAAGTGCTCAATTGCACCGTCCTGACGCAGTGGGTCTTGGGTCTATCCTCGCTAAGAAAAAAGTCAAACAGGGCGACTTGACACACGACGAGACGTCGCTCGCGCATAAGGAGACACTTTTGACTCGAGCGATCGAGCGACATCACTTGACCCCGGATTTTAGCTAGCGAATCTTAGCGCATAAGGAGAGACTTCGCGCGACTGGTCTCGAGCGACGATCGTGAGCGATTCAATGTCGCGTCGCGCATAAGGATATGTAGGCTTACACTCAATAATTTGAAAAATATACATTTTGTACATTATGAAACAAATCAGTTTACGAGGTTTCAACGCCTGATGATGACGAGGCTGAGGACGATGAGTCTTGCAAAGGAATTATCACAGGTGAAATTGGAGGTCTAATTCCGTCAGCTTTAATGTTATCCTCCTCTGTCCTTCGACATGGTTGACCGCATTTTTCCAGTCATCTGACGACACATTGGGAAGGGATTTCTCGGTGAGCTTCAGTGTTGCTTTTAGTATAAACTGCGAGTTCCAACGAGCAACATCACTTTTTACTTGGACCCATATAAAAGTTCTACCGGGTTCAGATCACAATGATAAGGAGAGAGTCGAAGGACCTCGTGGCCATGCTCCCGAATTACACAGTCAGTCTTCTAGACAGTGTTCGTTTTAAACTATTTCACTAAAACTTATAGTTCAGTATTTTTCATGTTGTTCGAGTGTAGTATAGAATGGTCCTGAAGCCACTTTTGCATTTCTATTTTTGGGCTAGATGATGTTGGGGCCTTGAAGTCAGGATGTTTCTCAGAATGATATGCAGCGTTTGATGATGCATGTTGGAACTTCAAGACTGGATAGCTGGCATCCACGCAACCAATCTTCAAATATTTAAACATTCATTTCTGAATGAAAGTCCCGGCCGTCAACATGACATGATGTGAAGACCTAGTCACAGCTGTCTACAAAACCCGTGTTTTCACCGCCGGCATGGAGAACAATGATATTTTGGCCGGTGCCAAGGGGCGTGTTTCTTCCGGCACTTGCGTTCTCTGATGTCCACGCCTTGGACGGTTGATGGTTGACAGAGACCCACGTCTCATCAAATTAGACTATGTCCCACATTCGCTCCCCTTTGCATGGATATCCCTGCAAAGAAGCAAAGGCAACATTCATAACTCCGATACAGTGGAACGATTCTAGGGAAATCAAGATATACTGTTAGGGCACGTGCTGGCCAACGGAAGCCGTTTTCGAAGGACATCGGCTGCCACGGCCACAATGTGATCTCAACGCGTAAAAATCCCACAGTCGGGCCATTTTCAGGTCCTTATCTTTTACTGCGATATTTTATGTCTGTCAGTTTGAAACTGCTGATGCGATGCACACAAATCCTGGTCGAGGAGAAAATTAATATGTGGATATGTTTAAAGAAAGAAATAACACGCCAAATTACAGTTTTTTTGTTTTTTTTTAGTCAAAACCGTTAAACAGTTCCACACAAGACAGTCTCCACTCACCTAAGATATTTGCACCTTGGTGCAACAAGATCAGATCTCTCCTCCAGGAATCTTCTTCCACTTTTTTATGTACTGGAATTTGAAGCCCAAGGTCTTCACTGCTGAATGAAAAGTTCTTCTCCTGGGACTAAGATTATGTGTCACCTCAAGAGTATGTCTCAGTAGTCTTAGTGTAAGATATATTTGTCTTCGAATAGTTTGAATAGGCATATTTCTATTATGTCAAAGTCAAACGTGTCCAATATTGGATTTCGGCCTTTTCTACTGTAATATTTTTCTTCATATCAGGCAAGCCGTTCTGCCAACGTTTGAGTGTAGTGGTTTTTACACCCAAACATGCACAGGTACGTTTCAGGGGATAGTTTAAAGAAACTTGAAGGTTTTGTTTTTTGGCTTCGCCTTCATGAAAAGTAAGTGCCTTAAGAGCAATTTTCTTTACATCTGGATTATACTGTCTGGGCATTATGACAATCTGATGGTAATTCAAACGTGTTTGTTTTCATACGATACTAGCTGAGTTCCCGGCCCTGCCCGGGATAAATCGATTTATTAGTTTCAGTTCTGGATGATTATTATGGACCTGCTTCATTTTGCTTGTTCCTTTAGCTTTATTTTATTTTTTTTTGTTTTGTTTTTAGATACGTTTTACTGCTCTCCCTTTGCGCATTGACGTCCTGCGCGTCCCGCCAGCATCTGTCAAAATAAATGGCTATGATTTGCGCACGGGTTAGTTTGTTTGGTAGTGAAAACATCGCAGGAAGTGATAACGTCATGTGTTAATGGAAAAGAAATATAATAATATTTTCCTAGGCATATTGAAAACACAAACCTGTACTTTTGGCCCTGCAGCGTCAATCTCCCAATTCCAGACCCTTTCTTTTTCCTAGTCTAGGCACACTGAGAACACACAGTTTCATACTTGATAGTCTTACAGTCTGGCCACATTTCGAGCCGCGCTACCAGCTCGCTATGATCAGGCGACGGTCGTGTTGTGAGCGATGGAGCTTGGGTGGCCACACCACCAGCTATGGATTTCCAAGCTACAGGCTAGCCCTTAGCTGGGCAATAGCCCATGTGTGGACGGTTCAAGCGATTATAGCTAGCTCAGTAGCTCGTTTGTAGCTCGCTGAGATTCATTCAACTAGTCTATGGACCTTGTTGGGCTGGAATAAACTCTATTTATTTTTGATGCAACTATTAAGATAACTTACAAACTAGCTACGGTATATTCATTTTGTTTCATTTCATTCTCCACACAGTAAATAAATTGACTGAACAACAACAAGATGTAATAGATAAAAAATTAACAGTTTATTGAAAGAAAAAAAAAAGAACAAAAGCATTTACGTTCGTTCATAAGTGTGATAGCACTCTCCGTCGACAAAAACCGCACTCTGTGTGGTGGCTGTTGGAATATTTTCAAGATCTGAGCTACAAACTCAGCTTGATGCAAACATTGCTGAACTCCCAACAGGCTCTGGTCTACGGAATTCAAATATCCGGCTTCCCTATTTTCTCATCGGAGACAGCTTATCCTCTAAAACCTTATCTAATAACTACCATCAATTCAAAGTTAACATATGATCTGAAAATATTTACTTATCGTCATTCGCGAACAAGGCGTTGTGTCGAGTAAGTCTTTGGGGTTCTAGCAGCAAAATGGCGAGTGTTGAAGACGGCCATATCAACTGTTACAGTGTGGCCACATGTCGAGCCGCGCTACCAGCTCGCTGTGATCAGGCGACGGTCGTGTTGTGAGCTATGGAGCTTGAGTGGCCACACCACTAGCTGTGGATTTCCAAGCTACAGGCTAGCCCTTAGCTGGGCAATAGCTCATGGTGTGGACGGTTCAAGCGATTATAGCTAGCTCAGTAGCTCGCTTGTAGCTCGCTGAGATTCATTCAGCTAGTCTATGGACCTTGTTGGGCTGGAATAAACTCTACTCATTTTTAATGCAACTATTAAGAAAACTCACAAACTGGCTACGGTATATTCATTTTGCTTCATTTCATCCTCTACACAGTAAATAATTTGAATGAACAACAACAAGATATAACAGATAAAAAAATAACAGTTTATTAAAAAAAAAAAAATAAGAACAAAAGCATGGTAGTCCATCGGGATCCGATGATGACGTTGCTTCTCTGCTCTCAGCTATAGCGGCGAATGTGGCTCCGCAGACCGAAGCTGGAAGCACACAGGTGCCTGCAGGTGTCGCATTGAAAGTTGATATTTTTTACCGAGGAGGACGCTGCCCTGTGACGTCTGTCCCTTGCCGCAGCGGGACGCTGTCGCCGATCCTCCTCAAAGGCAGTGGTTGTCTTGGAGGTGAGAGACCTCCATCCTGATCTATTGGAGGCACACGCTTCCAGCTGGCGTGGATGAATGTCGCTCCACCTGAGGTTGTTTTTGAAGGTGTCCTTGTACTTCAGTTTTGGGTGTCCTTGTTTGCGCGAACCCTCTTTCAGCTCTCCATACATGACTTGTCTGGGTATGCGGCTGTCATCCATTCATACTACATGGCCTGTCCAGCGCATCTGAGCTTTCAGCAGCATCGACTCAATGCTTGTTGAGCCAGCTCTGTCTAGCATCTCCTGGTTGGTGACTCTGTCCTGCCAGCGGATGTTCATAATCATCCGCAATTATTGACATTAAAAGTTTGAACAGAATGGAAACGGAACACGAAAAGTGGGATGATGCTCCAAACCAAGATGGTGATAGGCGTGTGAGGCACTACCAAGGTCGACCAGGACAACATGCAACATGGATGAGAGAGCAACTGGTGCAATATTTTGTTGGTCCTGGTGCCGTGGCATGGCAAGAAAATTATATATAAATTTCCTCTATGAATATTACCCAAATATGATGTTTTGTTTTGTTGTTGTTTCAATTTCTCCCACTGCAATATGAAGGGAGTCTAATATTATTAATAAAGAAATACAAATACTGGCCGCCAGCGAATGTACACAATTTACATGGAAGCTACGTTGAAAATCATTAATATATCAATTAATATTGAAGAGAAAAACGGTATTTTCCACCTTTCATTATGGCTGCTTGAAAAAAAAAAAAATTTTTTATAGATACAGTCCTATTACATGTATACTTATTGTTGAATATATTTTTTTATCTGCTCAAAACATCGCAGCACTTTCTTGCGACCAATTCAGTTGGGGCTCGAAATCAACACAATTATTGCAAAATAAAATGAGCATCAAGACCTTTCAAAATATGCCCACACACGCGTTTACGCCTTCTGATGCGTAATGTGATATTTTGTAGAATTTAAGAGTCACCGGTTAAAAAAGCCATTTATTTACGATATGCTTGAAAAAGACTCTAGATAGAAAATGAAGGTGCGCAAAAACCTCACGCCTACAGGAATGCACGAGGTCACGACACATCGCTTGAGCGACGAGCGATGTTAAATGGCAAGTTATTTATCGTCGCTCATAGCGAGCATCCAGCTAGCGGTAATCGCTAGTGGTGTGGACACCTAGTTTAGGTTTAATGCATTTATTTCCGTCGCTTCACTACAATGTAGCTCACCGCTTGGCCCATCGCTAGACATGTGGCCACACACTTAAGATTGTTCTTGCTACCTCTGTATTGCTTGGTAGTCCATCGGGATCCGATGATGACGTTGTTTCTCTGCTCTCAGCGATGGCGGCGCATGTGGCTCCGCAGACCGAAGCTGGAAGCACATAGGTCCTCGCAGGTGTCGCATTGAAAGTTGGTATTTTGGACCGAGGTGGGCGCTGTCCTGTGACGTCTGTCCCTTGTCTCAGCGAGACGCTGTCGCCGATCCTCCTCAAAGGCAATGGTTGTCTTGGAGGTGAGAGACCTCCATCCTGATCTATTGGAGGCACACGCTTCCAGCTGGCGTGGCTGAATGCCGCTCCACTTGAGGTTGTTTTTCAAGGTGTCCTTCTACCTCAGTTTTGGGCGCCTTTGTTTGCGCGAACCCTCTTTCAGCTCTCCATACATGACTTGTCTGGGTATGCGGCGGTCATTCATTCATACTACATGGCCTGATATTCCTTCTTTTTGTGCTTTGTCCAGGTGGGGGCAATAGAGGAGCTATTTTCCATGAATTTAATTTGCATGACAGAAACAATATTTTTTGTATATATAACGTGTATAAGTAGGCGACTAGTTCTTTCCATTACCCAAAACAAGATAAAGACAAAGGGCCTACATCAAAATATCTTCCTTATACTTGAATAGACAAAAAAAGAGAGATAGAACTGTGGCTTCACAGTTTTATCTCGGATAATGCCGGGTACCTCGTCTAGTATTCTTAGTAAAAATTCAACAGCATTCACAGGTTTACGAGACACGACGAAACGGCTAAAGAACACTTCTTTTGCAATTAAAAACTGAAAGGGTTAGTACTTTGCTGTGGGTAACTCTCCCTAGACTGCAAAACAAATTCTACAGTTGTACATTAAGGGCAACTGGCATTCTGTCTTCTATTTCATTTATTCGGACCGGAAAAAAAAGTGGTCCTCCCAGAAAAACGACTCCAAAAGCTGGTCGGGTAATAAAACCTGTCATTTCACAGTTTCCTACTGCTTCAAGGCAGAAAATTATTACACATCAAAATTGACGGATGGCGCAATGGGCTGCAATCGTTTCACTCACTGTGCCTAAGAATAGTGCATGAGGCCATCATAGCCAAAAGTAAAAAAAATGCCAAGTTTTTGCAAAGTGGCTTTAAAATTTTGGCCACGACTGTATATATATGTCTGAATCTGTGTTTCCGAGTCGCCTAACACTGGCGTAATATTGATATATTTAAAATAATATTTTGACAATGGACAGCAATAACGGGGTCTGAGCTGATTGATATCCCGCTGTGTTCTGACGTCATTCATTTTTGATTTATTTTGTGTCTATGTATGTGTGTATGTGTGTGTGTGTTTATGTGTATGTGTGTGTGTGTTTATGTGTATGTGTGCACATTTTGTATTTATATAGCTACAGAGGAAACACCAGCTCATTAATAAATAATAAATAAATTTTAAAAAATTTTAATAAATAAAAGGTTAAATAAATAATAATATAATTGTGTATGAGAATGTGAAAAAAGGCCAATGCACATGTCAATACATCCATATGAATATTTCAGGACTTGCAGAAGTTTGGCAACATAACCTGACCAAATCATAAAAAGTTTCAAAATGTTTGTGATGCTCAGATCATAT
Organism: Onchidella celtica; assembly: GCA_963931925.1. Lineage (NCBI taxonomy): Eukaryota > Metazoa > Mollusca > Gastropoda > Systellommatophora > Onchidiidae > Onchidella > Onchidella celtica. The sequence goes on along the minus strand of OZ007570.1, from coordinate 71,921,899 downwards.
CGCGACAATTATTGACTTCCAGTACAGAGGCTTTCATTCTTCCGTACATAAATTTCGGTTCATTTTTGTCCTGGCGTGGTGTCCTCTATCGGCCTTTATGCTCTTTATATGATTGCATTTCATGAGTGTTTCGTTATGTGCATTTGCCCCTCAAAGGGACAGTATGTGCAGAGCATTAAAGCGCATGTGAGATTGCATACAAGTTCAGGTTGTTTCTAGACGTCAATGAGGCAATGTCTTGTGAATATCACAATAGCTTTATCGAGCCACCCGGGTGTAAGGAAAACATGATCTGGGTTTGTAAGATTATACCTTACACAGAGAGAGAGAGAGAGAAAGAGACAAAGATTAGGGGTAGGGGTGGGGTTTTGAGGCAGATTTTCTCCCCCACACAACGCTGCTTGACTCGGCCGGTTATACTAATCTTGTGTTATCTTCCCACTGTCACCTCGGTATAACTCAGCCAATCTTTCTAATCACGTGAAAGGACACAATAAGCAGGTACTACTGTCCACTTTACCTTTGCCCAAACATTACTGAAGTGTGCCGATTTTCTCAATCAACAGCCATCTCAGGCCAACATTTATATTTTCATACGGCAAAACTGTTTTTCAAGTACCGTTATCTGATTATGTTGTGCAAGCTCAGCTTTGTGGCATAAACTTCAGCGCTAACTCCCTGGTTATGATTGGGGTGGCGTTGATGATGTTATTAACGATGATATAGATGACAATATTGCTGGTAAAGTCAAAATGTGGCAAAAATAAAACGTTGTGTGTAGGAAAGCCTCTCTGCGACTCCACACAGTTTTGGTAGTTATTAATCAATTATGATAGCGATGGTAGTGGTGATGCAGTGAGTTTGCTGCAGATGATATTGATAATTGAAGAGATGTTAGTGGTAGCATTCATGGAACTAGTTTTGATGTTGAAGTGTAATTTGTCGTATTAAGTGGCGGTATGGAACAAAGGAACGATCCAAATGTTGAACTATAGACAACTTTGAATTTTTTTTTTGCTCATTTAATCATGTCACAAGTATGATTATGTTATTTACTGTTTGTTTCTCGATCTGCGATTCGACGTGACGCGAAACATGGCTGGTCATGGAAAAGGTCAGAATATTTATTGATAACAAAACAGTCACGTGGAAAATTTTACAGTATTTTTTAATAGCTCATGTGATTTAGTCACGTCAAAGGGAATGATAAATTTATGAACTGTGTATTCTTAAAAATGTTTCTTTATCTGAGACTGTTACAGTGTGGGTATTATGACTGCATTTTAAATCGAGAGGTATTTACTATTTACTCTTTCGTACCATGCCACACACGAAGAACAATCTGAATAAGTTTCATGAACAGACCTGCAGGGCCACAAATTTAATTACATTAAATTTCCTAACAATTTTGTCTAGATCTCTTACATACTAAAAGACAACATCAGCAGCATCAAATGAAAATTCAATAATATGTCACTAGAAGTCTCCTCTAGATTCCTATAAGATTAAGATCATTCTGACTCACTAACAATTTAAGTACTAGTTATATATCTCTCAGATATAGTCTGCCTACTATCTATCAAGCAATATACTAATGTCTCTGGCGACGATGTCATCTCAGCTATTTGTGCCTACCGCTTATAATGGATCAAGCTCGTCAATATAAACTGACGTAGTTAAGTCTATTGGATCTACTCTAGGATGGACTGGCAATCCCCAGCCTCATCCAGACAAATCAATCCCAATTCACAGATGTGTATGCCAAACATTCATACTAGTTGCAAGTCAATATAATTCTTTGTCTTGCATTCTTGGGTAGCACTCCTAGCATATGCGGCAATCCTGTCCTACTGGATAAATTATGTTCAGCTCCTCGTTCATTGTTGAATCATCAAAGGACAAACACTTACACTTGGTCCCTGGTATAGGAAAACCAGGGAACAGTAGACAATAGCAGTGGGCATATCTCATTCAAGCATATGGCTTCATCTCAATGTCTATAGTGGACTAGACATGAATCAACAGTCTTATGATTCTTCAGGCAGAATCGTGCCGACGCCTGCACAGATTGGAATTTTCTGTATGGAGTAATGGACATAGGTATGGCTACACTTTTATACTGTGCAGCCACCTGCAAATTACCGTCCAAATCCCTAGATTTGATTGGTGCATCCATGCGAGCTCATCTCGCAGTATTAATATATTCTACGTGGGAGTTGGTCACGGCCTTGTACTAAAAACAGACAAGGTCAATTTAAAATGTCAAAACAATTACTGAAATCTTTAAACCCTCGTGCTTTCTACATTTTATGTACGAATTTCTGAACGCGACTAAGCGTCTTAAACTATCTATCCTTATTCACCCCTTCTCTTCCCTTCTAAGTGTTCATCAAAATCACGGGGTCGAGAATTGCACTGTCACTCCTAACTTATCCATTTATTCTATCTCGCCCCACTTTCTTTCCATCTCTAAGAAAAAGTGTTTCAAAAACAAACTGTTCACGAGGACAGTTCAAGGACAAATTACGCTGGTTATAATCAACGAGACCGTGAAAAATCAACTCCTTGCAAGTCGTGACCCAGCACGGCATTTATAGCATTAAACCCTGACATCCCCCACCCCAGTGGAAATTTTAAGAAAAATTTACACGATAGGATCCAAGAAACCACAACGTTATTGTGGTGGGGGCTTAAGTACTACCGTAGAAAAGTCAGCCTCAAGCTTGAGAACAAAAAAAAATCTAACTAAGAACGTGCATATTGGATGGACAAAAAGCATACAATTATTGATGTCACGTTCTGTAGACTCTAGTCAATCGAAACATTCTCACTCCACACAATCAAACTTCTCACGAACATTTATAATAACAATGACTATATCACTGTATACTGCTGAATTAAAGTATAACTAATATCAAACAATCAGGCCTTACTGAAGGAATAGGCTCATAATTATCTAGTCAACACACATAATTGCTGCTTATATACACATTCACAAACAATATATTGTTAATTAAAATACTGTGGTATCCAATGGCAGCAGTAGCTCTGGTAGCTTGGTTTGCCATGTCTGCATCTCATTGACCCGCTGACAAGGGCGTCAGGTTTGTCAGAAGTTCAGGTCACAGTCCGGAATGACGCTGGTGGAAAGAGGATATTCACAAAAAAGGATTGTATAACTGGTTCATAAAGTAGTGAACAAGATAATGTGAATCCATCCACCGTTCAGAATTGAGGGGGAAAAGCACTATCCAACCCCAATACAAGACAGACTCTGTAATAGAGTAATGAAATTGTGGGTCTGTCCTACAACGGATTTCCGTATAATGAAGCCGAAATAAAACGGCGAAAAGTTAATTAGCTTAACGTTTACATTTCAAACTCGCGTGGTGCTGCCTTAAATGCAACAATAGTATAGAACTTTCTCAATTTAATAACAATATGATTTAATTTATTTAATCTCCGTATCGAATCCGGTATAGATGAGATGGCACGAGGCGATAGCTAGTTAATTTAATGCGCTTTACGCAAGCCATGCACACGTCAAGTGTCACAGTCATCTCGGTATATAATCATATCTGGCATTACGTTGGCTGGTCTACGGAACGCGGACAGCCTAAGACATAATCGGTTGTATAAAAAAAACAACACTCTTCTCCACAACTTAAAACGCGACCACGCAGTGTCCTCTGTTACCACTGCAAAATCTCTCTCAACGCGACGAATCAGTGTACTCTGTTAGCACTGGAAAAAATCTCAAAACGCGAAAATTCCTGTCTTACCGGTCGGTCTTACACTGCCCGTCGGTCTTACACTGCCTGCGGCCTTACACTGCCCATAGGTCTTACACTGCATCTCCGCGTCTTACACTGCCTGTGGCCTTACACTGCCCTGAGGCCTTACACTGCCCTGTGGGGCTTACAATGCCTGTAAGAAGGTTCAACTCTCTCTCTCTCTCAATATACCACGTGTCTTTTATAATGACATTACCTCAATACTGATACGAACAAGTCCCATGAGACAATAAATTCTTTGCTCCTCGGGCGGCCGCTCAGCCGAAAATAACACCAATATTCACCACATAACCCTACTCAAAAAAAAGTCACCTCCCTAAGCAGCCTAGTACTGCCCTCTCGGGGGCTCGTCAATGTTAAAACGAGATCGGTAATACATAATGCTTAATAAGCTCCATAGAACAGGCAGCATGCCAACTGCACGGGTTCCAACAATTCAATAAAAATGCTCACTCAAGCAGTGTTGCCACTGTACAACATAGGAGGATTAATTAAACCTCACTCCTTATTAACCCAGATTACACATGAACTCACTCACCGTGTCACAACACGTGAACGAATTCAGGTATGCAAGAAAAATTAAGTATAAACAAAAAAGGTAAATACGATATAACGAATGTATAAAAAAGGTTACATTAGAAACAAGACGCAAGACTTAAAAGCAAGACGAACGATAACAGACCCTACAAGTCCTAACTTATATTACAGAAAGTTTAAGAAAAAGACAGGAGAGACATCTTCCTAAAGAAATGTGAGGAAGCAAGAGAAACGTTACAATCTATACGAATAATGGATCCCTAATAGAACTATTCACAGTGAAGCAAATTCCCCCGAGTTATCAATAGCCACCAAGGCACTCTAATATCCTTCGTAATGGCAAAGAAGATATGCTAAACTATGATCCCATCCAACCTCCCGCTCTTAAACTAAAGCCTGGAAACACTGAGAGCGGAAAGTACCTCGCCCTCCTCAAAACTGACAATCAGATGGTTCACTTAACTTTCTTTTGAGGAATTCAGATGGTGATGTCCTCAATCCATAGATCGTTCCAAGTCCAAAAAAAGTGTCGTGTTTCTGTTAGAGGTAGATATCTAAGGTGAATGGTGTCCCTCGCCGGTGTCGTCGGGTCAATGGGATGATCAGCTCGTTATATGAAATTGAAAGAAAATGTCATATTAATACAACTTAACTATAACCTAAAGTAAAAAGGACCTGAAATCACAATGTTATAACAGTACAATATGAAATAATGGAATAAAATGCAATGGATGGATCTAAGGGTAAGTCTGTCAATAGGTTTTAAGAATAATTTATCTAAATGGTATGGCGTTCTTTAAGTTCTTTAGGGTGTCCCTCTCCAGTATTACAGTGTGGGTATTATGACTGCATTTTAAATCGAGAGGTATTTACTATTTACTCTTTCGTACCATGCCACACACTAAGAACAATCTGAATAAGTTTCATGAACAGACCTGCAGGGCCACAAATTTAATTACATTAAATTTCCTAACAATTTTGTCTAGATCTCTTACATACTAAAAGACAACATCAGCAGCATCAAATGAAAATTCAATAATATGTCACTAGAAGTCTCCTCTAGATTCCTATAAGGTTAAGATCATTCTGACTCACTAACAATTTAAGTACTAGTTATATATCTCTCAGATATAGTCTGCCTACTATCTACCAAGCAATATACTAATGTCTCTGGCGACGATGTCATCTCAGCTATTTGTGCCTACCGCTTATAATGGATCAAGCTCGTCAATATAAACTGACGTAGTTAAGTCTATTGGATCTACTCTAGGATGGACTGGCAATCCCCAGCCTCATCCAGACAAATCAATCCCAATTCACAGATGTGTATGCCAAACATTCATACTAGTTGCAAGTCAATATAATTCTTTGTCTTGCATTCTTGGGTAGCACTCCTAGCATATGCGGCAATCCTGTCCTACTGGATAAATTATGTTCAGCTCCTCGTTCATTGTTGAATCATCAAAGGACAAACACTTACACTTGGTCCCTGGTATAGGAAAACCAGGGAACAGTAGACAATAGCAGTGGGCATATCTCATTCAAGCATATGGCTTCATCTCAATGTCTATAGTGGACTAGACATGAATCAACAGTCTTATGATTCTTCAGGCAGAATCGTGCCGACGCCTGCACAGATTGGAATTTTCTGTATGGAGTAATGGACATAGGTATGGCTACACTTTTATACTGTGCAGCCACCTGCAAATTACCGTCCAAATCCCTAGATTTGATTGGTGCATCCATGCGAGCTCATCTCGCAGTATTAATATATTCTACGTGGGAGTTGGTCACGGCCTTGTACTAAAAACAGACAAGGTCAATTTAAAATGTCAAAACAATTACTGAAATCTTTAAACCCTCGTGCTTTCTACATTTTATGTACGAATTTCTGAACGCGACTAAGCGTCTTAAACTATCTATCCTTATTCACCCCTTCTCTTCCCTTCTAAGTGTTCATCAAAATCACGGGGTCGAGAATTGCACTGTCACTCCTAACTTATCCATTTATTCTATCTCGCCCCACTTTCTTTCCATCTCTAAGAAAAAGTGTTTCAAAAACAAACTGTTCACGAGGACAGTTCAAGGACAAATTACGCTGGTTATAATCAACGAGACCGTGAAAAATCAACTCCTTGCAAGTCGTGACCCAGCACGGCATTTATAGCATTAAACCCTGACAGAGACATTAGGTGATATGGAACATCTAGCACGCAGATCATCCAAGCTGTATCAGGTCTTCCGAGACTGTACAACCTAAAAATATAGAGATAACAAATCAAACACATCAACAACAGATGCACATAGTCATTTTAATATTTCGGTACATAGAATTGAATGACGCATGCATATTTGGCCAACGTATTTGGGAGAACTTAATCTTGGGATCTGAATTTGGCCACCACTGGGGTTTGCTCACCTTAAAGGGCCGTAACTCAGGATCTACTGGTAGATATTAGGTGAAACTTCGTATTTGTACTAAAAAATTAACGAACAAATTTCAATTAGATAGTCTTGATTGACATAGACCCATTTCCTCAGAGCCACCCTCATTAAGTACCGAAACAATAGCGATAGAGTGGATGAGAGAGTGGAATGGCTAATTCTATTTTAATCCAAGCAATAAGAGAAAGGGATGAAAAAGACCAAAGCTGGTGTAGGCGCCAGACCTTTGGCCCGCTGTCCGTAAATTTTCATTCACACTAGAATAGCGCCCGCTGCATGCCGCTGGATCATGGCGCGGGCAGTGCCTATTGCGCTGATGTGAAGAAAAATGAATATAGATGGCAAGCGGCACACCAGCTCTAAGGGGCCAGATCATTCTAGTAAATACAGTTTCGTGTTAATAGATTAAAATTCCTGGCATTTGATACACGGTGCACAGGAACTGAATTGGAAAGGCAAACCCAACTAGATCTAGATACAATACTGGACTGTTATGGTCCAACCAAAAAGCAGGAACGCGAGAGTCATACAGAACAACAGCTAAGTGATACTATCAGTGAGATAGGCCAGAGCAATTTAATGGTGTGTGGAGATTTCAATATGATCATAAACAATGATCTAGATATAATTTCGGGTACCCCACATGGAGAGAAAGAAGTAGAATTATTCTCAAATTTTGTGCAGACCTTGAATTTCTAAGATTGTTGGAGAGAACTAAGTAAAGAAACAAAAAGAATTCACATGGTCTAGGAAAGAACTTTTTATGGCCAGAAGACTACATTATATTTTTTGCGATAAAGAACTAATGCCATGTATAACAAAATTAATGCTAAAAATAATTTTTTAGTCCACAGACCATCGTGCAGTTACCAATAGAATTTCTAGAGCGTAACTTCTAGAGAGGCCCCTCAAAGCGGCAGTTCAGTGCTTCATACATCAATACTTTCGGCTTCGTAAAATATACTTATGAACATGTTTATATCAAATTTTATAGCAGATAAGAAATAGGATGATTTGGATAGCTTAACAAAATGGGGACAACTTAATAAAATTAATGGGAACTGCTAGAAGCAGCAATTGGCTTAGAATTAGAGTAACCCAATAAATGAACTGGAAGAAGGGGCAAGTCTTGTTAAACTATATTGCACAATTCCCGGATGATAGAAATTTGCAGTAGAAATATGAAAATAAGAAAAGTCAACTGAAAATTGAACATTTAGCAAATACTAAAGGAGCATTAATTTTGATCTTGAGTGAAATGAAGTGAGGAGGGAGAAAACAACAACAACAACAACATCAAATTCCTTTTATATTTGGAAAAGACCAGGACAAAATGCCATACAATAAAACAGGTTCAAAATGTGAATGGTGAAATGTATTTGTATTTGTATTCATATACTTCTTTAATCCCATTTGGGAAATTTGCCTTTGTGCCATTGCGGCCCAGTTACAACTGGAGCAGGCACGTCGTCGCCACAGTGCAGCGCCCGTCGGCGGATTATTTATTTTTTTGGTGGGGAGGGGGAATGAGGGAGAGGGGGAGGGAATGTTGGGGATAAATTTTATTTAATTTTGTCCTGGCAGCCGCCTGTTCGGCCTGCTCTTTTCGATTTCCAACTGCAAAGGTATCTTTAGCATGCGCAACGTGCACACGGACCCTCCGAATTTTTCGTCCTTATCCGAGAAGACTAGGTACTCGATCCTAACCCCCAATAGGATCAGGGACACGAAAATAGGAGAAAAATCCCAAACTTCCAACATGCCTGCACGGGCCTGGTTTTGAACCCAGGACCCTTGGCATGAGAGGCGAGCACTTTGCCTCTAGACCACCTTGTCCCCAAATGCTGAAAGTACCGAAACAATGGCAATGGACCCGTCATATATTCACGGGGAAGAACAAAAATGTTGTCAAACATGTTACACTAAAGATTCATCTGTGGCGGCGAAGTTGATACATTCGATAAATTCTTAGATGGGATAGCTTAGGTTCGAGGAAGATAAGGAATGGCGTGATTTAGACATTGGCTTGGATGAAATGCGGAAGGCATTGAAAGCATGTAATAATGATTCGTGGTTCAGATGGAGGGACTGCTTTTATAATCTCATTTGAGGACATTTAGAAAAACCCTTATACAAAAGCTACATAGAATCGATAGAGCATTGGCAACTTTGTTAGGTGTAGGGTATAATCACTATGATACCTAAAAGCCACAACAGCAGTCGAGAAGATCTTAACAATTGGCGACCTATTACTCTAACAAATGTTTGAATAAAATATCTTTACAATTGTTTTAGCTTCCAGGCTACAAAAGTAATACAAATATCGTACACGATAACCTAATTGGATTTATTAAAGGCGTTGGGGGCGAGGCAATAATGTCACATTTATATTGTTAGGCTGCGTTTCCACCAAGTTTCACGTGTCACGTGTCATGTGTCATGCATGTCACGTGTCATGTGTCATGCATGACACGTGACATGTGACATATAGCGTTTCCACTGGATTTCACATCGAACATGTCACATGTCATTCGTCATTCGTCCTGTGTTCGCCATGGGTGACGGTTCAGACTCATCTGACGAGGAAATTCTTGCTCTATGTCTGTTGTACCGGCGAGCTAGGAAGAGGAAGTGCAGGAGGCGCTCAATATGGTGCAGGGACCATTACTTATTGCGTCCAGAAAGGGGCGAATTTACCAGAACGTTTCGCTATCTCATGGACAATCCAGACAGAGAATTATTCTTCAATTACACAAGAATGACGTACGAAACCTACGCAGAATTGAAACAATTAGTGTTGCCTCATCTACAACCAATTGGTACCAACTACAGAGAAGCTATATCTGGAGAGGAGAAGCTCATTCTCACACTGAGGTAAGTAGCCAAAAGATAACAATCAAACCATGAAAGTACAATATGAACATCAAATTGAAGAAACACTGCAGTTAGTTTTATTTAAAAAAAAAAAAAAAACAACAGAAAAGGTTGCATATCTTATGAAGAACATTAATTATAACTATTAGGCACATCAAGATAACAATAGGATGGTTGGGAATATTTTGCCAATTTACAGCAGAACAATCACCATCAAGTTCGATCTTTGATCAATTTCAATTTGGATTATTTAACAACCCCAAAAATGATTCTGGGTTGTAAATTGTCCCAGTGCTGTTGGAGATCTCACTGGAAGGTCCGGAGGTATTCATATTGTTGGGTGGCATGACTGCTGCTTGTGGGAAGTAAATTGGTTGGAGCACGGGCTGTGAAACTTCTTTCAGATCGCTCAAAACCTTAAGCTGAAATTCAATAAATTGGTCGTCAGTAAGGGATTGTATTTTTGGCGACGTTTGGAACTGCTTTTCTGTTTGACGACGCTTTCATTTGAAGTCGGCCCGAGGACTGATGGTGTTGATGCTCGTGAAGGTGGGTCAGTCAAAGTAGTTTCATCATCTGCATGAGAGGTATCACTGGTCTCATCAATAATACCCGACGCTCTCGATGCCCGTTCTAAGATATTGGTGCTGTCGTTAACATTGCTAGCAGACTCGTCCAGATCTTCGGCCATATCATGGCTGCTACCCAGATTTCCCGTCGTGGACCTTTTTTCCTTCACAACTTTCAGGAAACTCATGCTTTTCATGAACACCCACGGCTTCGAACTTCCAGCTCCATCACCAGATTCACTTTTCATGCGTTGTAGTGCGTTGTTATAACTTCTTGTAAGTGATGTCCATGTATCTTTTGCAGTAAAACCTGGAACAAATAATATTGTTTTAGCAGACAGTGTTCAGAAATCATAATTCAGTGCATTCCATAAATACCCCCATCAGTATGTTTTGAAATGGTGGCTGATTTTAAAAACTCTATTGTAAGATTTGAGACATTGAACATATATATTGCGAAGAATATCGAAGTGTCTATCTTTAGTCACAAATAATTTCCTGTAGATGCTCACAGCAATGGAAGTAAAGAGCGAGGACGTTTATTGTTAGAATTGAGTAAAATTAAATTAAATAATTGCCGAGAATATAGAAATATAAACAGCAAACTCTTATTTCCGTACACTCGGCCATCATAATAGCAAACCAAAAATAATGCATTAGCATTTTTCGTATTTGTTTGTAGATCTGTAGATTTGCTCAAAAAAAGTAGCCACAGTGGGTCTATGGGAGAACTTGATAAATTAATAATAGGATTTGGTCGGTTTTTTTTTTTAATGACATCTTTATATAGAAATGAATGTCTTGAACTGCAGTTGACTCGACCTTTGGCTTGAGAGCCTATAATTTGCATTTGTACAATGGCAAATCGTAGATTATTCGGATTTTTGGGGGTCATAAAGAATTAATAAAAAATGAACTTTTAGTTAGACCTCTAATCGAAATTATCTCTCCGTCTTGCAAAAGAAGGTGAAAATTGTCAACGATTTGGCTAATTTTCATGACTGAGACTTATCCGGTCTAGGCGTGAGGCAGGACACATACAAACATACAAACATACATACAAACACCTTCTTTTATAATGTTTAGATTATTATAATCATAAGTACAGCTGTATGTAAGTATTAATAATACTGTGCTATTCTCATTTTCCAGATGTCTCGCAACTGGTTCATCATTTGCCTCGATGACTGTACCCTTCCATATGTCCAAGACTTCGATAGCTCGGCATGTACTAGTAACCTGTGACGTCCTATGGAAAGTCCTTCAGCCTATCGAAATGCCCATTCCAAATGAAGACGACTGGAAAAGGTTGGCAAAAAGATTTGGAGATTTGTGGGACTATCCGTTTGCTATTGGCAGTCTTGATGGTAAACATGTGACATTGGTTAACCCGATAAACAGCGAATCACTTTTCTACAACTACAAAGGGTATCCCAGTATTGTGCTATTGGCATTGAGTGATGCCGATTCCTGTTTTACGTTAGTAGACTGTGGACAGTACGGACGAATGAGTGATGCTGGTGTATTCCAGGCCTCAAGAATAAGACAGCTTCTAGAAGAGGAAAGGTTGAACATACCCGATGAGTCTTTTGTGATCAGTACCTCAGACCAACGGATACCATTTCAGATTGTTGGAGATGAAGCGTTTCCGTTAAAAAAAAACCTAATGAAGCCATATGCAGCCAGAACGCTTGACAGAATTAAGCGAATTTACAATTATAGGCACTGCAGAGCTAGACGTCCAGTTGAGTGCACTTTTGGCATAATGGCAAAAAAGTTTGAGATTTTCCAACGCCCGATGCGCCTACAGCCAGACAGAGCAATTACAGTTACTAATGCATGTACCGTTCTGAACAATTTTATCCGTAGAAGAGATGGACATATGATAGATCGGTCATCAGAAATTACATATGACATCAGGCCTAACAATGAACAAGGATTAATGAATCTGCGTCCCCAGCAAGGTGGCAGAAACTCTGATGAAGCTACAGAAATCCGTGATTTGATTGCAGAATTTTTCAATGATCCTCGCGGTAGTGTCATGTGGCAAGGTCAGCATGTGTTCCGAAATGTTCTTCTTCTCGAGGACTAGAAAGGTCAAAAAATTGAAACTATATGCAAGCCAAAACTGTTCAATCCAAGTTCATACATCTGTTTCTTGATTTATGATTGATTAAATTAAATTAAATGTGTGTGTGCCTAGGAAAAGGGTCCACATTGTCATTTCCAAAGATGTGTTTTTTGTAGCTTTTTTGGATGGAGCAGTATGTCCTGGTTGTTGTGCTTTTTAAATTTTGCAAGTAGCTTAATTTGTTGCTGAGATAATGCTGGCTATGGCCCTGGGGGGGGGGGGGGTCAAAACTTTGTTTTCGAGAGAAAAACGGCTACTTTAAAGTTGTTGAATTGTTTTCTGCTTGACTCAGTGTTGCGGAGGTGTTCAAATCAGTGGTTTCCTTGTATTTTAGCAATCTCCAAACACTTATTGATAATAACAGGCCATAAATAAATACAAAACATCGGTAAACAATCATTTCGGTAGCCTACTTTACACTGCCCACTGGACTTAACCGTGGCACACACACACAAAATATACCTTCTATTGGTGGTGGTAGCTTTTCATCAATCTTCTCCCACACCTGTTCGCATGAGTGCTTTTGTTTCTCGGGGGCCTCAGCATAGTGCTGTTGGCCCCCCTGTTCTTGATTGTCTCTCTCTTTCTTGTTTGTCGTTGTTGTTCCTTCTTTCTGTTGTCTTTTGTCTTCGTTCTTCGTCTTCGTCTTCTCCGGTCGTGGTATTTTATTCATTTCGTTTTGGGGTGCGCCAAGGCAAGGGCAAGGACAAGACAAAAAAAAAAAAAAGCAGTTCTGGGACACTGTCCCTTTCAGGAGTTTGATCCCTTTTTTGCCAATATAACATGTCACTAATTGACTGCAATCTCTGCGACGTGCCCATGACGACAGAGCACATCCTTTTTTATTGTAAGAAAAACGATATAGAAAGGAATAAACTTAAAATTCTAATCCCAGAAACATTTACCTTGGCCGGCATCTTGTCACTAGTAGATAATAGTTTCAAAAAAGAAAAAAGGGCCCTGGCTAATAAAATAAATTTGTACGTTGACTGCAGCAAAGTTGGCAGCCCTGGCCTGGCAGATCAGTGAACCATTATGGTAGCAGTTGCGCCGCTCGACATCCAATCGCGGAATAGCGTGCTGAGGTCGGCTGCCGGTGGGGGCCGGAGGCCGGGTGACGCCGGTATGACCGCACACGAGCTGATGGGAGGCTCGCCAGCCATAAAATAAATTATTGGATAGAATATTTTAGAATAAAAATCTTAAATAACTAAATATATTAATATACGCACTGTTTTTTTTTGTTAAATAAACTCCCACACCTGTTTTCTTTGGTCTTTGTTTTTATAGTCTTTATCTGTGGGGTCCCACAGAAGTGGGGTCTTCTTCACAAGGCATATCAGGTTGTGCTTATAGTCATTCATGTTTAGGACAAGCGTAAATATTTACATTCGATACGATCTACCTAAACTTGACGAGGTGTTACAATTCTTAGAGTTACTTCTCTTGTTCCTTTTTGGAACTCTTTATAAAGAGGGTATGTTCAGTGTCCTTGAAGAGTTCTAGTTTCGTTTTGCACTAAACCCAGATCGGACAGAAACGTGACATGACACGGGTAAAAAGAATGAACATGTTCATTCTTCGAAAACGTGTCATTTCACGCGTGTCACGTATCACGTGAAAAGTGACATTGATGGAAACGGTTCCTACCAAAATCATATGTTTCTATTTCTTGTCACGTGACAAGTGACATGACACGTGACACGTGAAACTTGGTGGAAACGCAGCCTTAGGAAGACGTCATAATTTATGCCAATGAAGAGGGTGTGGTCGGCGGGTTGTAACACTGGACTACCAAAAGGCTTTCGATACAGCGGATTTGGAAACAATATTAGGAACTCTTGACAGAGTCAATTTTGTTACAAAACTCACACATTGTGTAAAAAACAATCTTAACAAACTCGCCTAGTTTAGTAAAGAATGGAAGATGGTTCTTGAAATGGTTTTGTTTAGAGTGAGGGATGCCACAAGGATGTTGTGAGAGTCATCTGTTGTTTTCTTAGGTGTAGAAATACAAGCAATAAAACGAAGGAACAGTGAAGAGAAGAGAGGAATGGTGGTGGATAAGATATAACAAATAATCTAAAACTCCTGCAGTGCGCAGATGACATTATTCTACTCTTAAAAGATAAAACTGTTCTCTGTCGCGCATTGAACGTAACTGAACAGCTAAAAGATAAATCAGGGCTAAAGCTTAATAAAACTCAGTGGGAATGTGGCTGGGAAGTGATAAACAAAGGGAGAAAATAGGGAAAAGAATAACTTTGGGAGAAAAGGGAGATAATACAACAAATACTGGGAACATTCTCTAACACTCCTGAAGCGTCAAACATTTAATAAAACTGGACAGAAAAATAAAAAGTATTCAAAGTAATTCATAGATGGCCGAAAAGAAATCCGTGACTTTATTGAAAAAGTGGAAAAGAGAAAAACTTTTCTGTGTCAGAAATTAAACAAACCCTATCTTTACGTCAGGAATCATTAGCGGAAGATTGAATTATATTAAAATTCCTGTAGCGAAAAAAAACAAACGCAAAAAAAAAATATATATATATATAAAAAGTTAAGAACGGAAGGGAACTAAACGATGTCGATTAAGGAGTAATAAGTATAAATGAACAGCAAAAGGGCATTCTTATAAATTGTTAGAAGAAATATGTTTTTTAAAAGTCTATGTAAAAACAGGGACAAATTTAAGCAGTCATATGTGTAAAAACTTGGTAAACATACCTTACTTAACCATATCTAATAGTATGCAAGAGAAATAAAATCGCCGGGTCAGTAAGTTCAGATTTTAGGCAGAATATAATTATGTGATTAAACGTGGTTGGATGTAGAAAAATGGGATAAAGAAAAAGGTATTGATACAAATAATAGAGGCAAGCAACATGTCTTAAATAACAATAATGTCAGAAAAAAAAATAGGCCACTGTAAATAGAAAAATGGGCTAGAAGGGCAATTAAATACATACATTAAATGTTTAATGAAAGTGACTGTAAAAATTCTGCAATATATTACTAACATAATTGGACATTCATTTCAATTATTGGCAGTCACAAATGCAGTGAAATGAAAATGGAGAGAGTCTGAAAAAAACAAAAGAGCAGACAGACGTACGTTGGGTACAGAAGATGAGAAGAGCTGAAAATATTGAAGGTATTTTTTTTTAGATCTGCGTTTTTTTTTTCACATTGGGAAGAGGGAATCAAAACGAAAAGATATGTGTTTAATATACTGAAACAAAAAATAAATGGCATTGTCGGACGCTAATCTGAAACTACAACGGGTAAAGCTTAAAAACGTCTAACTACGTTCATAGTATAGGATTAGATGCTTCAGAATTGCATATTGGTAGTCGTGTTTCTGCTGAGTATAATCATCTTAATATTACACAAAATGTCTCTTGATTGGACGCAGCCTTAAGATCACAGAGATAATTATCCACTGGGAATTTTGATGCTTTTGAATGAAGTGCCCCCCCCCCCCTGAAGTTCCTTTCAACCAATGTGTAATGCTATACCTAAACTCTTTTAAAATGATTATGGAAGGAAAGATGATGTTGCAGGTGAGTGAAGTATTTAGATAACAAGACCCAATAGAAATATCTTGGAGTAAACAATTTAATCAAACATTATCTGGGCAAAGTGTCAAGGGATTATAGATACACACGGCTTTCTGTTTGCAAAGAAAAGTCTAAATGTCTTTGCTGTCTTGCTTGCTTGTACAATTGCCACAGGATCATGCTATCCGCATCTGATATACCATTCTGTGAGACTGCATAGCTTCAGTTATGCCAA
Organism: Onchidella celtica; assembly: GCA_963931925.1. Classification (NCBI taxonomy): domain Eukaryota; kingdom Metazoa; phylum Mollusca; class Gastropoda; order Systellommatophora; family Onchidiidae; genus Onchidella; species Onchidella celtica. The sequence continues at coordinate 71,905,751 of OZ007570.1, read as the reverse complement.
TAGCTCTGACCAGTGAGGGTGCATCATTGTGGCCGATTATGGAAATTAAAAAGTCTACATGTTTATTGTCTGATATAACCACAGTGAGTAACCCAAAACTTACTACTATGTTTTTAGATCGGCCTTTACTATCCGGGCCTTTTCACGCTCCGTTTGTATGTCTTCCTGGCTGACTGATGAGATTGAAAGGTAACGGTGTCAGGTTTGAGATATTATTTGTATTTGTATTTGTATTTGTATAACTCTTTAATCCCATTTGGGAAATTTTGCCTTTGTGCCATTGCACCCCAGTTACAACTGGAGCAGGCACGTCGTCGCCACAGTGCAGCGCCGGTCGGCGTTTTTTTGTTTTTTTTGGTGGTGGGGGGATGAGGGGATGAGGGGGATTGGGTGGTAGGGATGAATTTTATTTAATTTTGCCCGGGCAGCGGCCTGTTCGGCCTGCTCTTTACGATTTCCAACTGCCAAGGTATCTTTAACGTGCGCAACGTGCACACGGGCCCTCCGAATTTTTTCGTCCTTATCCGAGAAGACTAGGTACTCGATCCTACCCCTCAATAGGATCAGGGACATAAAAATATGAGAAAAATTCCAAACTTCCAACATGCCTGCACCGGCCGGGTTTAGAACCCGGGACCCTTGGCATGAGAGGCGAACACCTTGCCTCTAGACAAACTCTATTACAGCACGACTTGCTGGCTGATCTTGTCGCAAGGAGTTGTTTTCTGAAGTACAAACTCGTAACATATATTGTGTACTCGCTGGTGAAGCATTATACAGTTCTCCTAATCCTATAAACTTAATAGCAAAGTATAAATGCAGGGAATGTGAACCGTTTTCTCTTGTCCTCATACTGAATTAAATGTAACGCTCCACTCACCACATGTTTCTATTGATAAACATGTGGCTGATCCTGAAAAAACTGTCTATTTTTAAATCACTCATATCAGTTAATCCGCCAGTGAACTGTTCAGATTTTATAGAACAAATATTAAATTGACGTTGTATCAACAGATTAAAGGTCCAAAATCAATGATAATTATTATCAGGTAAAGAGAGAAGAACGTTAATTACAGGGTAATTTTTGTTAGATCTAGATATATTAAATCAATTTTAGATGCAACGAATAGTAATGCACACAAGTGTCTTTTTCTTCAAGATCTGCACCAGTGTGGGACCTGGGTTTACTATGACATAATGTAAATAGCGATGAAACCACGCTCCAGGCTCTCATCAATAGCCTTGCCAAAGCCTGTGACAAATTCATGCTAAAGATCAGTGTCTCAAAAATTGTAGTTTTGACACAAGGCTTGAGAAACTCCAACCCAATCATGCTGAATGGCTCTCCTCTGGAGCAAGTGGGAAAATTCTGCTACCTAGGCTCAACCATCAGTGGTAGCACAGACATAACAACTGAAATAAATGCCAGAATAGGAAAGGCGGCCACAGCTTTTGGCAAACTCTCAAAAAGGGTGTGGAACAATAGCAAGCTGACCATCAAAACAAAGGTACTCGTGTACCAAACTTGCGTCCTAAGCACCCTGCTGTATGGCTCAGAGACATGGACCACCTACTCCAAACATGAAAGATCCCTCAACTCCTTCCACCTGCGCTGCCTACGCAAAATTCTCAAGATCAAGTGGCAAGACAGGATCTCAAATATCGAAGTTCTGAGCCGAGCCAACATTCCATCAACTCAGGCTCTCCTAGGCAAAAAAAGACTGCGGTGGCTTGGACATCTCCACCGTATGGAAAATGATCGCATCCCCAGACAAATTCTCTACGGGGAACTTGCTACTGGCAACCGACCCAGAGGTAGGCCACATCTGCGATTCAAAGACACTTGCAAGGTCACGATGAAAGCATTCAACATCGACCCCAATGAATGGGAGAACCTTGCAAGTGATCGAAGCAGATGGAGACAAAAATTGCGCAGTGGCACGCTCGCAATAGACTTCAAGGCAAAAGAAACATACCTGACAAAACGACAGAGGCGGAATGAAAACACTCGCCAAAGTGAACCCAAAAGACTGACCTGCAATCACTGCCATCGCACTCTCGGGTCAAACATTGGTAGAATAAGCCACGAGAGAAGCTGTCAGTCAAAGTGAAAGTGAATATTCTAGCTGCTAAGACCGTCTGTAAAGACGCTAAAGGCCATATATAATGTAAATAGCAATAGGCCTACAGTCGGGTTATTTCTAGGCCTCTGCCTATGGAGTGCGTTCCAATTTGACCGTCATTAGGCCCAGACCTAACTCTGCCCTTAACGATTTCTAACACGGGCAGTCTAAGGCAAAGAACATCGGATCAAAAGTGTTAGATCTAGATCTGCTTGATACCTGTTATTGCTGTTCTGTGAATTATTACTTCCAAATAGATCTAATCATTAATAATGATAGAAAACCTATGGACTCGAAGCTTTTCATCAGAAACTAAAGCCAGCAATTCCATCCTGGACACAGCACACGAAACCCAATCGTACCTTATCTCTGCTTTTCTCATCGCCGTATCTAGATTTCGGGGTGACAATACAAACTTTAGCAGAAAACATCGGCATGCCTAAAACAATTTCATATGTATCTAACTTGATTGACCACTGTCCATCATACGACCGAGTCCAACCCAGATCCGATCTTTATAAAAATTCAACCATGTAGACAAATCCGTGACTAACACCTGTATACCTTTGGAGAATTTTCCTGCATTACTAAATGTAAACCCAAGATACTTGAAGGTCTAACTGTTTCCAAGGTTTTATTATTGGACACCCATCTGTCCAGCAATCCAGACTTCGCTCCCTTGCTGAAAACCACACACTTTGTCTTACCAGTATTCACAGTCAAACCCCACCTTTTACAACATTCATTCAAATCATTCAAGCCTTGTTGTAGTCCTTGCCTGCTATCACTAAATAAGGCCATGTCATCTGCAAACATCAGTATCATTATCAAGAATTCTTCTATAATTACACCCTTGACATCTTTTGCAGACAACCAATCTTGTAAGTCATTAATAAACACCAAGAATAAAAATGGCGGCAAAGATTCACCCTGAAATAGTCCTACCTTTGACGAAAAAAAAACAACAACAACAGGTATCAGTTTCGTCACTCAAACTTCAGATATTCCTAACACACAATTTGATGTTTTTCAATAAATAAGTAATTTGTTTCGTTACTCCCCTTTGCTCCAATCGAAACCATAGAGCTCTTCTATTTCTGCTCTCGAATGCCCCTTTCAAAGTCGACAAAAGCACAATACAAACTTTTTGACTTCTCTTGTAAAATTTCGATCAAACCATGCAATATAAACATACAGTCTGTTGTGCCCTTGTTATTACGGGAACCAAACTGGTTATCACAGAAAACATTATTACATTCTGCCCAGTGTGTAAGTCGATTATTTAAAATATTAGTGAAAAGTTTACCCAGGCAGCTCAAAAGATTTATTCCTCGATAATTTTTTGGGTCATCTTTGTGTTCACTTTTGTAAATGGGAGCAATTTCCGCCACTGCCCACGATTTCGGAAAACAATCTAATTTTAAATTAGTATTAACTAATTTTACTAAAACAACTTAAATAGCGTAACCCCATATTTAATAAATTTGTTAACAATATTGTCGTATCTTGCGGCTTTGTTAACTTTGAAACTATTAATAACCCAATCCAATTCATCCACTGAAATATCTCCATCTCGTAGTTGGTCATAATGTTGATCCTCACTCTCCTCCCATTGACTAATTTCTTCTTCTGCCCCTTTCCCCAACATTGATGTCCTGTTATTTAGGGTTTGTAAATGATCTACAAAGTCACACTTTCCCATTACCTGAGTTTTATTGGTTTTTAGCTGCTTTAGTAGAGGCGTAAGAAGTCCAGCAGTCTCTTGCTATCAGTGATGAAGACGTCATCCGATTGACACAAACGTCGCAGGCGGAGGAGTTGTGAGAATGTTTGTGTCAATCGGATGACGACGTCATCACTGAGAGCAAGAGACTTCTGAACTTCTTCCGCCTCAGAGACTATCATGACACATGTTCTCACTGAAGCTTGGCCTAGATCTAAACGTATCCGTAGAAGCGATGCTCTAGCTCCTCAACAAAGGAAGGCAGATAAAAACGCCAAGATTATCCTTATGTACCATCCCCAGACCCTCCCCATCAAACATACCCTCTTCAAAAATCTTTCCATCCTGAAAGCGGACGACCAAACGCGAGACATGCTTGAGGCGTCACCATCACTGGTGGTCTACAGGAGACGAAAGTACCTCAAGGACATATTGGTGTGTAGCAGGCTTACCAATGCTAGCCATCGCGGCACCAGACCATGCGTAAATCCAAATGCAAAACCTGTAAACATAATAATTTACCAATACGATTCAATTGAGTGCCAATCGTCAACCTTCCATGTCCGAGGCAGCTTCTCTATCTCCAGTCGGAATCTTGTCAATGCCATTCGATGTGATAGGTGCAGTCTAGTGTACATTGGCGAAACAGGGCCCCAGCTCAATACTCGATTCAGTGAGCACATGCGTGACATTGGCAACCAAAACGATAAACCTGTATCACTCCATTTTAACCAACCCAACCATGTGATTTCTAGTGATATCCAGATAACGGTGCTGTGGTCATGCCATTCAGGCGCGAGGCAATGCTTTGAAACAGAGCAGCGCCTTATCTTTGAGTTGGACACTTTGGCCCCCAATGGCATCAGCATAAAACACTGCATCACTTAATACATCAGGGGATTAACCCGCGGCAGAAAACGTTCAATTCCATTCATGTTTTATCCCACATTCCTCTCTTCCATGGCTCCGTTTATATAATTTCCCTTCTCTCACTCCCTTACACATACACCTGGCTCTTTACTCATTCGCCAAAAACATGGACATTCTACTATTCTTCCCCAAGCATTATACACATCCAGTTTCCCATTTTCCCTTTCAGGCATGTGTGGACTAATTAGTTCTTTATTCATTCTCTCTACACATCAATCTGTTGTAGCCACATTATCTCTTTCTCCCCATCCCTCATTCAACAATACGCACCACACAGCCCCAACTTAAATTAATTGATACTGACACCAATCTAACACATAGCATTTATGTGTGACATCCTTTCAGAAAATGGGACAATAGGAATAATATGCACCATTAACGTTCAGCTGCAGCAGCGCCTGAAACATTGGACATGTTCGTTATCGCAGTTCACCCACAACTGTGTTTATTCCATTCGCTATATGCAAGGGAAAAGCCAATGTAATCTCTATACAACTAAAGTACTGAAATAGACCTGACAAAACAGCCGGGTAAATGTAATCTTGCTCTTTTCATTTCTTTGACAGATTAATCTCGTTGTTTGACTTTTTTTATTTTCACTGATATCAAGTGGCCCCTGTCAAGAACAGATTTAATTCATAAATGTTTCCACTGACTAAATTTTTGTGAGAGAGCAGTGAGTAATTTTTAAAAACGTAATTATTGTGCGAGCCAGCATAACGTGGTCTCGTAAACAATTTGTTTTGAACAGTTTTTTTCCTAAAAGATAGACAGAAGGTGTGGGGTAGGATAGACGGACAGCGTAGGTGTGCATGGCTGAGCACTTTTAATATCTCCTGTTTTGAACTAGGTTTAGTAGAGAGGGAAGGGGTGAGTAGGAATTAAATGTTATTGAGACTTCTGTTGACGTACAGAAAATACCGTGATCCAGAGTAAAAGCTCGGGGTTTTGAACATGTTAAGAATTTATTGCTATAAAATTACATTATATTGTATTGAGTGATTCGACCTTTGATGTCGACCCAAGGTCGTTGTGTAGGGCTGTTACTTAAAATAACTCAGTCCGGCAGCTGAGCTAGAAGTGGTTGCACCAATCACAATCCAGGAATTAGACGGTAAGCTGCAGATGCAGTCCAGTATTTAAGGCCATACAGAACTTAGTTCTGGGCCACATGTAGACAATCCATTTACGAGGTGGTCGGCGATAGTCCTCAGCCAGATGAGAGACATAGAGACGCAGTTGAGCAGTCCATTGTGAGGAGCCTGATTTAAAGCTCCAGAGCCTAAGCTACTTGGTTTGATATAAACCCACAGCGTTTACATCCAGCGCTCTCACTCCCAGTGAGGGCCTCATGGTGAGAGTCCATACTAATTTGTAATGATGAAAGTGAACCTTTCTACTTACTTTTGAAGACAGTTTCAGAGCTACCGCCAGACAACGCATGGTTGTACAAGCATTCTCCATGGCGTGTCTAGAGGAAATGTCCATATCATAACATGTCTCATTGAATTAATAGAATTTAAACTGTTATATCCGTCGCCACGTGCGCGGATTCTATTTGGCATATAACTCATATGACCTGCAAGTAGTTAGATTGAATACGTTAGTCTTTATAGAAAGCTGTAGTTTCATGAGTTAGATTCAGTTGCCTTTGAATTGATATTTATATTTATAATTATATTTGTTACATTAATTCCTGTAATTAAACTGCCCTACAGTTCTGCTAAAAATCAAAGCAATTGATTTATTTAGTTTTTAGAGTGCAAGTATTTTTTTTTGTGTGTTCGTCGATTGTGGGAGCGGACCTCGAAAGAGTGTCAGTCGAAATATCCCCATCTAACCCACATCGCGACACTGGAGGGGACACTACACGACATTGTTTAATTTATAGTTTATTTAGATTAGATTATAATATCGTTTTTCTCTTTGATTAACTTTTGTTTCTTTTCAATTTCAGTGCTCACGTGGTCTTCACGTTGAGCTACTTTAATTACTTCATTGTATTTAGTTTTGTATACTGCTTTCTTTGATTATTTGTTCCACATATTTCCGGCTCTCCCATTGACCCGAGGATCGAGGCCAAGGAGACTTCAACATAAATGAACGAAGAAAGACAAACGTACTGACTGTGGTGTACGCAAAGGCTAAAGGAATCTCCACCAGTTCCTTGAGTTAAGTGATTCCATCCTTAATATTGTCTGCGTTAAGGAGTTGAGTGTTCCTCCTTCTGTTTTACAGGCTGATTTTACTTTTTCTCTGTGTTTAGGAACTCACGGGCGGTGGCGAGGGCGTTCTTACGTTTGCGGGTCCCCCCTGCCAAAGTGGTGGCTTGGTCGCAGACTCTGCCGTCTCGACGACAGATTGTGCGGTCTCGCAACACCAGTGGTTATTAAAACTGTGGGAAGTCGCATTCGCGAGAACGGACTTTGATAGGGATCTGTACACTTTGTTTAGATTGTAGCGTTTCCATCTTCCTCGTTGTTTTAGGAAGACGTCTCTCTTGTCCTCTTCTTAATCCTATCTGTAAATATGTTCAGACTGTAGAGATTGTTATTGTCCGTCTTTTCTTGTTGGTCTGGCGTCTAGTTTCGTGTTTTTTTTTTATTACACCTTACGTACATTATAATTATACATTCCTTTGTTTCTTATTTTACCTAAGTAACTCATGTGTCTACATTGACACATTGATTGAGTAATTTGATCTGGTTATTGAGAGTAACGATTTTATTGAATTGTGGGAACCCGTGCAGTTAGCACACTGCCAGTTCTATGGAGCTTATTAAGCGTCATGTATAACCGATCTCGTCTTTATATTGACGAGCTCCCGAGAGGGCAGTATTAGACTGTTTAGGGAGGTGATTTTTTTGTGTGTAGTGATAAGTAGTGAGTATTGATTTTATTGTCGGCTGGTGCCGCCGCCCGAAGAGCAATGAATTTGTCTCATGGGAAGAGTCTGTATCAGTATCGAGGTGATGTCGAAATAAGAGCTATGTGAATTATATATATTGAGGATACTTTTTTTTAGTCGTTTCCGTATGACGTCGACCCGAGGAGAGCAATAATGAGATTGCCTCATGGGATGGATGATATTGGTATTTTTCGATTATTTGAGAGACGTTTGGCAGTGCTAACGTAGTACACTGCGTATTCGCGTATTCGCGTGTTATTGTTGAACCTTCTTACAGGCATTGTAAGCCCCACAGGGCAGTGTAAGGCCTCTGGGCAGTGTAAGGCCACAGGCAGTGTAAGACGCCGAGATGCAGTGTAAGACCTCTGGGCAGTGTAAGGCCGCAGGCAGTGTAAGACCGACGGGCAGTGTAAGACCGACGGGCAGTGTAAGACCGACTAGTTATGTTAGGAAGGGAGTATTCGCGTTTTTGAGAGTTTTTTGCAGTGGTAACAGAGGACACTGCGTGGTCGCGTTTTAAGAAGTTGTGAAGAAGAGTGGAGTTGTTTTTTATACAACCAATTATGTCTATGGTTTTCCGCGTTTCGTGGACCATCTAACGTAATACTAGATATGACAAGTAAGAATACTGATTATGATTGTAACTCTCCATGCGGTCAGTGGATGAGTTATCTAAGAACATACCCGATATGGATATTGAATTGAACCGATTATGACTATATACCGAGATGACTGTGACACTTGACGTGTGCATGGCTTGCGTACGGAAACGGCGCATTAAATTAACTGCTATCGCCTGGTGGCACCTCATCTATCCCGGATTGGATATAATTAGAAATAGATTAAAGTGTAATGTTATTTAATTGAGATTTAGATTATTGTTGAATGCGAGAAGCGCTATATAATTCTTAAATCAAGACGAGCGCTACGCAGATTTTGAAAGAGTACGTCAGGCTAATTATCTTGTCGACGTTTATTTCAGCTTCACTATGGCGAAATTTGTAATCGATAAACCAGAATATGTTGCTATTTTATATAGAGACTGTTAAACATTGAGGTTGAGCATTTTTCACCTTTTTCGGAGACCGTGGATGGTTTCACAAGATATTGTCCTACCAATTATGGACATTCTTTCTCAAAATTTCCATGTGATTCCTTTTTCCACTAGCGTCCATCCTGACCATGACCTGAGTTTCAGACAACATTGACGCCTTTGTCTGCGGGTCAATGAGATGAGAAAATGGCAAACCGAGCGACCAGACCTACTGCTGCCAGGATACCATTACTTTAATTAACTATTGTTCGTTCATGTTCTATGAATGTATTAATTACGCTCAATGAAGCGATGAGCTAGTTGCTCAATATTTTAGTCTTTACAGTATGTCTGTGTGAGACAAGTTTATCACTTTAATTCTTAAGTGCTACAATAATTATATATTATCACAGAACGTCGCATATAATTATACATATGCTATTGTCCATCGATAATGCACGTTCCTAGAATTTGTTTTTTTTTTTTTTGACTTTCAGTAACGATATATTTTTTACTATATAGCCCTTTCCAAAGTACTATTACATAGCAACGTTAGTAGACAGTTATGTCGATCAAACCCTAAGTTTTCACTGGGGTGGGGGATGTGTCAAGAACAGATTTAATTCATAAATGTTTCCAGTGACTAAATTTTTGTGAGAGAGCAGTGAGTAATTTTTACAAACGTAATTATTGTGCGAGCCAGAATAACGTGGTCTCGTAAACAATTTGTTTTGAACAGTTTTTTTCCTAAAAGATAGACAGAAGGTGTGGGGAAGGATAGACGGACAGCGTAGGTGTGCATGGCTGAGCACTTTTAACATCTCCTGTTTTGAACTAGGTTTAGTAGAGAGGGAAGGGGTGAGTAGGAATTAAATGTTATTGAGACTTCTGTTGACGTACAGAAAATACCGTGATCCAGAGTAAAAGCTCGGGGTTTTGAACATGTTAAGAATTTATTGCTATAAAACTACATTATATTGTATTGAGTGATTCGACCTTTGATGTCGACCCAAGGTCGTTGCGTAGGGCTGTTACTTAAAATAACTCAGTTCGGCAGCTGAGTTAGAAGTGGTTGCACCAATCACAATCCAGGAATTAGACGGTAAGCTGCAGATGCAGTCCAGTATTTAAGGCCATACAGAACTTAGTTCTGGGCCACATGTAGACAATCCATTTACGAGGTGGTCGGCGATAGTCCTCAGCCAGATGAGAGACATAGAGACGCAGTTGAGCAGTCCATTGTGAGGAGCCTGATTTAAAGCTCCAGAGCCTAAGCTACTTGGTTTGATATAAACCCACAGCGTTTACATCCAGCGCTCTCACTCCCAGTGAGGGCCTCATGGTGAGAGTCCATACTAATTTGTAATGATGAAAGTGAACCGTTCTACTTACTTTTGAAGACAGTTTCAGAGCTACCGCCAGACAACGCATGGTTGTACAAGCATTCTCCATGGCGTGTCTAGAGGAAATGTCCATATCATAACATGTCTCATTGAATTAATAGAATTTAAACTGTTATATCCGTCGCCACGTGCGCGGATTCTATTTGGCATATAACTCATATGACCTGCAAGTAGTTAGATTGAATACGTTAGTCTTTATAGAAAGCTGTAGTTTCATTAGTTAGATTCAGTTGCCTTTGAATTGATATTTATATTTATAATTATATTTGTTACATTAATTCCTGTAATTAAACTGCCCTACAGTTCTGCTAAAAATCAAAGCAATTGATTTATTTAGTTTTTAGAGTGCAAGTATTTTTTTTTGTGTGTTCGTCGATTGTGGGAGCGGACCTCGAAAGAGTGTCAGTCGAAATATCCCCATCTAACCCACATCGCGACAGTCCCAAGAGTGTTGTTGTTTGAGCTGACAGAAATGTGACGAGATAACAAATTGAACTGTACTTTGCAATGGGAAAACTTATATGATATTTGAAATATTTCTTTCTATATATTCAACATATCGATAACAATGGTTAATGTGTTGTAAATTAACAATAATAATCATGATAACTCCCATTATCCTGCCAACTCTCGCCCTCATCTTGCCTAGATTTCTGTCTCCCATCTCCACGTAATTTTTGAGAAACATTAGATTTAATCCTAGGCTGAGGATACAGGCATATTTTTCTCTAATTGAATTTCTGTCAGAAATGGACATTTTCTGGTAGTGATCAGAACTAGAACAACAGCCAAGATACACTCCTGGGTTAATGATACTTTCCACACATCTGTGCTGTAAGACAAAGGACACTTTACTCCAGAGGAAGAATTCTATTGGTGCCGTGGGGAAGGGGGTGTCATAATGGTTTGGAGGGTCCTATGTGGTCCATGTCTGTGCTGGAGCCTTCTTATCGCCATCTTATGTATTGCCTGTCAAATCATGCGTTATGAAAGTTGTGATGTTATTTTAACGACAGTTTAAATGATTCAACGGATTTACAATATTTATCACTGCAGTGCACCTAGAACTTGGAGGATTATCCAGCTAGGCGCCATTTATCTCCCGTGGATTTCTCAGCTGGCTGTAGTTCTCACAATGTCAAGGCAAGAAAAGTTATTTTAAGGGCTTAAAGTCACTATTTCTCTGAATAACTATGTATCGCAATGCCCCAGACTTACGCTTTTACTGAAAGGCACCTCCAACTCTTCAGCATTGTATAGGAGCTGGGATGCCATTTCACATTTTACAACATTTATTTGATCTGTTTATTGGTTTTTCTTTGTCTTGGCGTGTCTGAAACTGTGTGTATCACAAGTGTACACTGGGACTATGTGGACAATAGGCCACAAAACATTCATTAAGATTTATCTTCTAATACAGTCTGAATGTTTGCCATGGGCAACGCTTTGAAGACTTCCTTGTATTTTTGCCGACCCTCGACCCAGACAGCTTTGACGACAGCTATGTTCCTACAGCCTCGTCAAAGTTAGAAATTGTACCCTCTGAACCTGTACTAAAACGTTATACACACCTAGAGGTATCACCCTCATGCTTTGACAATAACAATCCTCTGATAAATTATGGTCTGCAACAAGTTTTTGATAACGGCGACGACGATGAGAGTCCATTGATCAATTTCGTCAACACAGTAATAAACTGATGAACTTGACAAAGCTGCTCCCTGAGAGATTTTCTACACTCTGAGATGGGAAGAGCAGACTTTTATCCCACCTGGCAATACTTTTTAAGGCATGCTAGAGGAAGTTCCCGCAGATGGCGTCTTTAATGGACCTATTGCTTATTTCCTAATTTTCAAAGGCAATAACGGTTAGGTTAGTAAACAATCTTGTGAAACAAACAATATGTTGTTTATGAAAAGGAACGGAACCTATTAACACAACCGCTCAAGAAGTCAAGTCTTCACTAGCTTATTCATTTGAATAGGTTTAGTTCTACCAAGCTCTGTGAAGGCATACTGAGTAAAGGAACATGCTGCTCCATGGCAAAAAACTGGTGTACACGCCTATGTTCCACTTCGTATTTTAGAGATAACATCGAAACTAGTAAATGAATTAACAAATAGACAAGACAACGAGAATCGTGTCAACATTACAAACAATTTGTTGAAAGTTCAGCCATGGCCGGATGCCACCCAGGAATCAGCGACCACGATTCCACAAGAAGAGCGTAGTGTTGTCGATGAGATTATGATAATCTTTATATTTATAACACCGGAAGTGTCTGTGACGTCCATACGTAGGGATTCCAAAAGTTGAACTGTTGAGGGTGGACTTCTTATGCGTTTGAAATTTCTAAATGTGGCAAGTTTTTTTGTGTGTGTGTGTGTGTAAGCCCAGGACTCACACGCGTACAGAAAGATGGACATGACCAGTGCACGCACAAGTTATAGTTTGGCATTGAGGCTGATGGTTTTAATCTCTTCAGATTGATCTCAGTTTCCCCATAACCGCTGAGGTCCGTGCAGGTCTTGAGACCACCTCAGTTCTCCACCCCTCCTCAATGATGATGGAGCCCACATGTTTGAAATGGTCCACTGTCTTAAATTCTTGTCCACTGAATGTGATCTTGGTAGTGACTGGGCTTCCACAATAATTGGCCATCGACTTGCTTGGTTTACACTGACTAGAGAAAATGTCACTGCTGCTAGCAGCCAGGCTACCGCTGCATAAATGGTATTAACTACAATGTCACTGTTCAATGCACATCATGTTACGTTTTCTGATAGTTTGGTCTAAAGTATGAAATGATATATCATTTTTATCTGTCTTCATGTGGAAAATCCTGCATGTGTCAAGTTTCAAGTCTCACTCAGCATATAGCATTAGGCAAGGCGCTGGTTACTACAAAACATGGCTCTTATTTCTACCACAATTAAATGTCGAGGACAATAACATTATATTGCAGTGGCATATTTTTTTCTTATTCATGACTTCAAAGACAGTTTTGTTTCGTCTACCTCATACTTTTTTACCCCCACCCCCACTTCTCAAGTCCCGCCCCTGCCTCTCCCATCTCCCTGTGCCTTTCTCATTTTATCACGTTCTGTCAATTACTTTCTTTGGTCATTCCCCGCACAATAAGTTCGTTGTCGTGTCCACGTGCTTTCTCCAAACCTAAACTCCGCTCACATTGACCTGGTTTTTGAGTTTAAAGGAACTAAAGTATAACAGCGGTATGCCTAAGCGTGGACCAGCCTATCTTGATTGGTCAAATACCTGCTGGTGACTTGACCACAATGAGTTTTCACACAGACCCCCGCACACTAGCCAACGTGTTTTTGTTTCTTTTCACAATATTTTGCAGTCACCATCTATTTAGCTGGGGCATCAAAACAGGTTGGTGTGTTTTGTCAGGCTAATCGTCAAGATGGTTTTCATTATACGAGATGAATGGAGAAATGAAAGATTCCAAATAAAAGGAAATGAACAACATGTAATTCATACCATTTATTTCAGTGAGCACACATAATCCTAGTGGTTTGACTACTCGGTCTGTGAATTACGATTTGGACATTGACGGGAGAGGACGCGGGAAGGCGTGGAGGAAAGAGACAAGGGGAGAGCATTATTTTCCATCAGGTTGAACTAAAAACTAAAGAGTTTACCTCATGTCAAAGTGCTCGAGAAGGGAGAGGTGTGGCGATTGGAGAGGAGATGTCTTGTCATGTTGAACCAAAGAGGGTCTGGCCTAGCCCAAAGTATACCCCGGGGCATAAACTGGCCTAGCCCAATATAAAATAGACTAGGCCACTTTAATCTCGGGTACAGTCTGGGCGGGAGGTGGGGGGGGGTATATTTTGGCCCGTTACACTCGTTTATCAGAAAGCAAACAAAAACTATGCTGTAAATCAGCACAATCTCTCTATCACACACACACAATCAAAAACAATATGTAAAATGTACTCTTCCTGCTTGTGCCAAGGACGTCTGTGACACAGTAAAGATTCTCAAAATCTGACATTTTAATTCTAACAGTGACTGAATCTATATTGTTTGGGTTGTCTCTTCCGTTAACTGAACACGCCATGTTTTTCTTTGTCACGTCAGTGCATAGCTAAATCTTGAAAACGTCAGATAAGACGATTATGGACAAAGTAACAACTGCAAACATCAGTATCAAGAACATGTAGTTGGTTTAGCGCATTCATTAAAAAATGTACATAGTATCATCAGAATTGCTTGTCCTGTTTAAGGTAACATTAGGTATCTGAAGAAGTAAGCAAACTAAAATATCTAGGAAATTAAGGGAAAACAACAGGCAATGCAGCACCATCTATCTGTCAGTCTATCTGTCTGTCTGTCTGATTCATCCATCTATCAGTCTTAACGATAAACAAAACACGAATTTTTGCTGCGATTAAATTTCCAGTCAATTTATAGTCAGATTCTCAGCAGTTCATCCAAGAAAAAAAGTGGACCAGACAAAATGTTACATAAGATGTAACAAACCTGTTCCGACAAGATGGAATATTACGAAAGCGTTCTTGTATAATGCAGTTACAAAGTCACACGGCAAGTCAAGATGACCGTCGTTTGTGGAAATACATCTGCATTTCAGGGGATCTAGATCTAGTTTTTCTGGTTTGGCATTTCGGTGTGGTTAGTCACGATTTAGGCACAACAATATGCTAAAATCTTAGTGAATTTCAATGGAAAGGGAATCGTAGAAAAAATCTTGCATCTTATGCTTCTTAAATTTTACTGTCCGTGTTATTCATATAATATTTGTAAACACAAAGAAAAACAAAAGACAAAAAAACCTCACAAGCACAAAACAAGAAATATATTAATTATTTACACATCTGCAGTCAGGGACAATGTCAAACCATGGACAATCTTAAATTATCTCAGACAATAATAAACATATTTATATATGCACATATTTTATCTATTAATTTTCTTGTGTGCCGGGACTTCCAAAAATCAAATTGTTAATTCATAATTCATGATTTCTTCAGCACTACCATCAGTCTTTGTATGTAATGAACACCTTATATCACCTAACCCGCTACTGGGAAATGGGAATTGCAAAGAACAAATAGCATGGAGAGCTACATTCAAAATTGATTGGAACCTGATTTGCAAGAAACAAGTTTGATGTTTCGCTCAATAACATACCAACAGAAATCTTTAATACA
The DNA here is from genome assembly GCA_963931925.1 of Onchidella celtica. NCBI lineage: Eukaryota > Metazoa > Mollusca > Gastropoda > Systellommatophora > Onchidiidae > Onchidella > Onchidella celtica. The sequence goes on along the minus strand of OZ007570.1, from coordinate 71,890,433 downwards.
CAATGACTTTGACGCTTACAATGTTCTTCCTAAAAAATAATGTGATAAGGATTCTTGAGTTGAATGTCATTGCAAATAAGTGCTATTATTTACATGGTCTGGAAAATCTACACCTTGAGCAAGAATACCATCTAGTTCTGTTTGCACTAGTAATTCCTATAAGAGACAACATTTGTACAATGCTCCATAGCTAATATCAATAAGGCTCCAGAAAGCTGTGAAAAAAAAAAAAAGAAGACAAATCTACCCAAGACTTCCTGGTCCTTGTGCTTTCCTTCCAATCATGACAACACACACACACACACACACACACACACCACACACACACACACATACACACACACATACACATACACACACACACAAAAGAAGGCGGCTTTCGTCTGTAACCACCATGGACCGCACTGACAGTCAGACAGTTGTGCTGTAGCACTCAACAATTATCTATAGCAGGGGATGTACTTTGGTAACACATTGATCACGCCACTGTTGATGTTCATTTTTGTGCTCCTTATAAAACCATGAACCAGAAATAGGAAGCCGACATGAGTTGCTAGTTTTCCTAATAATTCAGACACATTCGCTAAATGCTCGGAACCCTTCGGAAATCTGCAAGAGAATCAACGCGTGCAAACTAGCACTTGGTCTTGTCAATCGTCATACACTGCTACACATTTCTTCCAATCTGTATAATGGGAATTTCTCAAGTCACCCGGTATTTCTGTCAACAAAAGATGAGATCAAAAAGTCATTATGACAACTTCCTGATTTGGCCCGAAGCTAGGATCTGGCTTGTTTTTTTTCTTATCTCAGAGCGAACTGACAAACGTTCAGACAGGAAGAGAGAAAAAAGTAAACATGAGATAAAATCTTCAATCTGTGGGTTCTGGTCAATCCATTAATTTAATACATGGGTCTGTTGCATGTGTGTGTGTGTGTGTGTGTGCGTTTCTGTGTGTGTGTGTGTGTGTGTGTGTGTGTGTGTGTGTGTGTGTGTGAAGTCCTGCATACACACACAAAATCCACACACAGAGGTAATGTTCCCCCAAGTAGAAATATCTTAGAACTTGAGAAAACCAAGTTAACCCTGGGTAGTCTGAAATAATCAACTATTGTGAGATGTGAAGTAAACCTAGCGTTCTGTTGATATACAACTCATGCTGGCAATATTGTACTTCCAGTTTCAGCGTCAAGCCAGTTTCGTGTATCAGCTTTTCTTTACATCTGAATTTGCACAATAAAGTAAAAAAGAGCAGATTATTTTTTATCGAGTTCTGATAATTTTGAAAGCAGAGACTGTACCCCATTAAGACCTTATACAACATGTTGTTATCGTCTACATACTTTTTCTGTTTCCAGATCAGGAAATGCCTAGAGTTAAGGTCTAAAGGTCTGTGGTGAAAGCTATCAAAGAACAGATTCAATGACAAACTATTACTGCTGCTACCATTACAATAACCATCTCCACAACTGCAGCCTCTACCACATCTGCCACCACCTCATCTACAACGATAGCCTTCCTACTACATAGACAACAAACACTGCATGATGCTATAATTATTGTACGAAAACATGGATACCGCCACAATTAACTACTATTACCACCGCTACAACTGGAGAGAAAATATGAGGCGAACTAATGTTGTAGTGCCTACCACTACAACTAACTACTGCTACTACTACTACTACTAATACTGTCATCACTACAATTGCTACTCTTACAACACCATGACGATATGTTGATATTTTGATCTATCACGCAAAGAAAATTACATGCAAATTTGAGACATTTCATCCTGGTCATTTCTCATTTAGGGTTGTTCTTTTCTTGCCCTTGGACACTCCCCACTCAGCCCTCCTCACCTACCCAGCCATCCCCAACACACACACACACACAAGACTTTGGCGCTGTTGCACAAATCGTTTTAATATTTTTTTATCATTACCCGCTCAAGCCACATTACAAAGGGCACAAAACATTTGAGTGGGTCTCTGTAAACCACCACTCGTGACTGTATGTTGGTTGTATCGATACAGTACCGATTCTGGTGTTGTGATTTGTGAATGAATATCTTCATGCGTGCGATTACTTGATTTAGAAAATCCCAGAGAATTGGACTAATTAATGGAGTATAGAAACAAAACCTCAGAGGCTTGATCTTGGCAAAGACTTTTAATTGGTCTAAGTTCCCCTCAAACATCTGTCGTGAAGGATTACTTCGCCTGTGGAGTCATGCCTGGGGTTCCCAATCACAGGCACACAGACAAGCTCGCTGACTGCCTTCTTCAGACTTATATATCCAGCAAAATTCAATTCCGCCGTCAGACACTTCAGAACTGGATATGAGAACTAATATTTCATGTGAAAACATTTACAAGCAGCATCCTAAGCATGTTTGACTCCACTGGGAGGATCAGAATTGAAATGTTAATGACGCAATAAGAGAAGTGTCAAATCTTATCAACCAAAGTTAACCGGATAGCCTTTACCAGATTTCAAAATACAATAAAAACTGTGAGAAATATGGAAGATAAATATCCAGACGCAATTATGTCAGGTGAGTGGACTCGGGCATCAATCTTCAACTATCTGAAATCTTTTTAGAAACTTTTAAAAACTTTTCTATATTAGAATATGTAATACACCGCTTATACTTTATGCTTCATGTTTTTTTCCGTGGAATACACAATCAAAATACAGACCCTGTTTTTATTAGTGTGGTATCGGAAAAGTATCGTTCGAGGATGTACTAGTATCATAGATAGTCACTTCACAACCAGCCGTTTTGTACTGGTCGTGACGTCACACCCGCTATTTTGTATTTCCCCAGTGATATTAGCCAATCAGAACGAAGTCAGGTTATCGGTATAACTGCATAACAAAGAATATAAAAGAGGTTTCTACAACCTCCAGAGTTCGGTTTCTGGTGTCATTGTCTAGTGCTGTGATCTTTCCAACATAAACACCTCTACGGTGGTAAGAAACACCCCAGGTGGAGGGAGACAGGTGACGATCTTCAAAGGAAGAGCGGGCTCCTTCATTACACATAAAGCGTTCAGTTGCTAGTAGTGTATTCAAGCTACAACCTCCATCTTGCATTCATCAGAAGCAGGTTAGTGGATATACTTGAATAGTTCACTTTTATGACAGACATGATTTATTGTGTACAGCAAATATCGGCTCAATATTTCTTCATCCGATCAGTCACTTGGGCAATCTCCGTGACAAAAACTGATGTCAAGTAACTAATATAATAGTATTTCTCATGTTTTTGAATGTTGGGGCCCCAAAGAGACGTTACAAAGACACTCTCAAGCAATCACTGAAGGCCTTTGCCATTGATGTGAGTGAGTGGGAAAAGCTCTCGCTTGATCGTGCAAATTGGAGGGCGGCCCTTACCAGAGGCAGCAAAGCATGGGAAGCTGACAGAGTCCAGCAGGCTATCAAAAAAAGAGAACGGCGCAAGAAAAGGCCCAGTGGTACTGAACCAACGGAGCACTCTTGTCATTTATGCGGAAGGGTCTGCAGGGCAAAAATAGGACTTATCAGTCACATGAGAAGCCATAAGTCATGAAAGAACAGTCTTTCCATTCTGTCCTCTGTGTCCTTTAGTTCTTTTTATTGTCCATGTGTTGAAATTCTCAACAATTTCTGTTCTTTATTCCTCTGGTGTTGTTAAGGTCATCATCATACCTGATGGACGAACTATTATTTATTATTATTATTATTTCTCATAAAGTGAGTACAGACATAAAAGAAAAAAAAATGCAGTGTAAAGTGGGATGTCCAACCGTGTAAGATAGGTCTACAAATAATTTAGAAAACGTAGCAGACCTTAAATAATGAAGCAGCGTGTGATAAACAAGGAAGTTGAATGTTTCACCGATTACACAAATAGAGAAAGCGAACTTAAACTAAATTTTGCAAAAAAAATCCACACAAACAATAATGTCTATACTTATGGACTGAGGAAGACACTCACAAGTGTCATGACAGCTCAGTATGCAGGTCATTTGTCTACATCATCAAACGCACTCGTGTTTTGTGCTCCCACAGTCATCACATATCAGCTGTGTCAATACAGCACTACCGCACTAAGATGACTTTGATTTCGGTGCAATAATTTCTTTAGAATCTTCGAGTCTCAGGTCACTGCAATTACTGTAATTCTGTTCTGGTGCATAATCTCAGATTTGTCTGTTTCAGGAGAGCTTTGGTGTGAGGTCAAGATGTTCCTTTTCTTTCTTCTGTCCTACCTGGCCATCTGTGTCTCTGGACAAGGTAATGAGGGTGGACAATGATGGTAGTGTTGATAACGGTGATCATACTGACAAATTAATGTTAATACTTTAGTGACGACAATATGATAATAGTGGCTGTATATTTTTTATTACCCAACATTTTTTATATCTGTACTTACCTGTTCTATTGTTGGAGATTGAAGCAATTGGCTGAGTAAGTTGACTGTACCTGCACTTTTGGTCATCTTTTGCCATAAGATTCAATCCTGTACCACTGCAAATGATTATAGGCGTTGAACTCATTCCAATAACTGCAGTCCCATCTTTCTAAGATTTGTACCAATGTCCTGAATCTTTCAGTACTAGTTATTGAATAGCCATCACTGCTCCTGGTAAAGGCCTTTTTTTTTACACAGTGACAGATCTTAACTTTAGAGGTTTACCAAATGGACAAAACTTTTTATAAACACTCAGTATAAATTATTTAGAAATACCAATGAACAAAACGAAGATTAACGTTATAGTACTGTAGCGTCTCGTTGTTCTCGGAGACAATCAGCGTTTTCCCCCCTTTCGCCCCAAGCGGTTCTCTTTCCAATTTCCGCCAGCGGTTTGCGCCCCTTCGATGTCGCGCGTCGTTCTATTTTGGGAAAACCCGGAAAGTTCGAGTCGGATTCGAGATTGCGCTAAATTGGCCTTGGAGTGACGTATTATAGTGACGTAGTTGTGTGTGATTGGACGAGTGGTGGGTAGCAATAAGTTCTAGAGATTGTCGAGCTCATTGGAAAGTCAAGCTATTTCGTGAACCTTCCATCTCTAGCTATATATATATAAGTGCGAGCCAAGCGATTGTGTGTGTGCAAGATCCAGTCTAAGTTTCCTAGTTAGGTTTGCCTGCCTTCTCCTTCAGTAAGTTGTGAGATATCCAGCGTTCATCTGCAGTTATTAAACGTTAGTGTTAAGTGTTCATCGAATCCTATTTTCATTCATTTCTACAACAGTTCGAGACAGTTTCGTATTTAAAGGGTAGCAGTTCAGATCATCTAACTCTCCCCATTATAACGTGCTAAAGTTGCATCAACTGTTACAACTACCAAGCAATCATTGAATTTTAAGTCTTTAGCTTAAACGACAGGACAGATAATGATTATGTGTGGCATGTCTATGATAAAGTTGCATGAAAGAGTTAGCAATATAGGTGATGAAGTTAATTTCACTCTACATCCATTTAAGGTGTAATGAGGTTACTCCAGTTTTCACTGTTGGAATATCCATTGAGCCGGTGGAAAAAAGTGATTGAAGAATATTCACACAAAACTTTTGAAAATACACTCCAACCAACTGGCCTAATTTTTGATAACGTCCTATTTACTTTGGAATTTAATCTTACGAAATTCATTTTTTTTTTATGCTCCTATCTTTTTTTCATCAGAGAGCAAAGATCTTAGATTTTTTTCCCTCTTTCACAGCAAGTAAGAGCTTTTCGCTCCATAGCAAACTGTTTTACAATGATGATTAAAACAGTGTCAATCCAAATGTTCACAGTGAGTACATGTCCAGAAGGCTGGGTGAAAAGTGGAGTCAGCTGCTACGGTGTGGGTGAGGACAAGGTATCCTGGCAAGACGCCCAGGTGAGCAAAGTACTTTTCCACTGGCAGGAAATATTGCTGATTAAAATGCATTGTATGTGCGAAACTGTAGAGCGGACAGGAGTTTTTCCAACATTCTAACATGGCAACCTTATGAAGGGTTTTCGCTAACTAGCGAATGGGAAAAAAAAATGCAGATTATTTTGCCTTCTTTATCACTGTGGCGAAAACACAGACTAAAAATCTTCTAAAACCTTTTATGGTCGGCCAGATGGTAGATAAACTGAACGGTTGGCTTGGCAGCTGAGCAGAGGGGTAACTGGATATGTGACAGGCGTCTATTCATCAATTAAGTGGCAGTTATTTTGATTTTTAAAAAAATGTTTTTCCAACACTGTTGTACTGCATAGTTTCTTTGAGGAAAGTCTTTCGTGCCGAAGGCTTGCGTCTTTTTCCCCCCCTTATCATTCATAATTCTTTTGAAAGGTTTTGCCGTTTCTTTATTGTCTATTAGTGACATGGAGTTTTGCAACGTACAACGCTCATTAAAAAAAAAAAAAATTGCCATATTTCAAATTTGTTCCAGGCCTTGCTGCGACAACTTTTTTTCAACACCAGAGAGGTGATGGTATTTCACTTCCTCTTATTCCAGTGCACAAATCTTTCAAAAAAAGAGTATGAAAGTCTCCGGTTTTAGTGTTACTCACCCAGCATCACACATTGTCATGTTTTCTGGGAAAAAAATACCTCGCAGACACTGGTCGACTGGTTTTTATAACCGAAATGAAATATTATCTCTTCCCTTTGTGTAGATGTAGATGTCTGTAAACACAGCCATGTTTCAACTTGTATATTTGTAGAATGTCTTCATCCACAGGGTTTTCTGCAAAATGCTAGGTGGCAAACTGGCCGAACCCACCGATGGTGAGAAAAATGCCTTCGTTAAAAATCTGGCTCGCAATAAACATTGTAAGTTTTGGGTGTTTTTTTTTAAACATTTAATTCAAGTTCAGCTACTGCTGAGCCTGGAAAAACCAGAAATCATCGTCCGTGGCTAGATGGTGTTCATATCTATCTCTCTATCTATCTATCTATCTATCTATCTATCTACGTATCTATCTATCTATCTATCTATCTATCTATCTATCTATCTATCTAGCTATCTATCTATCTATCTATCTATCTATCTATCTATCTATCTATCTATCTATCTATCTATCTACCTATCTTTCTATCTACCTATCTTTCTATCTGACTGACTGTGTGTGTGTCGGTCTGACTAACTGCCTGTCTATCTGCCTGTTACTCTCCATTACTTCATCCACTACTCCCTCTATCTCTATATTAATTCCTTCTCATATCGATTGTGTGTCTGTCTCTCTGTCTAATATTTTCCATCCATTCTAAAATCTCTGTTTTCAGTGGGCTATCTGTGGATTGGAGGGACGGATATCTTTGACGAGGGCAATTGGATATGGGCAAGCACCGGAGAGCATATCGTGGACTATTCTGACTGGACCGTCGGCCAGCCCAACGACGCTGACGGTAAGATTTACGTGAACATGCATAATTATCTCAAGTAGCAGAAAGATCAGATACTTACCTAAATACAGGATCATTGTCTACAACAGGGCTATTCAAATTTGGACCAGTGATCCCAAGACAGTTTGTAGAATGTCGCTCGCTGAATACCAACAACACCCGAGAACAGGAATAGATAATTCTCTCGCTCGCTTTCTGTCGGTCTGTCTGTCTGTCGATCAATCGGTCGGTCGGTTGGTATCTCTCTCTTTCTCTTTTTCTCTCTATCTTTCTCTCACTCTCACACACACATACAAAGTTCTCTCTCCCTCTCTCTCTGTCTATGTATGTTTGTGTACGTGAGTGTGATTTCCCAAATTTTCCAGGCATTTTCCATGTCCTTTTGATCTCCTTCGTTTCACATGCACGTTGTTATCCTGTTCTCAGTTCCTATCACCATTTTGTTCAATATGATTGTTCTATAGCACCAATTTTCATTTTATTGTGCGATTTTCTTTGTACAAGCTGATGGATATTTTTTATATTTTATTTTGGCTGGTTGACTGGAGAATGCATAGATGTAATTTTTAAAGTTGAGTTTCGATCACTAATGTATAAACTGTGGCCCAAAAATGAAATTTCCTGCCATACTTTTTCATTTTACTCAAGAAAATGTCTTTTTTTCTGGCTCAGAATGTCGGCGCACTTTCTTCTGTTCAACTCAGTTGTGGGTCAAAATCAATGAAGCTATTACCAAAAGAGCGAACTTCAAGACCTTTTAAATATGCCCACGTACACCTTGTCACGAGTGGAGTGAGTGCAATTAAGGGGATTGCTACAGAGCGGGTGTAGAGTAAGAAAGGCTCACAGTAGACAGCAAGTTAAGCGTGCTGTTGTGAGTAGTGGGGCGGAGTCTGAAGGAGGCGAAAGCGCTGTATAACTATCACTGCAAGTTAGAAGGTCCTAGGGAGCGGATCTGTGAATAATAGCCCATCGGGCAGAGATAAAAGGAAGCAGTCGAGAAGACTAGTGAGAGTCTTTCCAGTTATGACTGGTGTCGGGGACGGGCCGCAGAGCCACCTCGATGAGCACAGGAGATAGGCCAGCATAGGGCCGGAGGCCACACATAGGCCAGAAGTGAGGCTGTCAGTGCAGGACAGTAGAAGCACATAAAGTCGTGGCAGTCAGGCCACGGACAGGGACGTAGATATGAGAGTGAATGAGATACTATATTGTTGCCATGTTGATAGGCTAGTGAACTGATATTATGTTGTTGCCATGTTGATGGCTATGGAAATAATAATGTGTTATTGCCCTGCGGAGGTGCTAGGGGAGTGCTAAGGTGTATGACAATAGGGAGGGGATATTGAGAGACTGCGGTGCCAGTGAATCATTAATGTACTATTAAGACCCTGAGGGGAGAGGCTGAGGCCGAAGTGCCCTTAGGAGTAACTACCGGATTGTGGATCCGAGGGAGCGTGTGTGTGAGAATAAGGCCGTTGTACGGCAGTTCATTTCAATGATATAATGTATGTAATTGCGCTATTATATGTATAATTATGTTTAATAAATGTGTGAGTCTGATGGATTGTTCTGTTAAGTGTTAACTTGTTTGTTCGTGATTGTTGTCCTGTCATAACTTATTACATCTCCCAGTCTGGGATTTGTGACAATGGGGGCTCGTCCGTTGTGACACTGGGGGCTCGTCCGTTGTGACACTGGGGGCTCGTCCGTTGTGACATTGGGGGCTCGTCCATTGTGACTCGTCCATTTTCGTAATATTTAGTTGTAGTTAGTTAGTAGTAGGTATTTGTGCTGTCTTGTTCGTTGGATGAATGGACATTTCATGATATGATTTATGTATATTGATGAATATGTATTGATACATGTATTGCTATGAATAGGTATTAATGTGTATTTAAACTTTCCAGAGTGTGTGCGTGCAGCCTGAGGAGAAAAGCAGCCAGAGCTCCGATTAAAGGGAGGAGTTTTACTCAAAATTTCAAAAGTTAAGTGAAAGTCAAAATTTTTGTGCCCTGGATTTTGGGCTGTTCCTTTAATCTGTCTTTTTCCCTGTTTTTGCTGTTTTTGTTGTCGTTATAGGTTATACGGGCGGTGGCGCGGGTTTGCTGTGTTGAACTTAGTTTATCCTTTTAAAAAGGTGTGGTAAACTTTGGAACTTCGTTTATCACAGTGAACAGTTCTGTAGGGACCTGTAATATTGTTTAGTTGTATCGTCGATATCTTCTCTGTTCCGCAGGAAGACGTATTCTCTTGTCCCTCTTTCTACCTATCTATAGATACGTTCTTTTTTTTCAGACTCTGTTCTTGTTCGTACCTTGTAGTGTAATCGGCGTAGTTAGGTTGCAATTTTTTTTTCTATTATATTTTCTTTTTTAGGTCTTTGTCCTAGTCTGGTTCGTTGTCCTTGACGTACTTGTGGTCCTTCTACTGTATTTCTTCATTCTTGTCGTTTCTATTTTCTTTTATAATTAATAGTGCATACATTTTATAGATATAGAATTAGTTGTGCTGTAAAGGTAAATTTCTGAATTGTATTCTGAACTGGGTATTGTTATATCTGGTGTGATCTCAGGTCTCTGGTCGTATCGTTAGTGATCATACCGACAGGTTGGTCGTCTTATAATAGATACCATAACCATAAATCTGTGAAATGGCGGAACTCCAACAACTAATGAAGTTGGGTAAGGAACTTGGCCTGGAGGGAGAGGAGCTACGCGGCTGGATCAAAGAACAGCAGGCGGATTTGCGCGATGAGCGTGCTAAGGATAGAGAGCGAGAAAAAGAGGCTAAGGCTCAGGAGCAGGAGAGAGAGGCTAAGGATAAGCAAGACGAAAGAGAGGCTAAGGCTCAGGAGCAGGAGAGGGAGTTAAAGTTAAGGGAGATAGAAGCTAGGGATAACCAACAGGAGAGAGAGACGCGAATGAGAATCGCGGAGTTAGAACTCAAGAAGAATACGCCAGCGGAAACGGCTGAGCGGCAGGTACACAATAAAGGTGGCGTTAGGATTAAGCTCCCTACGTTCGACGACCGGAAGGACGACATAGACGCCTTCCTTTACAGGTTCGAACTGAACGCACAATTGCAATGGGGGGAAAATAAGGAATTATGGGCCACGTACCTGGCGTCTCTATTGCAAGGGCGAGCGTTAACCTACTTTAAAGAGCTACAGCGCGAAGACGTGCAAGATTACGATAAGCTGAAGGCTTTGCTGCTTCGCCGATTTGCGCGTACCGAGGAATACTTCCGGGAGCAGTTTAGGCGAGCACGTGCAGATACCAGGGAGGACTTTGCTGCCTTCGTCGCGAGACTAACTGAGTATTTCGCGAACTGGGTAGACTTGGCGCATGTGGGCGCGGATTTTGCTAAACTGAAAGACTTAATGATCCGTGACCAGCTGTACGCGTCGTGCCACAAAGATCTGGTGGCTTTCCTGAAAGAGAACGAACCCGCGACGGTGCAGGAGGCGTCTAAGTTGGCGGAGGCATACCGTACGACACATCCGTCCAAACCGGTCGCCAGGGCGTACGTCCAAGATGCGGGGTACGTCGCCGTTGTCGAGAGGTCGCCGGCAGGACTTGGGGACAGGTCGCGTCAGCGTGGTGCCTATAGCGGGCAAGCCCAGGGGCAGCGTAGGGGCTATCACCAATCACCGGCATATGGATCCGGTAAGTTTGACCGAGCAGGAGGGCTAGGTCGCGGTAATGGCCGGGGGCGAGTTGTGACCTTTGCCGATGACCGACGGCATAGGGACTCTAGTTCCGGTCGCGAGGGGTCACGGGGACCCAGGCCTAGGGCAGCACAGGGAGCGGAGTGTTGGACTTGCGGACGCGTGGGTCACTTTTCACGCGAGTGTAGGGCCGCGAAGTGTTGGAACTGCGGAAGAGCAGATCACATCAGCGTGAACTGCCCTGCAGGTAGGATAGCGGCGAACGTGGACAGTAGCTCCAGTCCATGTTCCCCAAATAAATTTCATCATGCGGCTACGTGCGTTACATCGGACAACGGAGGCGGACAGTATTCTAAGTGTCCCAGTTGTGAGAAGTTATTATCTTCCGGTGTTTTACCTTGTGGGAGAAAGATCCCCGTTATAAATTCATGTCATACAGGAGGTGGTCTTAGGGTTTATCCGGGGTTTGTTGGGGACGAACCGGTCTCGGTTTTACGAGATACAGGATCTACCGTTGTGGGAGTACATAGAGACTGCATTCGGGATTCACAGCTTACAGGTGAGACTGTCCCGTGCATCCAATTTTCGGGGGCCATTGAGAAATTACCCATGGCAAGAATAATGATAGATACACCTTTCCTTAGCGGGGAAGTCGAAGCAGTCGTTGGTTGTTTTCCAGGCGCCCAGCTCATCATTGGGAATGTATCACGGGTAGTTTCCCCTTCCGATGAGAACGTGCAAGCATGGTCGCAATCAAAGGGTATTGACTTTTGCGCCGCGGTCGAAACACGTCGACGGGTAGCGGATAAAGATAAGATTAGACCTTTGGCGACGCCAGCGGTCAACCTAGATATCACGCCAGAGCGCTTGGCGAGATTACAAAGGGAGGATCCATCATTAAACCCATGTTTTGGGGAAGCGCGAAACGAGAAAACGAGGAGATATAAGAACGGGTCATCTTCTTTTTTTGTCCAGGGGGGCATTCTGTTCCGTATGTACGTCACAGTGGCTTCCGTTCAAAAGCAGGTCGTCGTGCCACGGTCGTTAATGGCAACAGTATTGCGTCTGGCCCATGATGTTCCATTAGCGGGTCATATGGGAAGTGCTAGGACCAAGGAGAGAGTTCTGAAAGATTTTTATTGGCCGTCAGTATACAGAGATGTACGTTTATATTGTAAGACGTGCAGTGCGTGCCAAAAGACGACGCATAGGGGTCGTTCACCCCAGGCTCCTCGTCAAAAGATCCCCACGGTTTCGGAACCGTTTAAAAAGGTTTCAGTACCTTGGTGATTTAAGAGGAAGACTATCTTCAGCGCGCACTATAGCAGAAGAAGCTTCTGGTATCGCTTCGAAAAGAGCAAAAGACTATAAAGATAGAGGTTCCAAACTGAGAATTTTTAAGCCAGGAGACAAGGTTCTGTTGTTGTTACCTACGGACCATAATAAGTTATTGATGACATGGAAAGGTCCTTATGTTATTGAGCGAGTTGTTTCAAAGGTAGATTACGCTATCCACATTGATGGAACGAGTAAGGTTTTCCATGTTAATATGCTACAGAGATTTTATGAGAGACCACAGTATCTGTGTGCACAGACAAGACCAGAGGAGACTGTCTTCTCTATTGCTTGTACGGGGGTCGTAGACCAGTTGGACTGTGACGTAAGCGACACCGAGGCGCAGGAAGAGTTACAAATTCAATTGCCGGAGTTAACTGCGACACAAGGTTACAGGGACGTAAAAAATTAACCCTGACCTTACGAGTTCAAGGAGTAGGGAACTTGAGACCCTGTTAGCGTCATTTCCGGATGTTGTTACGGATTTGCCGGGTCGCACTACGGTGAGCCAGCACCAAATAAAGTTGACTTCGGATAAGCCAGTATTTCTTAGACCGTATCCGTTGCCTTTTTCTTCGAGAGATAGAGTCATAAAGGAAGTTGAGTCAATGTTGAAGTTAGATGTGATAGAACCATCAACATCGCCGTATTCATCACCCATCGTCCTCGTGAAAAAACTTGATGGATCGGTGCGGTTCTGTATTGATTTTCGAAGATTGAACACTATTACGGTAGGCGATAGGGAGCCTATTCCGTTCCAGGAGGAATTAATAGCTTCATTGGCCGGGTCCACGTGGTTTTCCAAGATAGATTTGACGAAAGGGTATTGGGAAATCCCGCTTACTGAGGAGTCTAAACAATACACGGCGTTCCAAACGCCCATTGGATTATTCCAATTTAAGGTCATGCCATTTGGGTTGGTAAACGCGCCAGCGACGTTTGCACGATTAATGAGACTAGTGTTGAAGGACATACCTAATGTCGTGTCATTCTTTGATGATATAGCATGCCATACGTCGACATGGTCTGAGCATATTCAGACACTAACAGTAATTTTTCAACGATTACGTCATTTTGGGTTAACTGCTAAACCCGCAAAGATGGATTTGGCATGTCCAGAGATAGTATTCTTAGGACATATTGTGGGTAGAGGTGTTCAGAGACCTGAAGTAACAAAAATTGACAAACTGGCAGGGTTGCAAATCCCAAAAACAAAGAAACAAGTCAGAAGCTTAGTGGGTATTTTAAATTATTACAGAAAGTTCATTCCAAATTTTTCCTCCTTGTCATCTTCTCTTACTGACCTTACTAAGAAGGGACAACCCGATAAGGTCCAGTGGACGTCTGAATGTCAGACATCATTTGATAATTTGGTGACAGCATTATCATCGTCACCCATTTTGATATTACCCGATTTTCGATCTAATTTTATCCTCGGAACGGATGCGTCGGACTCTGGTGTCGGCGCTTGTCTCCTACAGGAGAAGAACGAATGTCTCCATCCTGTATGTTATGTCAGTAGGAAGTTATTGCAGAGAGAAAGAAAGTATTCTGTGATAGAGCGTGAGTGTCTTGCCATTGTCTGGTCCGTCCAGAAACTAGGACGTTATCTCATGGGACGAGAATTTTGTATCCAGACAGACCACAAGCCGCTGACATTTTTGTGGAAGAATCGTTCGTCCAGCCCACGCTTGTCTAGATGGGCATTGGCTTTGCAGCCGTATACCTTCGTTATTCAACCAATTCCAGGAACCAGCAATCATATCGCCGACTACCTTAGTCGAGCCTAGGGGAAGATTTCAGGAGCTTATACATCGGAGGACAGGAACATTGACAGGATCTGTGTGAATGAGTCGACTTTAAAATATTGACATTATAAATATGATATGAAGAATGGTTGATAGGTTGAGTGGTTTTTGATTCTGTATTAGATATTGTGTTTAGTTAGCTATTCATGATGTGACACATATATGCATATTGCAGGCCATATTGATCCCCATATTTTCCCCTGATTTCGGTATTTTATATACTAGGGGAACTGCTAGGTCATTTTTCTAGTGTAGGTATTGCTCACGCTCACTCGTTGACAGTCATCTTGATGCGATTTCAAATTAATTGCATTAATTTTTTTGGGGTGGGGGATGATGTCACGAGTGGAGTGACTGCAATTAAGGGGATTGCTACAGAGCGGGTGTAGAGTAAGAAAGGCTCACAGTAGACAGCAAGTTAAGCGTGCTGTTGTGAGTAGTGGGGCGGAGTCTGAAGGAGGCGAAAGCGCTGTATAACTATCACTGCAAGTTAGAAGGTCCTAGGGAGCGGATCTGTGAATAATAGCCCATCGGGCAGAGATAAAAGGAAGCAGTCGAGAAGACTAGTGAGAGTCTTTCCAGTTATGACTGGTGTCGGGGACGGGCCGCAGAGCCACCTCGATGAGCACAGGAGATAGGCCAGCATAGGGCCGGAGGCCACACATAGGCCAGAAGTGAGGCTGTCAGTGCAGGACAGTAGAGGCACATAAAGTCGTGGCAGTCAGGCCACGGACAGGGACGTAGATATGAGAGTGAATGAGATACTATATTGTTGCCATGTTGATAGGCTAGTGAACTGATATTATGTTGTTGCCATGTTGATGGCTATGGAAATAATAATGTGTTATTGCCCTGCGGAGGTGCTAGGGGAGTGCTAAGGTGTATGACAATAGGGAGGGGATATTGAGAGACTGCGGTGCCAGTGAATCATTAATGTACTATTAAGACCCTGAGGGGAGAGGCTGAGGCCGAAGTGCCCTTAGGAGTAACTACCGGATTGTGGATCCGAGGGAGCGTGTGTGTGAGAATAAGGCCGTTGTACGGCAGTTCATTTCAATGATATAATGTATGTAATTGCGCTATTATATGTATAATTATGTTTAATAAATGTGTGAGTCTGATGGATTGTTCTGTTAAGTGTTAACTTGTTTGTTCGTGATTGTTGTCCTGTCATAACTTATTACATCTCCCAGTCTGGGATTTGTGACACACCTTCAAGGCTTTATGTGCGTACAAAATTGTACTCAAAAGGCTTTTATGCCATGTAAGTGATAACGGTTTGAATGAAGAATACCAATCAGCCTACAAGGCCACTCATATACTGAAAGTAGTTTCGGACCTTTTTGGACGGTATTGATGAAAGGAATATTTGCCTTCTTACACTTCTAGATCTTTCTGCGGCATTCGACACAATAGGACACAGCATTTTGATTGACAGGCTGGAAGTCACTTTTGGAATTCGGGGTGTTACGCTGGAAGGGTTTGAGTCATATTTGCGAACTAGGCGTCAATATGTTAAAATTGGAAGTGAATGCTCAGATACTGTAAATCTCCTGTGTGGGGTGCCGGAGGGCTCCGTCCTCGGCCCTGTATCTTTACGTTGTATACACAGCCTTTTGCTGAAGTATTGAACAAGTACGATATGCGCTATCACTTCCATGCTGACGATAGCCAAATTTACAAAATTGCGTTGGTCAATTATCTGTCATAACAGAAACAACAGATGCATGTCTGGCTGAGATAAAAATGTGGATGGATTGTAACAAACTTAAATTGAACGAAAAAATCGTGGTCATGCTAAGCTCTAATTCACGAATTTTGAGAGGACCTAAAACTGTTCAAATTTCAATAAATAGCCATCATAATCAGTCATCCTTGAAACTGAACCTCTCCTTGAAACTATGACCTCTCAAATTGACCATCTCTGAAAAGGTGTAAGATTTCAGCTTAAAACAATCAGTCGAATTAGACATTTTCTAACTAATGATATAACAAAGACAATGATCATACGCCTCATTCTATCAAGACTGGACTATTGCAATTCCATTCTGGCAGGTCTGACAGCTGATAAGATCAATACCATCCAGGTAATCCAGAACACCGCAGCTAAAGTAATAGTCAAGCAGAGTAGGCGCAAACATGTCACCCCTATATTGAAAGAGCTGCATGGGCTTCCAATTATGCAAAGAATTGAGTATAAAACTGCTGTCATATGTAACAAATGTTTAAACCAGAGTGCGCCCAGCTATTTAACAAATTGTCTACATCTCTACTGCCCACCAAGAGCCTTACAATCTTCTAATGATAAAACAATTCTGTGTGTTCCAGCTAAGAACTATAAATCATTTGGTGAACGTTCATTTACACATTTCGGCCCAGTTTTATGGAACAAACTTCAAAAAGCTGTTCGCGAATCATCTAATTTGGAGATTTTTAAACGCAGCTAAAACATCATCTATTCTCAGTGTTTCCAATAGGTGGTAGAAAAAGAGAGAGTTCGTCATGAATGACAGAGTCGGGGTAAGAGTGAGGGAGAGAAAGAGAGAGAAAGAGAGAGAAAGAGAGAGAGAGAGAGAGAGAGGGAGAGAGAGAGAGCGAGGGAGAGAGAGAGAGAGAGAGAGAGAGAGAGAGAGAGAGAGAGGCAGAGAGAGAAAGAGAGAGATAAGAGAAGGGGGAGAGAGTGAAAGAGGAAGAGAGAGTCATGTTAGGCGCATTGAGCATTGTTAATGGAAATGCGCCACACAAATGTAATTTATTATTATTATTATTAATCTGACACTTTGTAGAATTTAAAGCTCAGCCGTTAAAAAGCCTTTTGGGGGGCCTTACTTGCTTTATGATATGATTTGTATGTGTCATCGGTACCGGAGGGGACATTTCACTCTTCTGTCTTCTTAGATTCCACCTCTTCACCCCCCCCCCCTATTTTTTTGTGTTTCCTTTCATTTCGTCGTTCTGTCTATCCCAAGATTCCTGTAATTTTATATCACTTTGTTTTAAGTAAGAGCTGTGGGAATAAATCAGCCATCCTCCCATATCAATCTGCAGGTCAGGACTGCCTACATCTCTATCCAGGCTCAAGCTACAAATGGGCTGATAATCAATGCAGTTCACAGCACAGCTTCATCTGTGAACTCAGGCAAGTTGTGACCTCAGCCTTTTAATACAGCGCCAAGCAGGACTTATGGCGAGGTCAATAAAACGCCCTGAGCACACGTTATTTGTATGACCTTGCTCAGATCTGTCGATACATTTCGAACAATCAAATCCAAATACTTAAAGAAAATTCAAAATTAAACTAGCGTGACCCTAAATGTAGACCAACCTAAGTTCTGTCCAGTTCCTGGCACCAGTATTACAGGCAACCATTACTCTTAACAAAATCTGTTCCTATTTAACGTGGCGCAGGAATCTGACATTTTTTCAACAACAAATAAACAACTCGTATACCCATAATTAGTTCCTCTGGAAAACGTCAAGTGCCATATCACCGAACAGAGATTTTTGGAAGCCCATTAGACTGATACATGGTTCTAACAGAAAGAAATCTCCTTTACTTAGGCCTTACCTGACCTATCTATTCTGGTCAGCCTTCCACACAAACAGATTTAGCCATATTAAGTTGAAACATGTCAAACATGTGTATGTTGCTGAGCCCCGTTTAGAAACGAACAATAAATAACCGTAAAATGAATTTTAAAAATATTGGGAAAGAAAGACGAAACAAAGCTTTGGGATCTTAGGTCCATCTCCGGGTAAAGAAATGTCATCAGGTCAAGCAATTTAAGAAAACCAATAAATAAATACAAAACGGCTGTTTATTTAATTGTCGCTAGTGCCTCTCCTCGTCTATCAATGATCTACAGCAGTAGACGATCAATAGTTATGATTCACTTGGAGGTAGGGCGTTAAAACTGACACAATTAGCATTGTTGTGCTGATACAACTCCCTTTCTTGCTAATATATAATTATTAATACAGGATGTTGTTAGGGGAACGCAGTATTTTACATTATTAGTCACTGCTGAACAATGAACACACTTGAGGGTTTTCTCTGTTTGACTTTTTAAAAAAAATTAAGAATAAATTAATTAGAAAAAAATACTATATAAGACAGGATGGTCAGGGCGGGACTGAATTAACATCCCCACATTGTGGTCACCCGTTTAGTTGAAGATAATGACTTCTTGCAATACTGAGTCCATTCGCCTCTGATGACAATTTCATACAACGGTGGTATCGCTTGATGGGAAGAGATTTCAACCAGCAAAAAGAGAAGAGCCTAGGTTCCATTCCTGATTGCCATGCCACATTGTAATGTCCATCTAATTTGAGTCTCTTTTCACTTTTTGTCCCATTCTTTATTGCAGTAACTGTGCATAATTAAAGGATTCCATGGCACTTTGTAATGAATAATAATGATAACCATTGTAATTATATTATATTAGGACAGAGTATCGCTTACTTCGAAATATCGGCTATCAGCGTGCTATAAAAACGTTTCAAAGGCCTTTCCCATAAAGTGTGTTTTCTCTGTTTGATGAGCGTCCAAAATACGCTCAAATAGAAGTGCCCACAATAAAAATAGAAGTGATTTTTTTAGAAAATGAGATCGATTTCACTGAGTGAAGAAAAGAAATGACTACAGAAAAAAGTTCCGAAAACACGTTATATGTGACACTCAGACAGGCTTTTTATACCAGGATTTCACCTAATCTTATTTAATCTTTAGATTTGGAGACCTGTAGTGTTTTCTTTTTGTCATGGGACGTTTCTCAGCACAGAATTTTAACTGTAATTACTATGGAATGAGAATCTCATATGAGAAATTTTCCTTGGTCTTGTAAAAACAATGATAGTAGATGTTGATAACAAGATGATGAAAGGAACTAGACAGAACAAGAATGTTCAAAGTGAAGTGGTTAGTACAACTGTCTCGGAAGAAAACCTTCATCATCATCATCATTGCCTTTCTCACCCTGGATCAGGGTATAGGCCACCAACAAACACTTTCCATCCCTCTCTATCATGGGCCAGCCTCTTTACATTAATCCAAGTCTTTCCGCTTCGTTGCACATCATTTTCTCTGGCTCTTCTCCACGTTCCGCGCGGCCTTCCTCTTGATCTCTTGCCCTGGGGATTCCAATCCAATACCTTCTTCGTGATGCTGTTTTCTGGCCTCCTGAGAGTGTGGCCGATCCATCTCCATCGCCTCCTACCAATTTCCTCTCTGACTGGGCTCTGTCTTGTTCTTTTCCATACAATTTCATTGCTGACCTTGTCTGTCCATCTGATCTTAAGTAGCTTCCTCAAACATCTGTTGATGAAAACTTGGATTCTCTTTATGCAGGCCTGAGAGGCATTCCAAGTCTCACATCCATACAACAGGACTGACTTCACGTTCGAGTTGAATATCCTCAGCATTGTTTTTAGAGATATATCCTTGGTTCTCAAATCTTGCTTAAGGACGTGAAAGCTGCCTGTGCCTTTCCAATTCCTGCTTTGACTTCTGCCTCTGTTCCTCCCTTATTGTCAATGATTGTAACAGCTGAGGTTGTTCTAGCACGTTATAGTAGGGGGGAGTTAGTTGATCTAACTACAACCCTTTAGAAAACGAAACTATTACAGCTGAAAAATAAATAAACACGAGATCCGACGATAGATTAAATAATACTAAAGTTTAATAACTGTATAGTGAACAATAAATTACTAGGAAGACACCAGCGAAACTAAATATCTACGCCACACAAAAGGAAACTCACTTACTCACCGACCAACCACTCACACAGGTCTATATATATAAATATTCCTACAGAAAGTTCCCGAAATAAACGTTACCTTTGCCCTCGCACAAACTAACCAATCACGCATCAATACGTCATCAGGTTACATCACTCAAGGCCAAATCTGGCGTAAACATTCGTATCCACAACGTTATCGAATATTCGGGAACATACTAATATTTACTGAACGAGTCAAAACACCTGACAACAAGCGAGCGAGGAAAAAAAACTACTCACTAGAAAAGAAGGTCAGGTCACGGAGTACAGTACACTCTGGCGGTTGTCAACAATAAAATGAAAAAAGTAGTGGACACATGCTCAGCCACCAGCACAACAACAAAACCGGGGGAGGGCAAGGGGTAGCCCGCAGATGCTACAATGATACTACCAAGATAGCAGAAGGACTTTACATCTTCCAGTGGTTGATCTCCTACTCTGACTTGTGCGCTTGGGGGTGCAACAATTTTTAGGACCTTCGACTTCGCAGGATGTATCCTCAATCCAATAGATTCTGAAATTTTGTTTAGAGCTGTAGTCTTTGCTTGCATCTGGTCGTGTGTGTGCGACAATAGTGCCAAGTCATCTGCAAAATCTAGATCGTCCAGCTGTGTCCATGGGGTCCATTGTATGCCATTTCTTCCTCCACTGGTGGTTTCTTTCATAAGCCAATCAATCACCAGGACAAACAGAAATGGGGACAGCAAACAACCCTGCCTAACACGAGTCTTGATATCAAAGCTGTCAGTAAGCTCGCCATCGTGTACGACTCTGCAACTTGTCCCGTCGTACATGCTCTTGATAAGGTTCACCATCTTCTCTGGGATTCCATAATGTCTCAATATTCTCCACAGTGTTTCTCTATCGACGCTATCAAAGGCCTTCTCGTAGTCAAGGAAGTTCACTATCAGTTGGGAGTTCCACTCTAGCGACTGCTCTACTATGATTCTCAGCGTGGCGATCTGGTCGGTGGTTGATCGATTACTCCTGAAACCAGCTTGCTCCTCACGAAGTTTTGGGTCTGTTGCATTCTGTATTCGCTTGAGAATAATCCGATTGAAAACCTTTCCTGGGATGGAGAGAAGTGTGATTCCTCTGTAGTTACTACAGTTGCTGAGGTCCCCTTTTTTTTGGAAGCTTCACGAGGTGTCCTTCCTTCCAGTCCTTTGGAAACTTGCCTCCGATCCAAATCCTCGAGAATAGTGAGTGCAGACCCTCTGCAGCCCCAGCAGCATCTGCCTTCAGCGCCTCTGGTGGGATCTGATGTGGTCCAGCTGCCTTGCCTCGATTTAACTGCTTTATGGCATCATTAATCTCTGCTTTAGTCGGAGGGTCGCAACTGATCGGTAAATCATTTCTTGCGGGTAGAATGTCGGGTGGGTTGCTCGGTGGAGGTCTGTTCAAGAGGCTGTTAAAATGTTCTATCCATCTTTTTGCCTGAGCTTCCTTTCCAAAAATAGCCTTCCTGCTGTAATCCTTGACAGGAACTTCAGGTTTTCCATATTTTCCAGCAAGAGTCTTTGTAGTCTGGTAGAGGATCCTCATATGTCCTCCTGTTTCTGCCTTCTCTGCTTTCTCTGCTAACATTCCTATGAACTCCTCTTTGCCTTTTTTAATTGATTTTTTGACCTCTTTAGCTGATGCCCGGTACTCTTCCTGGTTACCAACTCTTGAGCTTCTTGTACGACTTGCATTTACCTGTTCTTTTAGGTCTCTTCTTATCCTTATCAAGTTCAGTGATTTTTGACTGATCCATTCCTTGTGTTCCACTTTCTTTTCCCAAAGAACATCCTGACATGTCGATGTAAATACTCCTTTTACCTTAGCCCAGTGAGTCTCCAAGAAAACCTTGCCATTCTGTATATGAACCACATAAACCCATATTTTGGGCACTGGAGTTTGGTTTGTAGGCTGCCTATTATATGATACTAGTCTATCTTCAGAACTCATGCGCACCAGAACACTACGCACCAAACTGAACGCTTGATACGGTTACTTTCTTATGAGATGCACGGTACTATAATTATAATATTATGAAACAGACATGCAAAAATACAGATGTTATATAGCAATAAACATTGTTATTTTTTAAAAATACATGCTTGAAGTAAACAACTTTTAATTATAGCCATCATCTTCCTTATCTCAATTGCCACCTTCCTGCCAAAGTTAAGGCCTGAAGAGTGTATAATTTGGTCAGTTAGTCATGCCAAAGGTTGCAAGTTACTGAAATATATAATAGATATGATAAGTGCAGTATTATTTATCTGTTGTTTAGATTGACCTAAATATTTTCATTTGCAGCCTCCAGGTGGATGAACCTGTAATAGGGTGAGGTGTCATAGCTGACATTTGATGTCCGAGATGAAACTTTTTTGTTTTACTGTTTCAACAACCAAACAGTGGAAGTTTTCTGGAGTCCACAACGGGTTATTTAATTCGGACCTTTTCAAAGAATAAATGATCAAATCTGTTTGTCTGACTGTCTTTCTGTCTGTCCGTTTATCGGTCGGTCGTTCCGTCCGTCCGCCCGCCCGCCCGTCTGTCTGTTTGTTTATCGATCTATCTATTTATGGAGAGGAAGAAACAGAGAGAGAGAGAGAGGGGGAGAGATAGATAGATTAGATAGATAGATAGATAGAGAGAGAGAGAGAGAGAGAGAGAGAGAGAGAGAGAGAGAGAGAGAGAGAGAGAGTGTAAGAGAGTAAGAGAGATCTGAATAGAAATAGATAGCTAGATAGATAGAAAGAAAGATAGATAGATAGATAGATAGAGAGAGAGAGAGAGAGAGAGAGAGAGAGAGAGAGGTAAGAGAGTAAGAGAGATCTGAGTAGAAATAAGCTCACCATCTGAATAGAAATCGACAACTGTTGATTAAAAAAAAATTATTATATTTGTCAAAAGGAACACCATTAACACGTTTTTTACATTCATTTATTTATTTATTTTTATTTCCTTACAGAGTAGTCAAATTGCTTGCAAATTGGTAAAAAAAACCTCCTATTGTTTCAAGATCACATAAAATTTGGTCTACTGATCTAATTTTTGTTTCCTAATCCAACGATTTACAGAGATATTTATACAATTTCGTGTTCACGGATATTTAAAGAATTTGGAGGCAATATAATACATAACAAATTTATCCACACACACACATCTTCAAGCAATAAAACAAAACTACAACGAAACATTCCTGATTCCAAATTGTTCCTGTTTTATTAAACAAACCCAGTGATCTATTTTTGTGATCATTGCCCTTTTCAATATTTAAAGGATAAAGAATAAAGTGCTTTGCAAACCAGAATGTCGTATTTCCAGCGACGTTGTTTACCTAATGACTGCATCAGAAGGTCTGAACTAGAGAAAAAATGTGAAAAAAAAAGTTATAATCCTACTATTACTAAAAAAAAATTTTAAAAAGTGTAACGCTTATAGACTCATAGGGCCGGCAACCAAAAAAACTCGCACTTCACATACATTCACAAATCCATGAAAAGAGGTGCATGCATACATTTTTGTATTTTTCTACGACTGTTAAAAGAACATGTTTGATTCACGCTGGAACAAGAAATATATGGAGAAAGAGAGCCGGCCGCCGATAGCCATTTGTATTTTTAAGGGTTTGATAGGGAACTTAAAAACTGGACCACGATGTGATAGAAACGAAACGACCACTTTCAAGTTTCACTCGGTCGGCCATTTTTTTTTTTAGTACAGTTGTAGAAGCTGTTGTGGTTAGTTGATAGAATTAGTTGCAGTTTTATTGCTCCAATAGGGTTGGTTGTTAGAATTAGTTGCAGTTGTAGTGATAGATCTAGATTTTCTCATAATGCAGTCATGCTCCCAAAGAAAAAGATCAGTTTTACACGCAGATCGAGCTCAAATGTTAGGACAAGGGAAAATATTTCACAGCGTGTTAGGGTCTATCGAGAACGTACAAATGTTGTAGACGTAGATTGCGTAGAAGTAGATCTAGATCTAGAAGAAGAGATTGAAGATAATGAGAATAGAACTCTGTATGGACCTGAAAATCTTGATCCCCTCGAAGATGGCAACCGTTTTTTAGATCTAACTCTAACGGTAACAACGGTTGTTGATACAATTCTTCACCACTTACCACTCGCACCAGTGACAGTAGTCACTTACCAACACCACAGGCCCGAGGCCGAGGCAGACCCCCTAGAGGCAGACATACCACTCCCAGATCCACATTGCCGAAAAAAGGCATTGCCTTATTGGACATAGATCTACTTGACGACAGTGTTGGTCAGAAACAATCGTGTGGGACTCTGTCTGTGACATATAATTTTTGTGGTGCTTTACGATGGATATCGGAATCAAAAACGACTTGCTGTCAAAGCGGTAAGGTGAAATTACCACACCCTCCACCTCCACCACCACAACTAAGACAGTATTATGATAATTCATCAACAGTTCTCGCAAATATAAGAGGGTACAATAATGCACTGGCATTGGCTTCAATCGGCTGTGAGGAAGTCAGTCAACCGGGCTTTAATCCGACGTTTACAGTACAAGGAAAACTTTGCCATAGACTCGGTGCTCTTCTACCCCCAACTGACCAGGACCCGAAGTTTGCACAGATTTATTTTCACGACAGTGACACACAGCTAACTTCTTGACTTCAACATAACAACCAGTTGCAGGATGATGTGCTTCTAAACTTACAACAATGTTTACATGAGGTGAACAATTATGTTAAGTCATTCAAAACAGCTATTGAAATTCAAGCAACACAAGATGTGAATATTGTACTGTTTGCAAACAAAAGTTCAATCCCTTCGTCTGCTCATTCACGAACTTACAATCTTCCTGCTACAAGTGAAGTCGCTGTTATTCTGCCTAATGAAAACACTGCAAACCTTGATGTTACGTCCAGCCTTCGCGATGACTGCCAACAAAGCGCAAGAGCAGACAATCCGCACAGTTGGCATCTGTATGTCTTGCCAATTTTTTAGCCACGGACAACTCTATGTTGCTATGAGTCGAGTGGGTTCTCGAAAAAATCTCAAAATCTGTGTACAAGTTCAAGGACAAATTCATGTGGATAATGTTGTGTCTCCAGAGATCCTCCACAACTAGAAGGTTCAAGATACTGAAGATGGGGGAAAAGGAAACTGACAAGTAAGGAAAATGTTCTTAAGTTTTTTTTAGTTTTTTATTTCTCGCTGTTGTGACTAATCAATGGTTAACATTTTTTTCCAGTTCCGTAATAACACTGTTCATAGAACTTATGAAAATTCTATACAGGATATAATATGCAGATTATATTACTCAGTTTCTTTTTTCAGGTGATAATATTGCGGCATGTATACACTAATAATGTTTGTTTCAGGTGATAACTTTGTGTATTTTATGCCCCTGTCCGTACATACGGGTCTACCAGTTGATAACATTCCGGCAGGTATACACCAGTTAACATTCCGGCAGGTATACACCAATAGTAATACAGTTTGCTTCAGGTGATAACTTTGCGTATTTTATGCCTCTGTCGATAGAAGGGTATCTGATAACATTGTAGCTTACAATACTGTTTCGTGTGATAAATTTGCATATTTCACACCGCCGTTCGTAGAACGGGTATAACAGCTAGTAATGATAATAATAGTAACGATAATCTATATACATATGTCACGAGCAGAGTTAGGGTCTTGGGGATGTTACGACTGCACGAGAGGCAGCTAACTCACACTCGGACACAACCACACAAGAAAAGTATTAAATAACTAGAGCGTATATATGTCAACCCAAAAAAAACTCTAATTAATAACTTAACCAATGATATTCATGTAACTATGGAGGTACTGCAATCAATAGCAAATAGGTATATTATACGAAACTAGATATCAATTTAAAGTGACAGTTGAGTCGCCACTGGCCAGTCGCCAGGCAAACTCTCCATAAATCATATGGGCTTAAATGTTAGGAGAGCCCAGTACGTTCAAAGCCTACAGAAGCACTCTTCGGCTTGTAGGTAATTTAAGCAGTTGCCAAAAGACTATATTTTATGCACAATCACTATTCAATTCATCAACAATGTGCTATATTATTCCAATCATACTATGGCAATAGATCTATGATACAGGACACTCGTGGTCGAGTGCCAGCTGGGGTTTCCTTAGTCTTCCTATGAGGCTGTAGTTCTCTCTCTATCTCCGATCTCTAATTATGCTTGAACAAATAAAATATATTACCATTGCTCACGCCTACTGGTAGGCGCGAACATCAAAATAGCGCAGCGTGGGCTTTCAAAGGTCAGCCCACTCAGACCTTTCTTTCTAGAGCTCAGTCAGTCCGTTAGCAAGGACTTCTTGTCTTCAAAGCACACAGTTCAGGTACTGGTCGACCGGAGATACTTCACGACACGATGCTTCTGCTCGCCTGTATTCACCTAATCTAAACGTTACACGATGTTATATACTATCTAACTACCCAGCGTGCTAGTCCGCTGGCCCAATTAGTTCAGCTATCTCATAGGTCGAAACCTCCCACCATTTTAATTGTAGTAATACGTCTGCACTATTCTACCAGCCAGTTAACGTGCCAAAACTTGTCTAGTCATACTTAACAATGTCAACTGTCCCCACCTTGTTTCACCCCTACTCCATTACTTATTAATCACGAACATTAAAACCGACAAGCGTGAATCTAACCGTTTAACTTTACATTTATTTACTCACCAACTATAATTTGGCGAGGACCGTTCAAGGCCACCAGCCAATTTTTCATGGCCCTGGTAAAACAACAACAACTCACTCTCTGCGTGAGTTTTAACAACATCCGAATCATGACACATCCCCCACCCCAGTTAAAATTTGCAATTTTAACGATATAAATTATTATCGTAAGGGGAAGGCATGAGTCGAGAAATTGCTCGAAAGGTTAACTTAACTAAGAATACTAGGTAATAACTAAGACTAGTACTAAAGTTGAAAAAAACCTACAGGACGGGTATCATTGATGGACAAAACTTCATGAAAATCTTAAGGCTCCGTCCAAAAGTGTATATCTCTCTGAGGATTAAATCTTACCTCTAAATACGTAGACATTAACAATCATAACTCTAAAATTTTAGAGTACAACACTGATCCTGTGCGAATGTCATCAGGAATGCATACATACAATGAATAATACTCAAGAAAAGATAACTATAGTAGCATCGATGGCATTAGTGGATCTGGACTCCTGGTCTGCCATGACCTCTCGTCCTCGACCCTGGGCAACAACGTCTAGTGTGGCCAAAATACGGGTCGACGTCAGTAAAATAGCTGTTGGATCAAAGGAAAGCACAGGGGTAGGTGAAAAGTGTTCACAATGGGTGAACAATATGTGATACCATCCCTCGGTCTCTGAATGAGGTGTCAATCCCATCCAACGCCAATACATATGACAGACCTAAATAGGAGAACAAAAATTCTGGTCTATCACAACTACAAATTTCGGCATAGTTAAGCTTAATTAACACTAACAGAAGCGTCCTTAAGATAAATTAATCTGATGTTCTCGTTCAAATTTCATGTAGCGCTTCTTTTGATTTAAGAATTACCTAGCGCTTCTCGCATTTAACACTAATCTAGATCTCAAATAACATTACAATTAAATCTTTCCAACATCCAATCCGGTATAGATGAGATGCCACGAGGCGATAGCAGTTAATTTAATGCGCAGTTTCCGTACGCAAGCCATGCACACGTCAAGTGTCACAGTCATCTCGGTAATATAGTCATAATCGGTTCAATTCAATATTCATATCGGGTATGTTCTTAGGTAACTCATCCACTGGCCACATGGATAGTCACAATCATAATCGGTATTACGTTAGATGGTCCACGAAACGCGGAAAACCATAGACATAATCGGTTGTATAAAAAACAACTCCACACTTCTCCAAAACTTCTTAAAACGCGACCACGCAGTGTCCTCTGTTACCACTGCAAAATATCTCAAAACGCGACCACGCAGTGTCCTCTGTTACCACTGCAAAATATCTCAAAACGCGAACACGCAGTGTCCTCTGTTACCACTGCAAAATATCTCTCAAAACACGAATACGCAGTGTACTACGTTACCACTGCCAAACATCTCTCAAATAATCGAAAAATACCAATATCATCCATCCCACGAGGCAATCTCATTGTTGCTCTCCTCGGGTCGACGTCATACGCAGACGACTAAAAAAAAAGTATCCTCAATATATATAATTCACATAGCTCTTATATTGATATCACCTCGACACTGATACAGACTCTTCCCCTGAGACAATTTATTGCTCCTTCGGGCGGCGGCACCAGCCGACAATAAAACCAATACTCACTACTCATCACTACACAAAAAAAAGGTCACCTCCTTGAACAGTCTAATACTGTCCTCTCGGGAGCCCGTCAATTTAAAGACGAGATCGGTATAAATTAATAATTAGCAAGAACTGGCAGTGTACTCACTGCATGGATTCCAACAATTCAATAATAGTTGTCACTTAAACAGTGTTGTCACTCCACAGCACAGGAGGGTTAATTCTTAAAAACTTTTCCCTGTCACCAAGCCAAGTTACCTCTAAAAACCGCTCAACGTGTCAAAACACGTGAATCAATGGAAGTATGTAATCAAAAAAAATAAAAAAATAAGTGTAACCAAGAAAGATAAATACTATATAACGAATATATAAAAAGGTAATACATTACAAACAAGACGCAAGACTAACAGAACGAATGATAAATTACAATAAGACGCTAGACTAACAGAAATCACGAACGACAACAGACCCGACTAACCTGAAACTATCTACAAAAAGGTAAGAAAAAGAACAGGAGAGACGTCTTCCTAAAATACGAGGAAGATAGAACGCTAACAATCTATACGAAAAACAGGTCCCTACAGAACTATTCAAGGCAAAGCGTATCTCCCATCCGTTTTAAACGCCATCTAGATCTGCTAGTCTGGCAAAAAGAGGTATGCTGAGTCTCGATCCCTTCCAACCACCCGCCTATCTAATCTAACACAAAAGAAAAAATAATGCCTGTCAAAAGTAGGGGAGTTGGAACGACGAACCCCTCAAACGAAGAAAAATACAGATGGTTCACTTAACTGGGCAAAATGGAGTGGCTCTTTCCTTTGGTCCACAGCGCTGGTCTTGTCTTTTCCTGATGCTAGCTGTCAGTCCCTCGTAGTGGTCCCAGGATCAATGACGAGAGGACATGCCAGACATGTGGGGGAGAAAAACAAAAAATCAGCAGTATACAAAACTATAAACTACAAAAATTACATAAATAACAGTGGAGTCTAGAGTGGTAGACCTGCAGCTGTTTACGGGGTCCTCATCAAATGATAGTAGTGTCCTCTAGATGTCACAGGGTGACGGGTCCTCTTCAGATGTCAGTGGGGTCCCCTCCAGATGTCACGAGCAGAGTTAGGGTCTTGGGGATGTTACGACTGCACGAGAGGCAGCTAACTCACACTCGGACACAACCACACAAGAAAAGTATTAAATAACTAGAGCGTATATATGTCAACCCAAAAAAAACTCTAATTAATAACTTAACCAATGATATTCATGTAACTATGGAGGTATTGCAATCAATAGCAAATAGGTATATTATACGAAACTAGATATCAATTTAAAGTGACAGTTGAGTCGCCACTGGCCAGTCGCCAGGCAAACTCTCCATAAATCATATGGGCTTAAATGTTAGGAGAGCCCAGTACGTTCAAAGCCTACAGAAGCACTCTTCGGCTTGTAGGTAATTTAAGCAGTTGCCAAAAGACTATATTTTATGCACAATCACTATTCAATTCATCAACAATGTGCTATATTATTCCAATCATACTATGGCAATAGATCTATGATACAGGACACTCGTGGTCGAGTGCCAGCTGGGGTTTCCTTAGTCTTCCTATGAGGCTGTAGTTCTCTCTCTATCTCCGATCTCTAATTATGCTTGAACAAATAAAATATATTACCATTGCTCACGCCTACTGGTAGGCGCGAACATCAAAATAGCGCAGCGTGGGCTTTCAAAGGTCAGCCCACTCAGACCTTTCTTTCTAGAGCTCAGTCAATCCGTTAGCAAGGACTTCTTGTCTTCAAAGCACACAGTTCAGGTACTGGTCGACCGGAGATACTTCACGACACGATGCTTCTGCTCGCCTGTATTCACCTAATCTAAACGTTACACGATGTTATATACTATCTAACTACCCAGCGTGCTAGTCCGCTGGCCCAATTAGTTCAGCTATCTCATAGGTCGAAACCTCCCACCATTTTAATTGTAGTAATACGTCTGCACTATTCTACCAGCCAGTTAACGTGCCAAAACTTGTCTAGTCATACTTAACAATGTCAACTGTCCCCACCTTGTTTCACCCCTACTCCATTACTTATTAATCACGAACATTAAAACCGACAAGCGTGAATCTAACCGTTTAACTTTACATTTATTTACTCACCAACTATAATTTGGCGAGGACCGTTCAAGGCCACCAGCCAATTTTTCATGGCCCTGGTAAAACAACAACAACTCACTCTCTGCGTGAGTTTTAACAACATCCGAATCATGACACATCCCCCACCCCAGTTAAAATTTGCAATTTTAACGATATAAATTATTATTGTAAGGGGAAGGCATGAGTCGAGAAATTGCTCGAAAGGTTAACTTAACTAAGAATACTAGGTAATAACTAAGACTAGTACTAAAGTTGAAAAAAAAACCTACAGGACGGGTATCATTGATGGACAAAACTTCATGAAAATCTTAAGGCTCCGTCCAGAAGTATATCTCTGAGGATTAAATCTTACCTCTAAATACTTAGACATTAACAATCATAACTCTAAAATTTTAGAGTACAACACTGATCCTGTGCGAATGTCATCAGGAATGCATACATACAATGAATAATACTCAAGAAAAGATAACTATATTAGCATCGATGGCATTAGTGGATCTGGACTCCTGGTCTGCCATGACTTCTCGTCCTCGACCCTGGGCAACAACGTCTGGTGTGGCCAAAATACGGGTCGACGTCAGTAAAATAGCTGTTGGAACAAAGGAAAGCACAGGGGTAGGTGAAAAGTGTTCACAGTGGGTGAACAATATGTGATACCATCCCTCGGTCTCTGAATGAGGTGTCAATCCCATCCAACGCCAATACATATGACAGACCTAAATAGGAGAACAAAAATTCTGGTCTATCACAACTACAAATTTCGGCATAGTTAAGCCTAATTAACACTAACAGAAGCGTCCGTAAGATAATTTAGTCTGATGCTCTCGTTTAAAATCCGCGTAGCCCTCGTCTTGAGTTAAGAATTATATAGCGCTTCTCGCATTTAACAATAATCTAGATATCAAATAACATTACAATTAAATCTTTCCAACATCCAATCCGGTATAGATGAGATGCCACGAGGCGATGGCAGTTAATTTAATGCGCCGTTTCCGTACGCAAGCCATGCACACGTCAAGTGTCACAGTCATCTCGGTAATATAGTCATAATCGGTTCAATTCAATATCCATATCGGGTATGTTCTTAAGTAACTCATCCACTGGCCACATGGATAGTCACAATCATAATCGGTTATTCTTACTTGTCATATATAGTATTACGTTAGATGGTCCACGAAACGCGGAAAATCATAGTCATAATCGGCTGTATAAAAAAACAACTCCACACTTCTCCAAAACTTCTTAAAACGCGACCACGCAGTGTCCTCTGTTACCATTGTAAAGAACTCTCAAAACGCGACCACGCAGTGTCCTCTGTTACCACTGCAAAATATCTCAAAACGCGACCCTGCAGTGTCCTCTAGATGTCAGAGGGTGACGGGTCCTCTTCAGATGTCAGTGGGGTCCCCTCCAGATGTCACGAGCAGAGTTAGGGTCTTGGGGATGTTACGACTGCACGAGAGGCAGCTAACTCACACTCGGACACAACCACACAAGAAAAGTATTAAATAACTAGAACGTATATATGTCAGGCCGGTCAGGCCATAGTTTACATAAATATTAATAACAAAGCAAAAGACAATAGAGGTATAATTATATTCAAACCAAAAAAAAATCTAATTAATAACTTAACCTATGATATTCATGTAACTATGGAGGTACTGCAATCAAAAGCAAATAGGTATATTATACGAAACTAGATATCAATTTAAAGTGACAGTTGAGTCGCCACTGGCCAGTCGCCAGGCAAACTCTCATGGGCTTAAATGTTAGGAGAGCCCAGTACGTTCAAAGCCTACAGAAGCACTCTTCGGCTTGTAGGTAATTTAAGCAGTTGCCAAAAGACTATATTTTATGCACAATCACTATTCAATTCATCAACAATGTGCTATATTATTCCAATCATACTATGGCAATAGATCTATGATACAGGACACTCGTGGTCGAGTGCCAGCTGGGGTTTCCTTAGTCTTCCTATGAGGCTGTAGTTCTCTCTCTATCTCCGATCTCTATTATGCTTGAATAAATAAGATATATTACCATTGGTAGGCGCGAACATCAATATAGCGCAGCGTGGGCTTTCAAAGGTCAGCCCACTCAGACCTTTCTCTCTAGAGCTCAGTCAGTCCGTTAGCAAGGACTTCTTGTCTTCAAAGCACACAGTTCAGGTACTGGTCGACCGGAGATACTTCACGACACGATGCTTCTGCTCGCCTGTATTCACCAAATCTGAACGTTACACGATGTCTTATACTATCTAACTACCCAGCGTGCTAGTCCGCTGGCCCAATTAGTTCAGCTATCTCATAGGTCGAAACCTCCCACCATTTTAATTGTAGTAATACGTCTGCACTATTCTACCAGCCAGTTAACGTGCAAAAACTTGTCTAGTCATACTTAACAATGTCAACTATCCCCACCTTGTTTCACCCCTACTCCATTACTTATTAATCACGAACATTAAAACCCACAAGCGTGAATCTAATCGTTTAACTTTACATTTATTTACTCACCAACTATAATTTGGCGAGGACCGTTCAAGGCCACCAGCCAATTTCTCATGGCCCTGGTAAAACAACAACAACTCACTCTCTGCGTGAGTTTTAACAACATCCGAATCATGACAACATAATTCACAAATTCTCCACCTTTGAACTCAAAAGGCGTTTTTATTAGGCCCCCTACAGTAAGCAAATTATTCATGTAAGTTTCAAATAATGTGCAGGGCCCACGGAAGTTTTTTTTTTTTTTAATTGGTTTTGTTTTTAGTTTGCTTTGTGTCTTGACTGCTGGCCTAAATTCCCTTTTTTTATAAGCACATGACCCTTGGCGTGAACATTTCTTGCCAACTGATTCGAACTATTCGACGTGTTAGAGGATAAAATTAGAACACAGGAACATACACGCGAGGTGCGGCTTCTATGATTGTTATTTTTAATAATAAACAACGTGTACATATCACGAGAGCCTAAAGTTGCGAGCTGCACCTGCCTATTATTACAATGAGGATTCTTCTACCAGAAAAGACAATGCTGGCTTCTTGCTGACATAATCCTGATATCAGTGTCGGTCTGCAACAGTCACATTCCCTTACGGACCATCAAGTTTTAATGTTAGTACATACAAGATCAGATCAAATAATGAGAATCATTTCATTATTCCATGAGGGAAATTCACTGTCACGGGGCTTTGAACAGCACATACATTGTACACACATCCAATCCATCATTACATAAACAAATCACAACTCAATATCAGGCGTGTTACATAAAATGACATTGTATGGGACATTAGTACAAATAATGGCATACACCTAAAAATAATGTGTTGTTGAGGGGAATTGTTGGGTGTTGAGGACAAAAACGTTCGTCTGCCTCTTTATAAAGATATATATTATAGAATCATTTCATTTTGTTTCATTGTGTATCTCGGAAGGGTGACTAATTATTGTCTGATATGTAGACAAAATACATTGAATGCCAGCTGCGTGGCGATGATGATGGTGGTGGATGTAGAAGTTTCTGAGGTTGAGATTATTACACTGTCACACACCCATGAATATAATACGTTTTGTAATATCCACTCCTAATTGTTACTTACTTACGTAATTACCTACGTATTTATTTACATATCTACTTACTTACCTACGTACGTACTTACTTACATACTTACTTACTTATATCTTGGATGGACCAGTGGGTTGGTTAGTCAGTTACTTAGTTTTGTCCGCGCACCGAACGCCTTTAAACATTATCTATGGTCACTTAAAATATCTTGGACACCACCCTGGCAGACGATTTTACAAAAAAAGATAGATACACCTACCACAGTGGAATAAAAGACTAAAAAAAAAAAAAGTGGGGGCCGGGGGGGGGGGGGCTTTGAAAAAAAAATACAACGATGGTCGTGTAGCATGCCATCCTGAGCTGTGACCTAAAACGAAAGTGGACGCCGGTACCAGTGATCAGTGAACAGAAGAGATCCATATAGAGATCTAGTGTCGGACCTCCTCTATGGACAAATTAATGATAAGTCAAATAAAAACAGACGGTCAATAACAGAAAATATTCATATGGAGGGGGGTTGGGGGACGGGTGAGGGGGGGGTGTGTGTGGAAAAAACTGCCTTACCAGTTTCACATTTAAACCAGGCTCATGAGGAATGTAGTCAACTAGTGGCTTGAATATTTGGCACATAAAGGGATCTAAACCCAGAAGAGGACAGTGATACACAAAAAATGCTTCTCTCCCTTCTCTCTTGATACTACCTGCCACTCTTTCCTCTTTCTGCAACTTAGTGGGCTGACTTAGGCAACATTGCCATGCCTGCATTTCTGATTAGAAAGGTGCCTTTTGGCACACAAGTAGCCTGTACCAATCTAAGAAATTTTAGGGTAAAACACAAGTTGTGGCTGCATAATTTGGCCCTCATTTTCATAAATTAAAAATGACCGCCACGGAGCAGTACCACCAATTAGAAAGAAGCATAACTTCTAGTTAAAATATGACATAAATGCAAAAAAGGTGTCAAAAAATAGGTTTAAAAGGGTGCTGAATTCATTAGAAGGGATAAAATTTGGCTGTAAGGTCTGCTTTACCCAAAATTTCAATTTTTTTTGCACTTTAAGCCGTACAGCCAATTTTCATTTGTACCTTGAAAGTCTTCAATACCTTATGCCATGGATTTTGGCTCTAGACCATATACATTGTGCACGCAATCTGCCCATTCACTTGCAAGACATGTGCGCATTGAAGGAAATGCATCCACAGATCTACAAAGAGTTTGTGGAGGGGAGATTTGTTGGGCAGAAGACAGACGATTTTTCTCCTGTCTCGCTCTTGATGTAGCTCATTTGCACAATAAAAGATGATGGTGGTGTCATTAGACTCACTGAAGACCCTGAAGCTCCCAGAAGGTTTATGATTGCAGGGCCCGAGCTCGCACGAATAACAGAAGAATTTGAGCAGACTCCACCGTCCTTAAAAAACAAACATCATGAGCAGTACAAAAAATTCCAAGAAACTTTCAAAGAAGACACAAACTCGTTGATCAATGCATTTTCTGAATTAGGCAATCCCTTTTTAGAAGATACTGGTGATCTGGGTGATCTGGTCTCACTAGAAACTTCTCAAGTCATGGGCCACAATATTGTTAGCACAGTGATGGCTATCACTGAAACTGGAAGCAAGAAGTATGATGAATTTTTTTCACAGCAAATACAAAAAGCTTCAATTCCATGGTCAGCAAAGATTCACCACCCCCC
The DNA here is from genome assembly GCA_963931925.1 of Onchidella celtica. Lineage (NCBI taxonomy): Eukaryota > Metazoa > Mollusca > Gastropoda > Systellommatophora > Onchidiidae > Onchidella > Onchidella celtica. The sequence continues at coordinate 71,854,746 of OZ007570.1, read as the reverse complement.
CCCCCCCCATCAAATTGCCACCGTTTTCAACAAAATTTCCACAGAGCAAAGAAAAGTCTGACATTGCATCTCTCAAAGAGGAAAGATCTCAAGTAGTGCTCATGATGCTTTCAGGTCATGCAGGAACGGAAATTGATGAGGACATCTTTTTTCACGAGAATAGTGAATTTCCACAAAGCCTTTCTTCAGCAGACCAGATGCACAAAGGAACCAAATCGGAAATCATAAAATGCTTGGAATCAGAGGTAGAATTTTCAGCTTCGACCCCCACCGCCTAGGTTATGATTCTCAATGGAGCTTTTGTTGTACAGTCATCAAGACCGGGTCTTGTGTCTACATTCAAGGAATATGCTGACCATGTTTTTGTACCTTACATTCTTTCTTGCCTTCAAAATGTTTCTCGACTGGATATTGTATGGGACATATACGAACCTGACAGCCTGAAGTTTGGTACTCGGCAAAGACGAGGTGAAGGTGTTTGGTGACGTGCGACATTATCTTCCAGAATGCCAGGAAAGTGGCAGACTTTTTTGCATGCTGATGCAAACAAAACAGAGTTGTTTTCTATATTAGGAGAACAATTCCAGAACATATATGTAAAAGGCAAAGAAACATTTTCTACATTTGGGGAAAATGTGCTCAGTTCTCCTGTCAGATCAACATCACAAGGACTTGTTCCCTGTACACACGAAGAAGCAGATGCCTGCATTTTCATCCATGTTGCTGATGCCACACTTCACAATTTCAAACGGATCATAATTCGTTCCAGTGACAGTGATGTAGTGGTTATTGTTGTCTCATGTGTTCAAGATCTCTTCTGTCTAGATGAGTTGTCGATTTCCTTTGGATCTGGTAAGGGACTGCGCGCACTATCCCGTTTTGCCTGCTGCACGGCGTGCAAACGCAGATTTTTGCATGCTTGGCAAAGAGTTTACCGTGCTGCACGCCACGCGAAAGATTGGTTGCATTGAACGGGTGGTTAATTTTAACATAGTGCACGCGGGGCGTAAGGCGCACAAGTACATTGCTGCTCACCTTATTGCACAACACCTGGGCCCAGCAAAGTCTCGAGCTTTGTTAGCATTTCACTCCCTGACTGGGTGCGACACCACTTCAGCATTGTACGACAAAGGGAAGAAAACAGCTTGGAATGTGTGGCAAGAATTTCCAGACCTAACTCCAGCCCTGCTCCATTTATCAACATTTCCACAATGGATTGATAATGATATCATGTCCTACATAGAGGCATTTGTTGTCCGATTCTATGACAATTCCTCAGAGATCACACCTGTCAGCGCTACTCGCCTTGAACTTTTCATTTACAAAGGCAAAGACTTTAAACATGTCCCCCCCCCCCCCCTCAGAAGGTGCTCTCTTGCAACACACTCTTCGGGCTGCATATCAAGCAGGTCATATATGGGGACAAACTTTGATCAATTGCCCTGCTATGCCTGATCCTTCAAAATGGGGTTGGGATGAAGGAAAGTGATACCAATAGCTGGCAGCCTCTATGGTTAACCAAACCATTGATTTCCAAAACTCAAATTCTTGTTACTTGTGTCATGATTCGAGTGTTATTAAAACTCACGCAGAGAGTGAGTTGTTGTTTTTACCAGGGCCATGAGAAATTGGCTGGTGGCCTTGAACGGTCCTCGCGAATTATTGTTGGTGAGTAAATAAATGTAAAGTTAAACTGTTAGATTCACGCTTGTCGGTTTTAATGTTCGTGATTAATAAGTAATGGAGTAGGGGTGAAACAAGGTGGGGATAGTTGACATTGTTAAGTATGACTAGACAAGTTTTGCACGTCAACTGGCTGGTAGAATAGTGCAGACGTATTACTACAATTAAAATGGTGGGAGGTTTCGGCCAATGAGATAGCTGAACTAATTGGTCCAGCGGACTAGCACTGCTGGGTAGTTAGATAATAATTATAAAACATCATGTAACGTTCAGATTCATTGAGTACAGACGAGAAGCCAAGCATCGTTCCGTGAAGTACCTCCGGTTGACCAGTACCTGAACTGTGTGATTTGAAGACTAGAAGTCCTTGCTATTCGGACTGACTGAGCTCAAGAAAGAAAGGTCTGAGTGGGCTGACCTTTAAAAGCCCACGCTGCGCTCTATTGATGTTCGCGCCTACCAGTAGGCGTGACCAACGGTAACATATCCTATTTGTTTAAGCATAATAGACGTTCGGAGATAGAAAGAGAACCACAGCCTCATAGGAAGTCTAAGGAAACCCCAGCTGGCACTCGACGAACGAGTGGCCTGTATTATAGATCTATCTCCATAGTATGATTGAAATAATATAGCACATTGTTGATGAATTGAATAGTGATTGTGCATATATATATATAGTCTTTTGCAACTGCTTAATTACCTACAAGCCGAAGTGTGCTTCTGTAGGTTTTGAACGTATTGGGCTCTCCTAACATTCAAGCCCATATGATTTATGGAGAGTTTGCCTGGCGACTGGCCAGTGGCGACTCCACTGTCACTTTAGATTGATATCTAGTTTCGTATAATATACCTATTTGCTATTGATTGCAGTACTTCCAATAAGGAAACATAGTTACATGAATATCATAGGTTAAGTTAGTAATTAGAATTTTTGGTTTGAATATATACCTCTATTGTCTTTTGTTTTGTTATTATTTATGTAAAATATGGCCTGACCGGCCTGACATAGATAAATACGATCTAGTTATTTAATACTTTTCTTGTGTGGTTGTGTCCGAGTGAGTTAGCTGCCTCTCGTGCAGTCGAATGCTCCCCAAGACCCTAACTCTGCTCGTGACAACTTGCCATTGCAAGAAGATTTGCAAACCACCTTGTAAATGTTGTGCAGCCAAGATAAAATACAGCACATTGTGTGCTTGTCGAGGAACGTGTTACAATCCAGTCAAGTAAATCGTACATAGCAAATTATGTATTATTGAAGACACAGCTGTGTAAAACAAGAATAATCAATAGAATATTTAATGCATAATTCTTAAGTGAGTAATTACTACACATGTCTTAGTGGCCACAGACTGTTCTGCTGACATAAACTAACGTCACCTAATAGTTAAAGACTATCAGTGTACTTTAGTTTATAGCATTATTTTTTGTTCTACTATATGCCTTCCAGTTGCATCTCTTGCAGTTTTATCATGTCGTTCCACTGTTATTACAATATTTTCAGTTTGTGCAAAGTAGATATTTGAATACCATGAGCTATTATTTCTTTCATTCATTGTACGAGTTGCGATACAAAAGAAGATGCTGATTATACCCTATGCATTTTTAATTTTATGAGTCATATGCCAGGCGCACTTTGATTTATGTAAATTCCAATTTAATTTGGTGTTATTTATGATTACTACATTTTATTCTTTTCAGCACACTAACATTTAATTACATGTATTTCTGAAACATTAAGTTATATATAATATTTTTTTTTTTATTACTTATTTTATTTTATACGACAGTCAGTTTGGGGTTATCAGGTTGTTATTTGAATTTTTAATAAAAACATTTATGATTTTATGGCAATTCTTTCCATTGCATTGAATTCTCCACCATCGAAAACCATGCTAAGAATACCAAAATTATATTTGTAGCCTTTTTGGATTGAAAAATATAATATGTTATGGTTTTCAATGTTTTTTGTGGCGGCCATTTTTGATTTATGCAAATTAGGGTCAAATAATGCAGCCACAACTTGTGTCCTACCCTAAAATGTTTTTGTTTGGTATAAAGTATTGCTATGCCAAGTAGTTCCTTCCTAATAAGAAGTGCAGGTTTTAGTGGTTTTTTCAGGCTGTCAGTCCACTAACTTTTTCGGCGCCTGTCACACCAGAAGACACTACAGAAGACACACCAGAAGACACTACAGGAGACGAGACAAAGACAAGAAAGAAGAACAAAAAGAAAAAGAAAATCAAGACCAGGGGGCGACAACCCCAGGCTGAGACCAGCAAAAAGCCAAAGAACTGAGCACTTGATCCAGCAGACTTGGGCAACCGTGCACACAGTAATGGCCACAATCAGGGTGGACCAGTGGACCATTGTCTCTCAAAAATTCTAGAGCAGACATGGGCAACCTTTCGTAAGTAACGGCCGGGCCTAAAAAATGTGAAGATGCAAGGGGCCTTAAAGTCTCACCTCATATTTAAGCCGTTCTATATGACATTTTATTTATTTTCTAAATATATGTATCTTGTTGGATCTGTGGTCAGTGACCAATAATCAATCAACCTCGTAGGCCATGGAATGCCAAATTATCAAATCCACCCCCCCCCCCCCCAAAAAAGGCTATCAACAGGGACCTTTTAGAATATTTTCGGATAGTCAAGGCTATTCTAGAATAAACCCCGAATTATCTTAATGTAGTTCACGTTTGTTTTTCTGTTTGTGTAAACTGTGAAACTTCCTAGTTAACAGACGCTACGTCATTAGTGAATGTCAGTCACGTTTTCAAAATTATTCATATCCCTGTCTGTGTACGATTGGACGTTGTCATGATTTAATACAGTGGCCTAAGAATAAAATTCCCCTGTTGAATTAACCCAATTAGTGAATAGTGGTGACCTTAATTGCCGACGTCTATGACGTCAGAAGAGTGAAATATGGGATGACAAGATGGCGTAGATATAGAAATAGTAAATAGGATATTGCTGAATTTTTATGCATAGATTAGAAAAAGTCAACGAATGTAGGGTATGGAGAAGATAGTGAATACTTAGATAAAAGATAATAGGGCATTAATGAAAATTGGCGCCCCGTGTTGTAATTGTAGTGGGGACTATTGACGTCATTTGGCGGTTATTTTTTTAGCCAACCACAGTAGGCGTATTAATCAGTAAGGCAGAAAAGAGCGGTTAATATACGGCTGCGGGGGAAACTACTTTTTTAATTCCAAGCAGACTATCCTACTGCGAAGGAGTCAGTGTGATTCTACTTGAACGAATCGTTTACCCACGATATGACTAGATGTGGATCTAGTCATTTAGATCTATGAATATGGCTGTTTTGAGAAAAACAAAGCTCTTGTTGATTTACCTGATTCTTATGAATCAGGGTTAATGGTGAGTTCGCCATCAATTTAACTGTTTGATCAAGCACATGATGTGACTACTAGATCTAATCTAAGATGAGGCGTGAGTGATTATCCAGAGGAGAGAAGATGTTCCACCAAGAAGGAGTGTGCGAGGAATTGAAATGCATAGTTAAAAACTTCAGCTAGAGCTACAACTACATTTAATGTATAAGATATAATTGCGATTGAATTGTCTGGGTGAGGCTGGGAGTTACCAGCCCATCCAAGAGTTATGTTTAACTGTGCCGACGTCACCTTGGCGAGCTAGGCCAGATATATACAGTTAAATATATGAGAGTCTGATGTCTCCAGAGACTATGTCAATTGTAATACAGTCCAGATCTTGGAAATAGAAATAATTAGTTAGATAATTAGCTAGAATTGAAGTTAAATGATATTATGAGAAACCTAGACCTATAATGGAGTACTATTGATTTTGGATTTTATGATGTTGATTCTCATCCTTACTACATAAATAGATATAGATCTAGTTGAAATTGTTAGGGTAACTAACGTAATTAAAGTGTGGCCCTGCAGGCCTGATTGATGAAATTTATTCAGTTTGTTTTTTTAGTATTTGGCGTGGCCTGGGAGTGAGGGTTAAATTCTAGTATTAAAAATATGCAGTCGAAACACACCACAATATAACATATTAAAATACCAACACTTCAATTCATAACAGACGTCTCATATAAAACGTGCACGTCTGTGCATAATCATAGTGGTATGTTTGTTCGGTCTGTGAATTATGGTTTGGACATTGACGGGGGAGGAAGAGGGATGGCGTAAGGGAGAGAGACGAGGGGAGAGCATTATTTTCCATCAATTTGAACTACAAACTAAAGAGTTTAGATCATGTCAAAGTGCTCGAGAAGGGAGAGGGGTGACGACAAGAGAGGAGATTTCTTGTATAGGCATATCCGATAGTACCGGTGTAGCGGGCCAGATTACACCCCCAAGCAGTCTGTACCCGGGGCGAAAGTGGCGTAACCTATTTTATGACGTCTTTTAAAATATTTTTACCCAAGAGGCCTGTCCTTTCTTGTCCCTAAGTTAGGCCATAAATAAAATAGGTGGATAAATTATTTGTCAAGCCAGGTACTTAACTTGTATGAACTGCCTGGTGTGTAGCATGACATTCCCCTCCCCCTCCCCCTACTGCTTCAAAGCCCGATCTGCATTATTTTTGTTTTCCTAGCCCAACTTTCTCAATGACTTTGACAAGAGGTTTGATCTCCAGCTCCTACAGTACATTCATGTACCTCAGCGCAACAGAATATCTCTCTAATTACCATATCAAATAAGACAACCAACCCACAACAAAGTCAATCATTTTGTCTAAGCTACCAACAGATACCCTTATGCAGCATTAATCATTAATCATAGAGCAACTGGCATTTAAAGTCTAAAGTTTCCCTTTGATTTTCTCCAGTTCAAAGCTCTCACCTGCCAGAACAATTACATGAGAATGACAAATGGTTATCACATTTCATCGGACGTTACCATTTTGTTAGATGTAGTAGGGGTGACAGGATAAATAAAATGAACAACCGGAATGGGCGTAAGAAAACGATCAGTGGGAGCAACCAAGTAAAGAATAAAAGACGTAGACTTGCCATGCCACAAAAGTGGTCTCGCGCAGGATGAGGGTTACAATATGAGGAGCAATAACGTGGCCGAGCGTGGTTGACGGTTTGAGGACTCTAGGCCTCCATGGCGGCCTCGCGCAAGACTAGGGTTAATACATACATTCTAAATTAAATTAAGATACATTTTAGAGGAAATAAATCGGTTTAAAAGCACTGATATGCAATAGAATTGAAAATCCATTCAAATTCATATGATTAGACTTAAACAGTTTTCTTTTAACAGTAATTTTACTTGTGCCAGTAAATATTATTATCGTTTTTAAAAAAAATATAATTGGTTGTTTATGAGTTCACGTATTTTTTTTGTTTGGCATCCCTGACATACGCTTAGTGGCAAGGTATGAAATAACTATGAGACTCATAAATGTAAAGTCGTCTGATTTTTATTTTGATTTTTGAAAACCAGAAATGTGCTTGATTTGTCAGAAAAATTACATACAAAGTTACAATGATGCAGAGAGAAAAGGCCGGAAAAGAACACAAACAGAAGAAAAAACAAACAAACATTTTAATCATCCAATTGACAGATGGTGCACTTCCATCAACCATAGTGTATATCCAGCAGAAATTAAATAATTCATAGAAAACTAAAAGCACACTAATTTTTTTCACATGGTGAACTCTACCTGTCCAGATCCAATTGAAACGTGACAGGATGCTGAATTACCATCACGTTATTATTATTATTATTATTATTATTATTATTATTATTATTTTATATAGCGCATATCCATTTTTAAAATGCTCTATCCGCTTTACAGAAGAAACCTGTCAACTACAGAGCAGAATGGAGCGCCGGAGAAGCGCTCAACACACTACACTGCTACTTTCTCTCTCACTATCTCGCTCACTCTCTCTCTATCTCAGACAAATTGTGACGCAGCCTTTTAGGCGCAGTACACAACTCACAATAGTGCACAACTCACAACTCAAAATACAAATAATATTTGAATATTTATTATAATAATATATATTTAATAATGAATGATAAGTTTTGTTGTTGCTGGTGGGGGGATGATATGGATAAAGTTTAATCTATTCATTTCAATTTTGCCCGGGCAGCGGCCTGTTCGGCCTGCTCTTTACGATTTCCAACTGCGAAAGTGTCTTTAACGTGCGCAGCGTGCACACGGGCCCTCCGAATTTTTTCGTCCTTATCCGAGAAGAGTAGGTACTCGATTCTACCCCCCAATAGGATCAGGGACTTGAAAATATTAGAAAAATCCCAATTTCCAACATGCCTGCACTGCCCGGGTTTAGAACCCGGGACCCTTGGCATGAGAGGCGAGCACCCTGCCTCTAGACCACATTGTCCCCATATAACATGGTCACAATGCCCAGACAGTATGATCCGCAGGTGAAGAAAATGGCTCATAGTGCACTTACTTTTCACGAAGACGAAGCCAAAAAACAAAAGCCTTCAAGTTTCTTTAAACTATCCCCTGAAACGTACCTGTGCATGTTTGGGTGTAAAAACCACTACACTCAAACGTTGGCAGAACGACTTGCCGGATATAAAGAAAAATAGTAGAAAAGGCCAAAATCCAATATTGGACACGTTTGACTTTGACATAATAGAAATATGCCTATTCAAACTATTCGAAGACAAAATATATCTTACACTAAGACTACTGAGACATACTCTTGAGGTAACGCATAATCTTAGCCCCAGGAGAGGAACTTTGCATTCAGAAGTGAAGACCTTCGGCTTAAATTCCAGTACATAAAAAAGTGGAAGAAGATTCCTGGAGCAGAGATCTGATCTTGTTGCCGCTAGGTGGAAATACCTGGATTGAGTGGAGACTGTCTTGTGTGGGAATGTTTAACGGTGCTGACTAAAAAAAAACAAAAAAACTGTAATTTGACCTGTTATTCCTTTCTTTAAACTTGTACTTACATATTTCTCCCCGGCCAGGATTTTTGTGCATCGCATGAACAGTTTCAAACTGACAGACATAAAATATCACAGTAAAAATACGGACCTGAAATTTGGCCCGACTGTGCGCAAGCCACTTTTTGCGCTTTGAGATCAGAGCGTGGCTGTGGCAGCCGATGTCCGGCGAAACTGGCTTCCGTTGGCCAGCACATGCCCTAACAGCTGATCTTGACTCCCCTAGAAACATTTGACTGTATCGGAGTTGTGAATTTTGCCGTTGCTTCTGTGCAGGGACATCCATACAAAGCGGGCGGAGGGAAGGGTGGGACATAATCTAATTTAATGAGACGTGGGTCTCTGTCAACCATCAACCGTCCAAGAAGTGGACATCAGAGGACGCAAGTGACGGAAGAAACACGCCCCTTGGCACCGGTCAAAGTATCATTGTTCTCCATGCCGGCGGTGAAAACACGGGTTTTGTAGACGGCTGTGACAAATCTTCACATCATGTCATGTTGACGACCGGGACTTTCATTTCAGAAATGAATGCTTAAATATTTGAAGATTGGTTGCGTGGATGCCAGCTACCCAGTCTTGAAGTTCCAACATGCATCATCATGGACACCGCTGCATATCATTCTGAGAAACATCCTGACTTCAAGGCCCCAACATCATCGAACACAAACATAGAAATGGAAAAATGGCTTCAGGACCATTCTATAACATACTCGAACATGAAAAATACTGAACTCTAAGTTTTAGTGAAACAGTTTAAAACGAACACTGTCTAGAAGACTGACTGTGTAATTCGGGAGCATGGCCACGAGGTCCTTAGAGTATCTCCTTATCATTGTGATCTGAACCCGGTAGAGCTTTTATATGGGTCCAAGTAAAAAGTGATACTGCTCGTTGGAACTCAGTTTATACTAAAAGCAACACTGAAGCTCACCAAGAAAGCCCTTCGCAATGTGTCGTCACATGAGTAGGATTGAGTACCTAGTCTTCTCGGATAAGGACGAAAAAATTCGGAGGGCCCGTGTGCACGTTGCGCACGTTAAAGATACCTTGGCAGTTGGAAATCGTAAAGAGCAGGCCGAAAGGCCGCTGCCCGGGCAAAATTGAAAATTGAAATTAATAGATTAAAATTTATCGATATCATCCCCCCCCCCCCCCGCCAGAATTTATTATTCATTATCAAATATATATTGTTATTAATAAACATTCAAATATTATTTGAGTTGTGTGTTGTGTGAATTGATGTGCGTTGTGAACTGCTGTGAGTTGTGAACTGTTTTGAGTTGTGAACTGCGCCTGACAGGCTACGTTACAATTTGCTCTGAGATAGAGAGAGAGAGTGAGCGAGACAGCGAGAGAGAAAGAACCAGTGCAATATGTTGAGCGCTTCGCAGGCAGCTCCATTCTGCTTTGTGGTTGACATGTTGTTTCTGTAAAGCGCATAGAGCATTTTAAATGGATATGCGCTATTATAAATGCTATATGTCACGAGCGAGTGAGCGAGGGTCAATAAGTGCGGGGAAGGGGACTTGAAGCGTGCATGTTGTGAGTGAGTTGAAGCTTAGACAAGGCAAGATCTGAATTGTCAGATCACTGCAAGTTGAGAAGTCCAAGGGGACAGACATAAGGGGAGCAGTCGGAAGACTCGGGAGTTTGTGTGTATTCCAGTGATGACTGGTAGGTTGAACTATAAGGATTGATAATTGTGATGATTGATGTAATATATTCTTCTATGACCATGATGTAAATAAGTTATATGTGAGGAATGTGAAAGTCATTGATTACTGTGTATAGAGATGTGCGCAATGAGCGATAGATGTAAGTAGGATCATGGATTCTTAGCCTAATCTGAGTACTGTGTAATACGGTGGAGGTGTGTTACCGTAGAGAAGTGCCGATGTGTGGTGAGTGAAATGTGGACTGTTGTGTGTACACTTGATGATTCGTAATGAGTGGTGAAGTGGGTAGTAATTGTATGGTGTTATAGAGATGTAATGTTATTCTTATAGGTGCCGGGGTCGGGCAGAGAAGCCACCCGCGGTGAGCGGACTTGTGCCGGGGTCGGGCCGGGAGGCTACCCGTGGTGGAGAGACTAGTGCCGGGGATAGGCCAGCATAAGTGAGATGCAGGGGTTGAGCAGAAGGCTACCCACAGTCCAGCTTGAGTGAAGCTGTCGCGCAGGACAGCGAGGGCACATTATTCGTGGCAGTCTGGCCACAGACAGGGACGTATGAATTGAGATATTAATGTGACATTAAGATGTTGAGGTGATATTGAGATATTGAGGTGAGATTAAGATATTGAGGTTAGGTTGAGCAGGAGCCAGTAAGATAGGCCCGCAAGTAGTACATACATTGATGTGAGGCTGAGGCCGGAGCATAATTAGAAAAGTAACTATCGGGTTGTGGACTCGGAGAAAGAATGAATGTTGGGAATAATGACCATTGGATGGTATTTGAATTGAATAATGTAACCTATGTAATTGCACGTATATCTTTATATTTATGTATAATAAATGTGTGAGTCTGCTTGGTTGTTCTGTTAAGTGTTATACTTGTTCGTTCGTGATTGTTGTCCTGTCATAATAAGTACCTATTCCAGTCTGGAATTTGTTACAGTGGGGGCTCGTCCGTTGTTTACCTGTGGTCATTTTGACATTGTGTATTCGTCCGTTTAGTTGTATTTCTGTTGTGGTAGGAAATTGTGCTGTTATCTTTTGTTCGTTGGATGAATGGGAATTTCACTATGATATGATTTATGTATATTTATGAATATGTATTGATACATGTATTGCTATAAATATGTACTAATGTGTAATTAAATTTTCAGAGAGACAGTGTGTGTGCCAGCCTGAGGAGTCAAGCAGCCAGAGCTCCGAGTAAAAAGTCAACGTGAAAGTTAAGTGAACTAAAAATTTTGTGCCCTGGATTGAGGGCTGTCTTTTCATCTGTCTTTTTCTCTGTTTTTGCTGTTGTTGTTGTTATAGATTATACGGGCGGTGGAGTGGGGTTGCTGTGGTGAACTTGGTTTATCCTCTTCGGGAGGTGGGCTAAACGTGGAACCGCGTTCATCACAGTGAACAGTTCTTTAGGGCTTTGTCATTGGTTAGTTGTAGCGTCGATATCTTCTCTGTTTCTGCAGGAAGACGTATTCTCTTGTCCCCTCTTACCTATCTGTATATACGTTCTTTTTTTCAGGCTCTGTTCTTGTTCGTACCTTGTAGTGTAATCGGCGTAGTTAGGTTGCATTTTTTTTTCCCATTATAATTTTTTTTTAAGAAGCCTTTGTCCTAGTCTGGTTCGTTGTCTTTGATGTCCTTGTGGTCCTTCTTCTGAATTTGCTCATTCTTGTCTTTTCTTTTCTCTTTTGTTACCTAATAGTGCTATACATTTTATGAACATAGAATTAGTTAGAGAGTATGCTATGAAATGTTCAGTTAGGTATGTTTTGAATTGCATTTGAAAATAGTGGTTGTTATTGTAGTGGTATCATTTCAGGTCTCGGGTCGCGTCGTTTATAGTAGGTGCACAGACAGTTATTATAGATTTCAAATTGTATAATTATAAATCCGTGAAATGGCGGAGCTCCAGCAACTAATGAAAGTAGGTATGCAACTTGGCGTTGAAGGAGAGGAGCTGCGTAGCTGGATTAAGGAGCAGCAGGCGGAGTTGCGCGATGAGCGTGCTAAAGAGAGAGAAGCTAGGGATAAAGAGCATGAGAGAGAAGCTAGGGATAAGGAGCATGAGAGAGAGGCGCGAGTAAGAATTGCCGAGTTGGAAAGCAAGAAGGAAGCGCCAACGGAAACAGTTGAGAGGCAGGGACCAAGTAAAGGTTTGTTTCGGATTAAGCTGCCTACGTTCGACGACCAGAAGGATGATATAGACGCCTTCCTTTACAGGTTCGAATTAAATGCACAACTGCAATGGGGTGAGAATAAGAAAGTATGGTCCACGTACCTGGCATCCTTATTGCAGGGTCGAGCGTTAACCTACTTTAAAGAGTTACAGCACGAAGACGTGCATGATTACGATAAGCTGAAGTCCTTGCTGCTTCGCCGATTTGCGCGTACGGAGGAAATTTTCCGGGAGAAGTTTAGGCGAGCACGTGCGGATACTAGGGAGGACTTTGCTGCCTTCGTCGCTAGATTGACGGAGTATTTCACGAACTGGTTGGACTTGTCACATGTTGGCGCAGATTTTGCTAAATTGAAAGACCTAATGATCCGTGACCAGCTATACGCGTCGCGCCATAAGGATTTAGTGGCTTTTCTTAAAGAAAACGAACCCGCGACGGTGCAGGAGGCGTCAAAGTTGGCGGAAGCATACCGTACGGCACATCCGTCCAAGCCATTGGCGAGGGCGTACGTGCAGGATGCTGGTTACGTCGCCGTTGTTGAGGGGTCGCCGACAGGACGTAGTGGAGACAGGTCGCGTCAGCGTGGTGGCTTTAATGGGCAAGCCCAGGTCCCACGTAGGGGGTATTGCCAATCACCTCCATATGGGGCCGTTAAGTTTGACCGAGCAGGAGGGCGAGGTCGCGGTAATGGCCGAGGGCGTTTCGTAACCTTTGCCGATGATCGAGGGCAGAGGGACTTTAGTTCCCGTCGCGATGGGTCACGGGGACCCAGGTCTTGCGGAACACAGGGAGCGGAGTGTTGGACTTGCGGACGCGTAGGTCATTTTTCACGGGAGTGTAGGGCCGCGAAATGCTGGAACTGCGGAAGAGCAGATCACATTAGGGTTAATTGTCCTGCGAAGAGGATAGCGGCGAATATTGATGGCAGTTATGGTGGCCCTACTCGGTATTCGCCTAATAAAATTCAGCATGCGGCCGCGTGTGTGACATCGGACAACGGAGGCGGACAGTATTCTAAGTGTCCGAGTTGTGAGAAATTATTATCTTCCGGTGTTTTACCTTGTGAGAGAAAGATCCCCGTTATTAATTCATGTCATACAGGGGGTGGTCTTAGGGTTTATCCGGGGTTTGTTGGGGACGAACCGGTGTCGGTTTTGCGTGATACGGGATCTACCATTGTGGGAGTGCATAGAGACTGCATTCACGAGTCACAGCTTACAGGTGAGACTGTCCCATGCATTCAATTTTCAGGGGCCATTGAGAAATTACCTATGGCAAAGATAGTGATTGATACACCTTTTCTTAGCGGGGAAGTCGAAGCAGTCGTTGGGTTTTTCCCAGGCGCCCAGCTCATCATTGGTAATGTATCACGGGTAGTTTCCCCTTCTAGAGAGCATGTACAGGCATGGTCAGAGTCTAAAGGTATTGACTTTTGTGCCGCAGTCGAGACACGTCGACAGGTAGCTGATAAGGGTAAAATTAGACCTTTGGCGACGCCAGCGGTCAACCTAGATATCACACCAGAGCGCTTGGCGAAATTACAAAAGGAGGATCCATCATTTAGTCCATGTTTTCAGGAGTCGCGAGATGAGAAGGCGAGGAAGTATAAGAACGGTTCATCTTCCTTTCTTATCCAGGGGGGCATTCTGTTCCGTAAGCATGTCACAGTGGCTTCCGTTCTAAAGCAGGTCGTTGTGCCAGCGTTGCTAATTGCAACAGTATTGCGTTTGGCCCATGATGTCCCATTAGCGGGTCATATGGGAATAACTAGAACCAAAGAAAGAGTCCTCAAGAATTTTTTTTGGCCATCAATCCACAGAGATGTACGGTTATATTGTAAGACGTGCAGTGCGTGCCAAAAGACGACGCACAAGGGTCGTACACCCCAGGCTCCTCTTCAAAATATCCCCACGGTTTCGGAGCCTTTTAAGAAGGTTTCGATTGACCTTGTTGGCCCCATTCACCCAGCTACCGATAGGGGGAATCGATTTTTCTTAACGGTCATTTGTAATGCTACGAGATGGCCAGAGGCAGTTCCTCTTCGTACCATAACGCCAGAGGCAGTCGCGGAAGCGTTGTTTGGAATCTTCGCTATAGTGGGGATACCGGAACAGATTTTGTCTGATAGAGGCGCACAATTTACGTCGGATATGATGAAGGAATTGTTTCGTTTTTTTAGCATACAGCCCATCACTACCACCCCATATCACCCGCAGGCTAATGGCATGTGCGAGAGACTAAACTCGACGCTAAAGTCGATGTTGCGTAAGGTAGCTGCTGATCGCCCTAAAGATTGGGATAGATATATCCCTGCAGTATTATTTGCGTATAGGGAGGTACGTCAGAAGTCAACAGGATTCTCTCCGTTTGAGATGTTGTATGGTCGTAGTCCTAGGGGTCCAACTGATGTTCTTCGGGACATGATGACGTCGCCATCATCGGGAGACGATGAGCAAATTTCAGTATTTCAGTATCTTGTTGATTTAAGAGAGAGATTATCTTCAGCGCGCACTATTGCGGAAGAAGCTTCTAGTATCGCTTCAAAAAGAGCAAAAAACTATAAAGATAGAGGGTCCAAACTGCGACTTTTTAAGCCAGGAGACAAGGTTTTGTTGTTATTGCCTACGGATCATAATAAGTTATTAATGACATGGAAAGGTCCGTATACTATTGAGCGAGTCGTTTCGAAGGTGGATTATGCTATTCAGATTGATGGATCTGTTAAGGTTCTCCATGTTAATATGCTGCAGAGATTTCATGAGAGACCAGAGTATCTGGGTTCTGGAAGATAGATTTAACAAAAGGGTATTGGGAAATTCCTCTTGCTGAGGAATCTAAACAGTACACGGCGTTCCAGACGCCAATAGGATTGTTTCAGTTTAAGGTCATGCCATTTGGGTTGGTAAACGCGCCAGCTGCATTTGCAAGATTAATGAGACTGGTGTTGAAGGACATACCTAACGTTGTGTCATTCTTTGACGATATAGAGTGTCATACATCGTCATGGTCTGAACATATCCAGACACTAACAGTAATTTTTAAACGATTGCGTCATTTTGGGTTAACTGCTAAACCCGCAAAGATGTATTTGGCATGTCCAGAAATAGTATTCTTAGGACATCTCGTGGGTAGAGGTATTCAGAGACCTGAAATAACAAAAGTTGAGAAATTAGTAGGGTTGCAAATCCCTAACACAAAGAAACAAGTGAGAAGCTTAGTGGGAATTCTAAATTATTACAGGAAGTTCATTCCGAACTTTTCCTCTTTGTCATCTCCTCTTACTGACCTTACTAAGAAGGGACAGCCCGATAAGGTCCAGTGGACGTCTGAATGTCAGACAGCATTTGATAAATTGGTGACAGCATTGTCATCGTCACCCATTCTGATATTGCCAGATTTTCGATCTAAATTTATCCTCAGAACAGATGCATCGGACTCTGGTATCGGCGCTTCTCTTCTACAGGAGAAGAACGAATGTTTCCATCCTGTATGCTATGTCAGTCGTAAATTATTGCTGAGAGAAAGAAGATATTCTGTAATAGAGAGGGAGTGTCTTGCCATTGTGTGGTCCGTCCAGAAATTAGGACGTTATCTGATGGGACGAGAATTCTACATCCGGACAGACCACAAGCGACTAACGTTTTTATCTAAGAATCGTTCGTCTAGCCCTCGCTTATCTAGATGGGCATTGGCTTTACAGCCGTATAAGTTCGTCATTCAACCAATTCCAGGAACCAGCAGTCATATCGCCGACTACCTTAGTCGAGCCTAGGTGGAGATTTCAGTGGCTTGCACATCGGAGGACAGGAACATTCGACGCACAAACAGAAGAACGAAGAGTCGCAAAGTGTGCACGATTGAAAACGTGATGTCATTGAAAATTGGGAAACATATGAACATTGACAGTGATATGTGTGGACGATGCGTCGATCTTAAAATATTGCCAGTATAAATATTATATGAGGAATGGTTGATAGGTTGAGTGATTTTGATTCTGTATTAGGTATTATGTTTTAGTTAGGTATTGATGATGTAATACATATATGCATAGTGCAGGGCAAATTGAACGCCATGTTTTCCCCTGATTTCGGTATCATATGTGCTATGGGCATGAGTAGGTCAATTTTACGTAAATGCTCGCTCTCACTCGTTGACAATCATCTTGATGCGATTTTGAAATTAATTGCATTAATTTTTTTGGGGTGGGGGATGATGTCACGAGCGAGTGAGCGAGGGTCAATAAATGCGGGGAAGGGGACTTGAAGCGTGCATGTTGTGAGTGAGTTGAAGCTTAGACAAGGCAAGATCTCAGTAGTCAGATCACTGCAAGTTAAGAAGTCCAAGGGGACAGACATAAGGGGAGCAGTCGGAAGACTCGGGAGTTTGTGTGTATTCCAGTGATGACTGGTAGGTTGAACTATAAGGATTGATAATTGTGATGATTGATGTAATATATTCTTCTATGACCATGATGTAAATAAGTTATATGTGAGGAATGTGAAAGTCATTGATTACTGTGTATAGAGATGTGCGCAATGAGCGATAGATGTAAGTAGGATCATGGATTCTTAGCCTAATCTGAGTACTGTGTAATACGGTGGAGGTGTGTTACCGTAGAGAAGTGCCGATGTGTGGTGAGGGAAATGTGGACTGTTGTGTGTACACTTGATGATTCGTAATGAGTGGTGAAGTGGGTAGTAATTGTATGGTGTTATAGAGATGTAATGTTATTCTTATAGGTGCCGGGGTCGGGCAGAGAAGCCACCCGCGGTGAGCGGACTTGTGCCGGGGTCGGGCCGGGAGGCTACCCGTGGTGGAGAGACTAGTGCCGGGGATAGGCCAGCATAAGTGAGATGCAGGGGTTGAGCAGAAGGCTACCCACAGGCCAGCTTGAGTGAAGCTGTCGCGCAGGACAGCGAGGGCACATTATTCGTGGCAGTCTGGCCACAGACAGGGACGTATGAATTGAGATATTAATGTGACATTAAGATGTTGAGGTGATATTGAGATATTGAGGTGAGATTAAGATATTGAGGTTAGGTTGAGCAGGAGCCAGTAAGATAGGCCCGCAAGTAATACATACATTGATGTGAGGCTGAGGCCGGAGCATAATTAGAAAAGTAACTATCGGGTTGTGGACCCGGAGAAAGAATGAATGTTGGGAATAATGACCATTGGATGGTATTTGAAATGAATAATGTAACCTATGTAATTGCACGTATATCTTTATATTTATGTATAATAAATGTGTGAGTCTGCTTGGTTGTTCTGTTAAGTGTTATACTTGTTCGTTCGTGATTGTTGTCCTGTCATAATAAGTACCTATTCCAGTCTGGAATTTGTTACACTATACATTATTTATTATTCATTATTATGAGTGGAAAAATACAGTCAACCACGTCGGAAGGATAGAGGAGGAGGACTATATTAAAGCTGACGGAATTAGACCTCCAATTTCACTTGTGATAATTCCTTTGCAAGACTAATCGTCCTCAGCCTCGTCATCATCTGGCGACGAATCCTCGTAAACTGATTTCTTTCATAATGTAGAAAATCCTTATTTTTCAAGTGAGTGAGTCTAAAACGGTAATGAATGTTTGTTTGCGTGTTCAAACAATTTGTTGGTTAAACTTTGTACAGTATAACAAGTCAATTTAAGCGATGCAGTGCGTGTATCCCTAACATGCACGTTTGCATTTAAGAAACCCCCGCGACGACGGTGCACTAGTGCTGGTAATGTAAACAACCTCTACGTTCACCATTTGGTGTCGGGCAGGTT
Source organism: Onchidella celtica (assembly GCA_963931925.1). Lineage (NCBI taxonomy): Eukaryota > Metazoa > Mollusca > Gastropoda > Systellommatophora > Onchidiidae > Onchidella > Onchidella celtica. The sequence continues at coordinate 71,836,489 of OZ007570.1, read as the reverse complement.
TTTTAATGCAATTTTATGAAGAAAAAAAGTTTATTTCTAATTTATATATGTCAAAAAATAATTTCCTGTTAAGACAAATTAAAAAAAAGGAGGCCATGCAAAATTTGATCGTAATTAATCAAGGCAAGCCGGAGATATTAAAGAAATTGTAAAACCGTATGATGTTGGACGGACTATTATGTTAATATATACTATAAGAGACAACATTTGTGTAATGCTCCATAGCTACAATCAGTAAGGCTCCAGAAAGCTGTGATGAAAGAAAAATAAAAGACAAATCTACCCAAAACTCAATGATACTTGTACTTTCCTTCCAATCATGACAACACATACACACAACACACAAAAGAAGGCGGCTTTCGTCTGTAACCACCATGGACCGCCCTGACTGTCAGACATTTGTGTTGTAGCACTCAACAATTATCTATAGCAGGGGATGTACTTTGGTAAACACATAGATCACCCCACTGTTGATGTTCATTTTTATACTCGTTATAAAACCAAGAACCAGAAAAAGGAAGCCGACATGAGTTGCTAGTTTTCCTAATAATTCAGACACATTCGCTAAATGCTCGGAACCCTTCGGAAATCCGCAAGAGAATCAATCTGTGACTGATTTTGGGCAAATAAGCTCTTGATCTTGTCAATCGTCACACACTGGTACACACTTTTCTTCCAACCTGTATAATGGGAATTTCTCAAGTCACCCGGTATTTCTGTCAACAAAAGATGAGATCAAAAAGTCAAAAAATCCTGATTTGAAGCCAAGCTAAGATCTGGCTTGGCTTTTTTTTCTTATCTCAGAGCGAACTGAAAAAAGTTCAGACAGGAAGAGAGAAAAAAGTAAACATGAGATAAAATCTTCAATCTGTGGGTATGTCCTGGTCAATCCAATAATTTAATACATAATATAGATAAATGTTCCATCTGTATGCGTGTGTGTGTGTGTGTGTGTGTGTGTGTGTGTGTGTGTGTGTGTGTGTGTGTGTGTGTGTGTGTGTGTGTGTGAAGTCATGCATAACTCATGCTGCCAATGTTGTACTTACCGTTCGAGCGTCAAGCCCGGTTCGTGCATCAGCATAATTATCTTTATAGCTGAATTTGTACTAAAAGATAAAAAGGAGTAGATTAAACATTTTTATTGAGTTCTGCTGATAATTTTGAAAGCAGAGAGGGTACAATCTTAAGACCTTATACAACACGTTGTTATCGTCTACACTTTTTCTGTTTTCAGATCAGGAAATGTCTAGAGTTAAGGTATAAATGTCTATGGTGAAAGCTATGAAAGAAGAGATGCAACACCAGAATGTCGGCTGTTCTGTTGTCCAACTACACGTCACCACAACTGATACATCTGCTATCTGTACATTGACAAACTATTACTGCTGCTACCATTACAGTAACCATCTCCACTACTACAACCGCCATCACATCTGCCACCACTTAGTCTACAACGATACCCTTTCTACTACATAGACAACCAACACTGCATAGTGCTACATTGTAGGAAAACATTGATACCGTAGCTATTAACTAACTACTATTACCACCACTACAACTACTTAACGTTGACCACTACTACTGTCATCACTACAATTGCTACTATTACAACATGATGATGGTAATGTTGATATTTTGATCTATCACGCAAAGATAAAATCATGCAAATTTGAGACATTTCATCCTGGTCATTTCTCATTTAGGGCTGTTCTTTTCTCGCCTTACCTCATCTTGGACACCCCCCCTCCCCCCAGCCTCACACTCAAAACACACACACACACACACACACACACGCACAAACACACACAAGACTTTGGCGCTGGTTGACAAATCGTTCTATTTCTTATTTTTTAATCATTATCGGCTCAAGCCACATTACAAAGGGCACAAGACATTTGTGTGGGTCTCTGTAAACCACCACGCGTCACTTTATTTTGGTTGTATCGATACAGTACCGATTCTGGTTTTGTGATTTGTGAATGAATATCTTCATGTGTGCGATTACTTGATTTAGAAAATCCCAGCGAATTGGACTAATTGATGGAGTATAGAATAGAAACAAAACCTTAGAGGCTTGATCTTGGCAAAGACTTTTAATTGGTCTTAGTTCCCTTCAACCATCTGATGTTGAGGATTACTTCGCTCGTGGAGTCATGCCTAGGGCTCCCAATCACTGGCACACAGACAAGCTCGCTGACTGCCTTCTTCTGACTTACATATCCAGCAAAATTCAATTCCGCCGTCAGACATTAAACAATTTTATGCAGCTGAATCAGAACTGGATATGAGAACTAATATTTCATGTCAAAACATTTACCAGCAGCATCCTAACCATGCATGACTCCACTGGGAGGATCAGAATTGAAATGTCAACAACGCAATAAGAGAAATGTCAAATCTTAACAAGCAAGGTCAACCAGGTAGGCTTTCAAGATTTCAAAATATAATAAAAACTGTGAGAGATGTGGAGGAAAAATATCCAGACCCAAATATATCAGGTGAGTAAACTCAGGCATGAATAGAACCTTCAACTGTCTGAAGTCTTTTTAGACACTTTAAAAGAATTTTCTATATTATAATATGTAATACGCCACTTATACAGTATGCTTCATATTTTTTCCATGCAATACAGAATCAAAAGACAGACCCTGTTTTTATTAGTGTGGTATCGGAAAAGTATCGTTCGAGGATGTACTAGTATCATAGACAGGCATTTCACAACCAGCCGTTTTGTACTGGGCGTCACCTCACACCCGCTATTTTGTAGTTTTCCAGTGATATTAGCCAATCAGAACGAAGACACGTTGTCCGTATAATGGCATAATAAAGAATATAAAAGAGGTTTCTAAAACCTTCAGAGTTCGGTTTCTGGTGTCATTGTCTAGTGCAGTGATTTTCCCAAAATAAACACCTCTACAGTGGTAAGAAAGCCCCCTGGTAGAGCGAGACAGGTGACGCTCTTCAGAGGAAGAACTGGCTCTTTCATTACACATTCAGTTCAGCGTTCAGTAGCTTGAAGGGTATTCAACCTACAACCCCCATCTTGCAGTCATCAGAAACAGGTTAGTGCAAATACTTGAACAGTTTACTTTTATGACAGAAATGATTTTATTGTGTGATGTACAGCAAGTAGCAGCTGATTATTATTTTATTTTTTTTCCAGTCATCCGATCAATCACTTTGGCAATCTCCGTGACAAAAATTGATGCCAAGTAACTACTCTATAGTATATCTCATAAATTGAGCACAGACGTAAAAGTTTTGCATGTAAAGTGAGACGTCCAACCGTGCACAAATAGGTCTATAAATAATTTTTAAAAACCTGACTGACATTCAATAATGACGAAGCGTGTGATACACAAGGCAGTTCAAAGTTCCACAATTTACACAAATAGAGAAAGCCAACGAGAACTAAATTTTTGCAGAAAAATTCAATCAGGACAAATGAACCGGGTATGTTAAATACAAACAATAATGTCTGTACCTAAGGACTGAGGAAGACGCTCACAAGTGTCCTGACAGCTCAGTCTGCAGGTCATTTGTCTACATCATCAAAGGCCCTCGTGTTTTGTGCTCCCACAGTCATCACATAATTTTGGACAACTCTAAACTCTTCTTATATCAGCTATGTCAATACACCACTACCGCACTAAGATGACTTTGATTACGGTGCAATAATTTCTCTAGAATCTTCGAGTCTCAGGTCACAGCAAATGTAATTCTTTTGTGGTGCATAATCTGAGATGCATTTGTTTCAGGAGAGCTTTTGTGTGAGGTCAAGATGTTGCTTTTCTTTCTTCTGTCCTGCCTGGCCATCTGTGTCTCTGGACAAGGTAATGAGGGCGGACAATGATGGTAGTCTTGATAACGGTGATCGTACTGACTAATTAATGTTAATACGTTTGTGATGATAATATTTTTTATGATCATTGTGAGTGCATATTTTTTTTATTAATCAACATTTTTATCTCTGTATTTACCTGTTCTATTGTTGGAGTTTGAAGCAGTTGTGTGATATAAGTAGAATTTACCGGCACTTTTGGTCATGCTTTACCATAAGATTCAATCCTTTATCAATGCAAATGATTATAGACGTTGAACCTATCACAATAACTGCACTCCCATCTTGGTTTCTACCAATGTCCTATGTCTTTCAGTATTGGTTATCAAATGTGTGGCGGCATAGGAAAACCAGGACAAAGTCGCAACAGCACAAACCCAGAAAAAGCATACAATACATCAATTATCGATTTTTTATGACAAATGAGTTCTCACTTGTTTCATTATCTCCAGCCTTTAAAAAGCATGTCCCTAAATATTATTTGTTTATTCAAACTATAAGTGCTTTAATTTAATTGTTTATCAACATGTGTCAAAGTCTATTTTTGAAAAAAAAATCGACATTTTTGCTGGTTTTTAGCTCTAGTTTTTAGCTGTGCTTAGTCCTGACCTTAATAATAAACAAACATGCGACTATTGCATACCAAAACAAAGGTTATGTTTTGACATGTTTTTAATTATGTTACAGATGTTTATTAAATTACGAAACTTTAAATGCATTTTTCTCAGTTTATACTTTTGCTTGGTGTGTGTCTTCAATACGTCATAACATCTTGTACAGTAGAGATATCTTTAAAATTCAAAAACCACTGAAATCAGCACAAAAAAAAGCTGTTTAATGGTATCAAAAACTACAAACTTTTTAAAATGTCATTTGTCCTGGTTTTCCTGCGCCGCCACACAAACAGCCTGGTAAAGGCCTTTTTTTTTTCACACTGGCAGATTTTTAATTTACAGGTTTACCAAATGGACAATAAATTCTATAAACACTCATTATAAATTATTGAGAAATGCCAGTTTACAAAACGAAGACTAACGTTATACTGCCAAGCAATCCTTGAGTCTTGAGTCTTTATTTTAGACGATTGGACAGACGATGACAAAGTGGAGCATGTCTATAATGAAGTTGCATGAATGAGTTGGCAATGTACGTGATGAAATTAATTTCACTCTACATCCGCCTAAGTTGTAACGAGGTTACTCCAGTTTTCACTGTTGGAATGTCCATTGAGTCAGTGGAAAAATGTGATTGAAGAATATTCACACAAAACTTGTGAAAATACACTCCAACCAACTGGTCTAATTGTTGATAACGTCCTATTTACTTGGGGATTTAACCTTACGAAATTCATTTTTTTAATCCTTCAATCATTTTTTTTTTCATCAGAGAGCAAAGATCTTAGAATTTTTTCACTATTTCACCTCAAATAAGAGCTTTTCGCTTCATGGCAAACTGTTTTGCAATGATGATTAAAACAGTGTTAATCCAAATGTTCACAGTGAGTACATGTCCAGAAGGCTGGGTGAAAAGTGGAGTCAGCTGCTATGGTGTGGGTCAAGACAAAGTAACCTGGCAAGATGCTCAGGTGAGCAAAGTACTTTTCCACTGGGAGGAAATCTTGCTGGTTAAAATGCATTGTATGTGCGAAATCGCTGTTCTTGTGAGAGCGGACAGGAATTTTCCAACATTCTAACATCGCAACAATATGAAGGGTTTTCGCTAAATATAACATAAACTGGACGGATGGCTTGGCAGCTGAGCAAGTGGGTAATTGAGTGACAGGCGTCTCTTCAATAATTAAGTGGCCGTTCTTTCGGTTTTCCTGCTGTACTGCATTATTTCCGTGGGGAAAGTCTTTCGTGGCCCAATGCTTGCGGTTTTTTTTACTTGTCATTCCCAGTTTTTTTAAAAAGATTATTGCCGTTTCTTTATTGTCTGTTAGTGACGTGGAGTTTTGCAACGTACAAAGCTTTTAAAAAAAAAAAAAAAACTAAAATTGCCACATTTCAAATTTAAAAAAAAAAAAAGTGGAATCTACAGCACGAGACGCATGGGATGCACTTGAAAAAACGAAAAAAAATTCTACTTAGTAGTGGAGAAAAGCGATGATGTAATTCCGTGTTATAACCTCGTTAACGTTCAGCTGGCGGAATGTCGGCGCTTGACCCTCGCTATGAGTTTTGGCGAGGTTATGCATCGCTGGCCACGGCCAATTGTTGGCGCTTGAACCTCGCTAAGCGTTTAGTTTAGTTGCGTTTGATAGTAAACGTTTAGTAAACGTTTAATAGGGTGGCTATTACATGTATCAGTTATTGGCGCTGAAAAAGAAGAAAAAAAGTGTAAGTCGACAAATGTAGTCTGGATTTAAAAATCATTATTTCGTAGTAGTGCATGATTGCATTATGTTAACAAATAACGAGACTGGAGAAGGGCAGTCATGTACCATACCCTGTAACTTATAATTATTTTAAAGATTTGGAGATACAAGGAATAGGTCATTGTGTACAAAATTCAACCCGCATGCACACACTCAGGCACACAGAGTAAGTAGGTTTTACTAAGTTCGAAATGACTTTTTAAAAATTACTTTATATAATTATAGTTATATGCCAGTAAAATCTTTGAGTCTGGGGACGAATAAAACGTGAAATAGCCCAGATCTCAACCGGTGCATATTTTGCGTCCGAAATCAAAGAGATTGTCATTAATGTAATCGCCGATGGTAGGGTAAACTTGAATGAATAGATCAAAGGAAGGGGCGGCGGCGAGTTTACGTTCTTTGAAGTTGTCGCTCAATGGAGTGGACACCGATTTTGAAGAAAGAAAGACAAGACCGGTGAACATAGGCGGATCAAATAAGGGAATGGTAAATATTATTTTGGTAAATATTTTGAGTTAATTGATCAATCTGTAATTAATCATGCGAATCTACCCACACTTTAATAGCTATAAATACTGTCAGTCTCATATCAATTAGTGACCAGACAAAGTAAGGCGCCCCACTATGTGAATTTTTGAATCCAGTGCTTTCCAGTATGTAACACATAAGTCACTGTGCATTTCCAGCTTGTTATTTTCAACGTTTCCTCTGAGCAGAGGACAATGCATGGTGCAATAAGCACTTTCAAAACCTGTTAGAGGAAGATTCCGATCGCAGGAGCCTTTACTTGACGTAGCACACAAACCTTAATGGTGTGAAAGTAGATCTCTCAAAGAAACACAGTGCAGCTCCATCAGTGCACTAAACCGCAACCCTCTCTCGAAGAACTATGCTGGAACTCTCTCACAGAACCAAGTGTACAGCTCTCAAAGACCCTATGTGGAACTCTCTTAAAGAATAAACAAGTATCTCTCAAATAACAAAAATGAAAATTACCCAAGGGACCGAAGTGCAGCCAGCTGAAGGAGCAAACGTACAAATCTCTTGCTCCCCCCCCCCCCATCCTCTCTCTCTCTCTCTCTCTCTCTCTCTCTCTCTCTCTCTTTCTCTCTCAGAACCAGAGCGCCACATTCTCAAACTGCAAGATGCAGCTCTTTCAGGGGAGAGGTCTGTCAAAGTCCAGATTGCATCTCCCTTAATAAAGAACCAAAGTGCAGCGATCACACAACACCCCACCTCCCCCCTTATCTCTCACTCTCTCTCTCTCTGTGTGTGTGTGTGTGTGTGTGTGTGTGTGTGTGTGTGTGTGTGTGTGTGTGTGTGTGTGTGTGTGTGTGTCAAATAACCAGAGTGAACGTCTAACTCAAAGATCTAGTGTGCAGTTGTCTCTCAAGATCCCTGAGTGCCATTTCTCTCACAGACCCAGAATGCAGATTTATACAAGAATCAGAGTGTACCTCTTTCAAATTGGATATCTGCCAAAGAACCAAAATGCAGCTGTCTCTCAAAGGACTGGAGTGCATCTCTTTCAAGTTTCATCTCTCCCAAAGAACCAAAATGCAGCTGTCTCTCAAAGGACTGGAGTGCATCTCTTTCAAATTTCATCTCTCTCAAAGAACCAAAATGTAGCTGTGTCTCAAAGGACTGGAGTGCGTCTGTTTCAAGTTTCATCTCTCTCAAAGAACCAAAATGCAGCCCTCTCTCAAAGGACTGGAGTGTACCTCTTTCAAATTGCATTTCTCTCAAAGAACCAAAATGCAGCTCTCTCTCTCAAAGAACTGGAGTGCACCTCTTTCAAGTTGCATTTCTCTCAAAGAACCAAAATGCAGCCCTCTCTGAGGAAACTGG